>CM053771.1:38565578-38603928 GCA_028658325.1 Potorous gilbertii | reverse complement strand
GGGATGAAAGAAGAGAGGACAGATTGGTGATATGGGTAATTAGAATGCTCAATGTATTGGGGAGGGAGGAGGGGACAAATGGGGAGAAAATTTTAGAACCCAAAATCTTGTGAAAATGAATGTAAAAAGTTAAATAAATAAATTTATATATTTTTTAAAAAACGTTTCTGCACAAACAAAACCAGTGCAACCAAGGTTAAAAGGAAAGCAGAAAGGTGTAAAAACAATTTCTGCAACAAGTGTCTCTGATAAAGGCTTCATTTCTCAGATATATAGAGAACTGAACTTGCAAGAATAGAAGCCCCAACTGATAAATGGTCAAAGAATAATGAACAAGCAGTTTTTAGATGAAATCAAAGCTATCTATATGCATATGAAGAAGTGCTCTAAATCCCTTTGGCTTAGAGAGATACAAATGAAAACAACTCCGAGGTACCACCTCATCATGCCTATTAGATCGGCTAATATGACAAAAAAGCAAAATGATAAATGTTGGTAAGAATGTGGAAAATTGAGAATCTACTGCATTGTTGGTGCAGTTGTGAACTGATCCAACCATTCTGGGAAATAATTTGGAATTAGCTCTGAAGGGTAACCAAACTGTGACCTTTGATCCAGCAATACTACTACCTAGCTTCTATCCCAAAGAAGTCATAAGAAAGGGAAAGGAATCTACATGTGCAAAAATAATTATAGCAGCCATTTTCTTGGTGGAAAAATACTGGAAATGGAGGGGCTGCCCATTAGTTGAGGAATGACTGAACAAGCTGTGGTATATGAATGTAATGGAATACTATTGTGCAATAAGAAATGATGAACAGGCAGATTTCAAAAAATCCTGGAAAGACTTGTATGAACTGATACAAAGTCAAAAGAACAAAACCAGGAGGAAAACATTGTACACAGTATCAGCAACATTGTATACTGATCAACTATGAATGACCTAGTTCTTCTCAAAAGGAGACCATGGCCTTTTAGACTAAGGCCTTTTCAGGTACTCACTTAAAGTGAAGTAACCTGCTGTACGGAGAAGCTCATACACTGGAGGGCACTGGGCTCATGCCTAAGGGCTGGCTGCTGCACCCTCCTGGCTTAAGTGTGATTATCAGTAGTAACTGTTGCTGTTTCCCTCCCAGCCTGATGTCATTTTTTCCTGTGCCTCACTAAAGGGGTCATTCCCTGGCTACTTCTTAAAGGGATCTATTAACTGAATAATTGCTACCTCAATTTAAGTGAATCCTGAATAGACCTTGACCTAAAGGGGCCAAAGTCTGCCATTGCATCCTGTGTCATTTCCAGTCATCCTGATGAATATCAGGTCACTGAATCCAGATGGCTCTGGAGAAGTGAGGCTGGTGACCTGCACAGCCCTCCCTCACTCAAAACAAAGTCAAGTGCAAGTCATGTCATCATTTCTCTGATGGCATGATCTTCTTCAGCAACGAAGGACAAACACAAAAACAATGCCCATTCAATGAATGGCCCCTTTAATAGAAAAGGAAAAAAATAGATAAATCATGCTGAGAGGGGCAGGAGCCTCAAGGTCGTGGTTTAGAAGAGAAACTGTTACTATTGACATTTGTAAGGAGATCCTGTTTTAATAACCAAAATGGTTACTGCTAAAAGCTGAGTGTCAATCCTTTTCCCACTGCAGAAAAGCTTTTGTTCCAGGGGAATTGTGGTGTGTGTGTGTGTGTGTGTGTGTTTGTGTGTGTGCGTGTGTGAGTGTGTGTGTTAAGCATCCCTTGGACAGTCTACTGAAGCCTGTGAACCCCTTCTCAGAAATACGTTTTGTTGTCTACATTCATAATTGAAGGAAATGCTAGATTGTAGTTAGAAATTACGGAAAAATAAAGATCTAATTGTTTTTCTCATGTACATTCATGAACTCCCTGAAATCTATCCCTAGCCAGATCCATGGATCCCGTGTTAAGAAGTTCTGATCTGGGATAAAGCTATCACTGCAGTTTCAGCCTAGAATGTACAGGAAGGCCTAGAGACTACTCTCTGAGATAAATAGAAAAGGGGTCAAATGGAATCTGTTTCAGGTGATTGGGTTGTGAGAATTATATGTGTATTCAGTCATTTCAGTCATGTTCCATTTTTCATGACCCCATTTGGAGTTTTCTTGGCAGAGATATTGGGGTGGCTTGCTTTTTCTTCTCCAGCTCATTTTACAGATTAGGAAAACTGAGGCAAGCAGGGTTTAAGTGACTTGCCTAGGGTCAGACAACTAGCAAGCATCTGAGGCCAGATTGAAACTCAGGAAGATGGGAGCCTTCTTGACTTCAGGCCTGACACTCTATCCACTACATGGCTACCTAATAGACACAAGGGAGAACTACACATTATTTTCACTCCAAGGAAAATCCTTTTTTCATTAATGAATGAGATTATCAAAGAAACTGAGACACTCTAACGGGATAGAGCATCCTCCTAAGGTTAAATATTCCTTGAATGACAAGCAGTGGGCCACATGTGATGACCTCAGTCATCAGTGATGGCCTGATTTAGGAATGTTTCTCTTGTTACCTATGACCATGGACTGATGTCTGGAGGTTCTCAGGTTGGGAAAGAAGTCACCCACAATGTCCCTTCCATGCCTACAGCCCTATTAAGAAGGACAAGACCCTGACTCAGAATCCTGGGAGGAATATCTGTGGGATTGAAAAGTCAGTCCGTCATGACATGACCCAGGAGAGCTTAGTTGATTCGTGAGAGCTCCTCAAATGATACCTGACTCAAAGCAGCTCAAAGACACAAAGTTGGGGATGTCTGCAGTGCATTGTGGTCCATCAAGTCATCTTCATGTAACTTTTTAAAAAATATTTTGAAGGATATAACTGAGAATTAGGAATCAAACTGCTCTTTGGGACTATGGGAAAGCTCTGTATCTGTCTTTGTCTGTCTCTTATAGAATTGGGGACTCTGAATTTTTTAACCTGTGATAGAGGCAGGAAGACCTGATATGAGTATTGTAAGCAATAGGAAAGGAGAGAGTAAGAAGCCAGAAATGGCAAACTCACCAGTTACCTGAATAGAGAAGGTAGTTTGGAGACTGTGTGACTGCTTGAAAGAAACAGAAAAATTCCCTGCAATGTCCCTACTCTTGATGACAATTTCCTATAGTCAAAAGGTTTGTGAGCTTAATACCTGATCTATTAAATTATAGATTGTTGCTTGGGGAACATCTGAAGTTAAGTCTAAAACTAAGCTATTAAGTTTAGGACTTTAGACCAACAACAATAAGTCAGGGTCCTTTAATTCTTAGTAATACTGTGGAGGCAATTAGGTCAAGAGCTTGTAAAGTTAGCAACATAAATATTATTTGTGTCTCAGTTGGTCAATGTTTAAAAAAAATTCTTTTATGGTCTATATTGTAAATGCTTTAAAAAGAAGTATCACCTGACCAAAAGTTTGAATTGTTTTATCTGTTATGAACGCTTTTAAAAATGAAAAATAAAATTAAAACAAAGAAACAGAAAGAATAATGAGGTTGGCCAAGAGAGCTGAATGTAGTGCAGCAGGCTCTGTGGTTTCCTGCAGGAAGTGGAACCTGCAACACTAGCTGAACCCATCTTGGGCACAGGGGTTTTGGGTCCTCTGGAGGCTGCAGAAGAAGTAGAAATACTTCTAGGGAGCTACTGGTTGGCCCCAGTTCTCAGAGATGAAGCCCTCTCTCAAATACTTTTGTTTCCACAGGGTCACCAGGTTGATGAGGTCCCTCCACAATATGCAGATTGGCTAGCAGTGCAGCAGCAGCTTCCGGGCTGGCACCAGGGAGAACACCTCCAGGAGGACATTCTCAGGCAGTTCATTGATGGAAGCCATGACCCTGGCACCAGAAGAGAGGCACATGGTGATGAGGGGACATATCTATGCTGGCCTTGGTCCTTCTGGGACATGGGTTGAGGAAATGCCTACACACTGGACATGGCCCATGTCTTGGGCCCCTTTCTCTTCTTTTTTGGTGAGCACATCAGATCCCATCAGGATCTTTATGGAAAAGATTCCCAGTCTTTACATCTCACCCCATCCACCTTCATATTCTAGTTTCCCATCATCAACTACCTGCAGGACCTCTTCACCAAACAACCCACAAGCATCTCAACCCCAACATGTCCATAACAGAACTCATCATTTTCTCCCCAAACTCAGCCCTCTTCTGAACTTCCTTTTGTCTAGGGCATCACTGGCATTTTTAACATCCCACTTCACAACTTAGGAATCATCCTCAACCCTTCACTCTCCCTCATTCTCTATACTAAAACAAAGCAAAGCAAAAGAATGCCAAATGGTGTCATGAAGAGTAGGACATGTCTGAATAACACAATGAAAACCTCCACAGTATGTCTCCAATGCACCCTCTTTTCTGCACTCACAGAGCCACCGCTGTCTGTCCCTTGCAATCCATCAACCAGAAATCATTTATTAAGAATCTACAGTGTGCCAAGGATACACAAAAGGAAAAGGAAATGGTCCTTGTACTCAAGAAGCTTATATTCTGTGGGAGACATATGAAAATACAGTCATTTGTTTTGAGAAATATAGGTGATGTGGTTCTTGGGTGCTTGTGCCTGGACACCAGTTTCAAGATCACATTTCTCCCTAGTCTCAAAACATTATCCCTGACAGTTTTCTCCTTAGCCAAAGGACACTATGCCTAGCAATTACTCATGAGTGGACCCCAGTAAGACAAACTAACTTTCCCCAAAATTACTCATGAATAGACCTCAATGAGGCAAACTAGTTCTCCCAGTTACAAGAACAAACTGACCTCTGTAGAATTTCCTTTGTATGAACAGGACTATCTTGTACCAGCAGAATTATCTTATTTTGATTTCCTTAGGTATCATATACAATTCAGAGATCAGGATATAGATTTCAACTCCCCAAACTATCTTACTACATCTATAACAGACCAAAAATATGACCCTTAGAAACCCCTTCCTCTGGTTTCTGGTAGACTGATGCCTGTGACTATGGTTGTGTGTTATCACTTAATTAGCATATCTGCCATACTATCTACTACTTTTCCTATTTAAGCTTTAGCATCATTCCTGTTAGGCCGCAAGTTCTCTAAAGTGCTCTGCCCGCCATATTGGCATCACAAGAAACCTTTGCCAATTCAACTTAAAAAATGCTCAAGTCCATGAATTCATTTCAGATGACCCTCTCCTGTACTCTAATCCCATAAATCACAAAATTTCTTTGGTGGCCCTTAAGGGGACCAGTCTGAGGTCTCCAAGTTAAGGTAAGCCTTCTTTCTTCTCACCTTGTAATCCACTTACCCTGCAAGCACCTGGAAAGGCTTGCAGGGGTTTTTGGTAGAGTCTGAAACAGGCTGTGGCAGAGTTCTTTCTTGACAAGGGATACAAAAAATGAAATGGAAATAGTCCTTTTACTCAATAAGCTTCTATTCTATGGGGAGGACATATGAAAAAATACAAAATAATTTATTCTGGGAAATACAGGAAGCTGAAGGGATCAGCAAAAGATTCATGTGGAAGGTTCATGCTTGAACTTTCATATACATAAGGGATTTTAAGGGGTGGAGGTGAGATGAGAGGGCCTTCTGGGGATAGCAGCAAAGGCTTCAAGGCTGGAGAGTCATGTGGGAGCAACAAGAAGCATCTTTTGGGTTTGGCCCCAGAGTGTTTCAAGGGGAGTAACGCATAAAAGAGAGGTTGTGCCATGTTGTAAAAGGCTTTTTTTAAAAACACTTTTAAAAAGTAATTTTTTAAAAATTAAAAATGAAAAAAATGAAAATAAAAAATCCCATAGTACACTTACTTGTTTTCTATTGGTGTTCCTCTGTGCTCCCCAGAAGTTCTTCCTAGGAGTGCTCTTCTGTTTGGTGGATTTAAGATGCTCCTCTAACTTGCCTTGTTAGGAATAGGGTGAAGCTAGTGCTTTGTGCACTAGGGCTTCCTGGGTAGAACTCTTGTGATCTTGAGTCTGGCAGCTTCTAAAACAGCTGAATGTTCTCTAGACAGCTCTTGGTTGGAAAGAACTGGAACTGGGGCCTCAGGAGGGAGAGAAAGGAGGAGAGAGGAGAAAGCTGTGCCAAGCCCCCGTGATACAAATATAAAGATAATGTCTTTGATCTAGGCTTCAAACTCAGGTTACATTTGTCTCTCTAAAAGTACAAAGGGAAATAGGTAGCTAACATTTATTTAGTGCTTATTATGTGCCAGGACTGTGCTAAGCATTCAATCCTGACAACAACCCTGAGAGGTAGGTGCTGTCATGATCCCCATTTTACAGATAAGGTAACTGAGGCAAACAGAGAGTAAGTGACTTGTCTAGGATTACACAGCTAGTAAGTGTCTGAGACCAGATTTGAACTCAGCTCTTCCTGATCCCAGGCCCTGGCACTCTATCCACTGGCCATCTATTGCCTTCTTATGTTGTATGTAGATGATCAAGGAGTAGAAGGCCCTGGATGTGCTGAGTAGAGAGAGGGATGTTAAATAAAGGCTATTTACTCCCTTACCCTCTCAAACCAACTCCAGGTTGTAAGAAATGATCATTTCACTTTTGTATTTAATGATGAATTATTGAATTTGGACCCTTTTCTACTTCTTCATCCAGAAACCAACCAGGGTGGGAAATCTTAGGCAGAGCTTTCCCCAGGCCAAGAGAAATTCTAAGTCTGAGCTGATGGATACATTCTTGCTCATTGCTCTGATAGGTCTGGGAAGTGTTGATTCTCCCTTTTGCCAAACAGGTGACAGGGAAATTGATAAATGTCTTTGCGTGATCCTGGTCACATATCTCCAAATCCTCATTGTAATATAGCCCAGCCTCTCATTATAACATTCATTTTTTTTTAATTGTTCACCAATCAGAGTTGATTTTTACCCCTCAGAAACACCTTCTCTTTGAAGGGCATGCAAACTGTGACCCCAACACCATGAGCTGTCTTTGGTCTAAGAGAAATGGCCAAACAACCATCCTGTTGTTAATAAATGCATTGGTTTTATTAATAAAATGATTAAGTTACCCAGAAACTAGGTCTCTTGAAACTTTTAAAATGGTCACAAGGCCCCTCCACCCAAGAAAAAAAAAGAAAAGTAAACAATTCCAAACAATAAAAAAAGGAAATACTTCCTGTCGGGACTTAAACATGGCCAGGACAAGGACATCTCTTACCTGCTATCATTTGTGTACAGGATCATCGGTGGTGGGAGCATAGATGGTCACTTCTGATATAATGCCTGGGAGGAGAGAGCAGGGATGCTCAGGATGCAAAGATGAGAGGCATCATAGTGAAGTATAAAGAATCTAAGGACTTGTTTTCAAATCCTGGTTCTTCTGTTTACTCTCTATGTGATTTAGGGCACATAGAGAGTATGCTTTCACCTCTCTGGGCCTCACTTTTCTCATCTATAAAATGAGAGAGTTGTAGTAGGGATCCTAGGATTCCATGACGGACTGGCACCACTCTTGGGCTCCTTGGGTCTGGGGCTCTCAGTCGTATGTAAAACTCTTTGGCCAGGCTTCTGGGGGAACCCATGGTATTTCTCCACCCATACATAGAGGAGCTGTATCAGAGGGCGGTAACCAGACGCAGTCTTGAGTGTAAACAATTTTTTGGACATATATTACAGCAAGAACAAATAGTCCCTGGTACCAGGAAGTTCTTATCCTATATAATTATCCTTTCCCATCATGGTTTTGATATATCAGGGGTACAAGAAATTAAATGGAAATTTGGGGGGAGTTGTATGGAAGCTGCTCATGACACAGGAAAGCCCGCAGAGGACACAGAACCTGTGATCAAATATTTAATCTAGATTTTACAATAAAGTACTCTAAACACCCCACAAAAGAAAAACAAAAAATTCAGACTTCTTCTCTGGTACAAAGGGAAGGCCAAAAATTTTCATGAGGATTTTCCAGATTGCTGGGGTACCTAACCCCTGAGATGTGGAAGGGATAACTGTACCAGTCCCTTAGGATTCCTTTGCCTCAGTGTCTTCATCTATAAGATGGGGATGGTAGTGCCTATAGTACCCATCTCAAAAGGTTGTTGGGAGGATCATGGTATAGTAAAGGTAACCTGCTTTGCAAGCATTTAAATTCTGTCTCTATTTAAATACATGCATATGTCATATGTACATGTACACAGCCACACTCACACACTCTAAGACATCTGAGATTTCATGGATGGGAGTCTTCCCCTCAATGGGAACAATCTTTGCTGGCCCATTCTTTGTGTCTCTTGTCTGTGTCCTGGTAAAAGATAACCAGAGGGTCCACCCAGTGTGTAGGAGACCCTCCTCAAATTCTCATGACTCCTGGAGGATATCAGTGGTCCATACCACCTCTCTGTCTCCTATCCCTTACATTCAGCACAAGGCTAGCTCATCTTTTCCCCCAAACATTTCTTTGTTGACGTACTTTAGATCCCTTCATAATGGATAGAATCATAAATCTAGAACTGAAAGGGAGGCCACTCAGAGGCCACTGAGTCCAACCTCTGTTTACAGAGCATGGAACTGAAATCCAGGCAAGTGAACTGGCTTGTCCCATGTCTTACAAGTAGTAGGCATGTGAGATGAGGTTGGAACTCAGATCCTTCTGACTCCAGGTCTGGTGCTCTGTCTATTACATTGCCTCTCCTTCTTTGTCATAGGTCATAGCTTACTCACACCCATACATCTCTACATTGTCCTCTGAGGGATGTTGGTTTTGTTGCTTAGTTGTTTTCAGTCATGTCTGACTCTGTATGACTCCATTTAGGGTTTTCTTGACAGAGATACTGGAGTGCTTTGCCATTTCCTTCTCCAGCTCATTTTACAGATGATAAAACTGAGGCAAATAGAGGTTTAAGTGACTTGCCCAAGGTCATACAGCTGGTGAGTGTCTGAGGCCAGACTTGAACTCAGAAAGAAGAGTCTTCCTGATTGAAAGCCCAACTGGATCCTCATGACATCCTTGAGGAGTAGATGCCATTGTTAGCCTCATTTTACAGATGATGCAACTGAGGGACAGATAGGTTGAGTGACTTGCCCAGGGTCACACAGCTAAGAAGCATCTGAAGCAGGATCCTAGCTCAGCGCAGTCTTCCTCATATCAGGTCTAGTCTTCATGGCACTGTACCAACTAGCTAGACCCAATAATCATCAACTGGCAGAATCAGAACAAAGAAAAATGCAGTTGTGGGACTTAGAATAATCAGACTGGTTTGATCAGATTCAGGAACTAGAAGAAAAAGGGATTAAAATAAATTAAAGGAAGTTTAAATTAGCAGAGGACAGTCTTAAATTTAGGTGGCACAAGGGATGGAGTGCAGGGCTTGGGATCAGGAAGACCTGGGTTCAAATCTGGCTCAGACACTTAGTAGCTCTGTGACCCTGGACAAGTCACTTAGTCCTGTTTGACTCAGTTGCTTATCTGTAAAATGAGCTAAAGGAAATGGCAAATCACTCCAGTATATTTGCCGAGAAAACCCCAAATAGGATCACGAAGCTTTGGACATTACTGGAAAATGACTTAACAATAACACCGTTGTGGCATCTGCCAGATACATCGTGATGGAAAGATGAAGTGAGTAGCATGCATAATGAGTTTCTATGTTTTGTTAACATACAGGTTGATTTTATTCAAATGACTACATGCTATACTTAAGAGTATCTAGTAAACATGTTTTCAGGGCAGACTGCAGCTTGCCCTGCTTCTAAAGCAGACTCCAACCCAGTCACAGACACTACAGAATCGTATTTAATATTAATGTAGATTTGATGTTCTTTACTGACTTCTACCAAGACTTTAGATAGTGTCATAAGATAATAAATAAAAAACACCCTCCCCCCTAAAAAAAGTCAAAGAAACTACAGAAGGACCTTTGTAACTAGATTCTGTTTTAATAACCAAGCTGATTGTTGTTGAAAGCTGAATGCCAGTCCTTTATGCCACTGCAGAAAAGCTTTGTTCAAGAGAAATTGTGTATGTGTGTCTACATGTATGAGTGTGCACATGCATGTATGCATGTATGTGGATATACACATGCGAGTCTTTGTGTCTGTGTATATGTATGTTTGTGTGTATGCATACATGTGTATATATGTATGTATATGTGGTTATGTGTATGTATATGCATGTATGTGTATTTATGTGTGTATGTGTGTATGTGTGTTAGGGGCC
Organism: Potorous gilbertii; assembly: GCA_028658325.1. Classification (NCBI taxonomy): domain Eukaryota; kingdom Metazoa; phylum Chordata; class Mammalia; order Diprotodontia; family Potoroidae; genus Potorous; species Potorous gilbertii. The sequence continues at coordinate 38,593,776 of CM053771.1, read as the reverse complement.
CCTTGGACATTCTGCTCTAACCTGTGAACCCCGTCTCAGGAAAACGTTTTGTTGTCTGCATTCAAAATTGAAGGAAATACTAAACTGTAGTTAGAAGTTACGGAAAAATAAAGACATAATTGTTTTCCTCCTCCACATTCACGAACCTCCTGAAATCTGTCCCTAGCCAGGTCTGTGGGTGCCAGGTTAGGAATTCTTGATCTAGAAATAAGCTAACACAGCAGCTTCAATCTGCAATGTACATGAAAGCCTAGAGACTGTTCCCTGAGACAAGTAGAAAAAGCTATAGGAGCCAAGTGGAATCGGTTTCAGGTTGGGAGAACTATGTGTGTATTGAGTCATTTCATTCATGTCCACCCCTCCATGCCTCCATTAGGGATTTTCTTGGCAGAGATATTGGAGTGGTTTGCTATTTCCTTCTCCAGCTCATTTTGCAGATGAGGAAACTGAGGTAAACATGGTTAAGTGACTTGCCCAAGGTCACCCAGCTAGTATCAGAGGCAGGATTTGAATTCAAGTCTTCATGATTCCAGGCCCCACTGTCTATCCACTATCCCAGCTAACTTCCCCTTAGCTGCCCACTACATAAATGCTAACTTATTTTTTTTTATTATTCCCTATAAAGCAATTTTAAACTCTTTAAAAAAACAAAACAACCTCTTGCTTCAAGTCTTCCAGGAATTTCTGTTTGGCTGTGCTTCTTACCACACCATCTTGGCCACCCCCAAGCACACACTCTAAGTGGGGAGACTCTGTGTAAATAACTATGTCCGGACAAGATGGGAACAAAGTAGATCTAGGCTTCTCAACTTTTTGCATGTGTTATTGTCCCCTTAGACAGTCTGGCAAAGCCTATAGATCCTTTCTCAGAATAATATTTTTAAGTGCATAAATGAAATACTGAGGATTGCCTTGAAATACAATGATCACAATATTAAAAAAACAAACAAACCAAGTTTAATAACCTTAGATCAAGAACCTCTGGAGCAGATGGAGGAGAAGGCACTAGCAACTTGGGACAGGTGGGTGGAGAAGATGAGATTGAATGCGAGCTGCCTTGAAGGAAGCCAGGGGAACTGATAGGCAGAGATGGGCCTTGGGAGAGAGTCATTGCAAAGGTGTGGAGAGAGGAGATGGTGTGTCTGAGGTGGGGAACTGCAAGGAAACCAGTATTGTTGATCAGCGAGTGTTGGAAAGGAAGTAGAAATTAAGAAGCCTAGAGAAATAAAAAAGAGAAGAAATAATGAAAAACTTTAAATGCCAAAGCACTTTGTAGTTTTAAGAAGCTATATAAATGCTAGCTATTATTGTACATATTCTTATTATAATTCTTTGCTGTAGTCAGTGCACAGTAAGATTAAAAAAAAAAAAAAAGAAAAATATGTAGCGGACCAGTCTGGGTTTGTGATTTCCTTTAGTTTCATTAAGTAGCTCATGATGGTAGGTGGTGGGAGTAATCCAGAATGGTGTGATAAAGGAAAAACCCAAAGAAAGAGGGTTTCTGGTAATTAATAATCAATCTATTAATTGGACTAGCTAATAATAAATTAGTGGTTTCTCTCACTATACAAAGAGACCCTGAAATTCCCTTGACAAATGGAAATCAACCCTGACTGGTGGACATTTAATGAGTCTTTACAAGTCTTTAGCTCCTCCCACTGAGCATGTGACTTGGTCATGAGACTCAACCGCTTCCAGTAATCTAGACAAGTTAACCCACCTCCACCCAGACTGCTCTGACTGGTTTTCTCCTTCATGAACTCAGTCACCCTAAACTCTAATGGAGGAATAGAAGGATAGGGCCCCCCTCCCCCAGGGTAGCAACTCGTCAGATTGGATTCTATTTATACCCTAAATGGAAGTAAGATATCCTAGGTGGGTGGAGTCTCATCACAGACTGAAGAGCATGTTCTTTACATGTTAGGACTAATCGCATCCATCAGTCATGTCCTTCAGGGGTTGACTTTAACAGGAATGAGGAAATTGAGGAAAAATACCTGAATTCCAATTGAATAATTGATTATTAATGTAATAATAGTAAATGATAATTTCTCTCTGCTTGGATAAGAGTTTTGATTGGAGATAGAACAAAGGATTTGACAGAAGAGGACAGTGTAGGGTTGAGCTAATTCATCAAGCCATGGAGATAGAAATGGGAGAAGAGAGTAGCCAGTGCTGGAATGATGTCTCAGGAAAAAGCTGGAGAGTCTGAGGGAATGGAGATCATTAAAAAGATTAAGAACAGTGCTAGGGAGAGATGGAGTGATCAAAATGATGTGGTCAGAGCTCTTGAACAGGGAAGCTAACATTTGTGGGAGATGACAGGATCAAATCTCCTATTGTGGGTAGCCAACATGGATCAGAAGAGGAAGCAGGTCAGGGGTATATGGAGTATTACAGGAAAAGAGAAGTTAGTGGATTTGAGGGGGCATCTATATGTAAGTTGAAATCTCCTAGTATCAGTACAGGATTTGGGGAAGAGAAAGATTATGAGTCAGACATGAAACTTAATGAGGAAGGACAGGGAATGTCTTGGGGATTGGCAGATAATCACCTGGACTGGGTGATAAAGTTGGGCACTATGAACTAAAAAGAGGAGATGTTCCTGAGTGGTGGTGGTAATCTTGAAGGAGTCATGGGTTGCATTGAACTTAGACATTTTAAAGATGAGTGAGACCCTTGGCCCTGCCGCCTGTATTATCCCACCAAGCTCACACCTACCCTTTCCTTGATCTGGTGGTTGGCTTCCAGGAAGGAATCTTGAAATGGGAGGTGGCTGGAGGAATCTGGGACTCAATTTTCTCTAGCCCTGGACTCTTTGGAACGAGAGTGGCTTTACAGGCAAATGGGGTTGTGTTTTAGTTCAAGAAAATGTCTGTGTTTTATGTCAATGACCAAGGAAGGGAACTCATCTATAGGCTGGAACTAGAGACACAGATGTGGCTGGAAGGCTAGAAATCATCCATGCCTTCCTCCTCCTCCAAACCAACTAAAATGGTTTTCTAAAATGTGATTATTGAAGACCAAAGTTGGGAAGTTGAGAGATGAGTATGTCTCCAGCCTGGGGATAGGCTTCTATTCCTTCTGGTTCCAGGATAAGAAACTTAGCTTCTCTGAAGCAGTCTAACTCCCAAAGCTGTTTCCAGTCTTTAGCAGTTCCATCTCTATGATCTTTTGCAAAGGGTAGTGGTCTTCCCCAGTCTTTCTTCTTGTTGTTTGAAAAAAAGTTTTTTAATTTCTCTTTTTCAAATAAAATTTAAAAAATTTAATTCTAATTTAATTTCTCTTTAAAAAACTATTTTTATATTTCAAATTCTTTCTCTCCCTCTACCCTCTCCCTTTCCATTGAGAAGGCAAGAAATAAGATGCCTATTATACATGTGAAACATGTTTCCACATTAGTAATGTTGTGGAGGCTGGGGGAAGCAAGGAAAATAAAGAGAAAAAATTCTCCAATCAGCACTGAGTCAGTTCTGTCTCTGGAGGTGGATAGCATTTTTCATCATGAGTCATTTGACATTCTGGTGGATCAGTATATTGACTAGAGTTGCTCAGTCTTTCACAGTTGAATTTCATGACTATATTTCTATTGTGTACAATGTTCTCCTGGTTCTGCTCACTTTACTTTGCATGATTTTATATAAATCTTCCCAAGTTTTTCTGAAACTATTTCCATCATTTCTTACAGCACAAAAGCATTCTATCACATTTATACATAACTTGTTCAACCATTCCCTAATTCCCTCAGTTTTCAATTCTTTGACACTACAAAAAGAGCTGTTATAAATATTTTTGCACATATGTGTCCTTTTCCTTTTTCTTTGATCTCTTTGGGGTATAGAAATAGTAATGGTATTTCTGGGTCAAAGGGTATGCACAATTTTATAGCCCTTTGAGCATAATTCCAAATTGTTTTCCAGCATGGTTGGGCTGATTCGTAGCTCCACCAACAATGCATTAGTGGACCTGCTTTTTCTACTTGCCCTACAGCATTAGTCATTTTTTTTTTATCATTTTGGCCAATTAGATAGGTATGAAAGGGTACCTCAGAGTTGTTTTAATTTGCAATTATCTAATAACGATTTAGATAATTTTTATGTGACTATTGATAGTTTGATTCCTTCTTTTGAAAAGTGCCTATTCATTGGAAAACTAATGCGTTGTTAGTGAACTTCTGAATTGATCCAACCATTCTGGAGAGCAATTTGAAAGTATGCACAAAGGGCTATAAAACCATGCAACCCTTTGACTCAGCAATACCACTTCTAGGTCTGTATCCCAAAGACACACAAAAAAATGGATAAAATTACCCACATGGACAGAAATATTTATAACAATTCTTTTTTGTGGTGACCAGGAATTTGAGGTTGAAGGAATACCTGTCAATTAGGGAATGGCTGAACAAGCTGTGGTATAAGAATATGATGGAATACTATTGTTTCATAAGAAATGAAGCATGAAGACTTCAAAAAAGCCTGGAAAGACTTACATGAACTGATGCTAAGTGAAGTTAGCAGAACCAGGAAAACACTGTACACAGTAGCAGCAACTTTGTGCAATGATTAACGTTGATAGACTCTTCTCTGCAATGCAAGGATCTAAGCGAGCTCCAAAAGACTCATGATGGAAAATTCTATGTACAGCTAGAGAAAGAACTATGGAGTCTGAAAGCAGACAGAAGCCTACTATTTGCCCTTTTTTTGTTGTATTTGTTTCTTCTTTCTTGTGGTTTCTCCCATTGGTTCTAATTCTTCTTTACAACATGACTAATGTGAAAATATGTTCACTATGAGTGTATATGTATAGCCTATATCAGACTTCATGCCATCTTGGGGAAGGGAGAGAAAATGTAAAACTCAAAATCTTGTGGAAGTGAATGTCGAAAACAAATAAATAAATGAAAAGAAAACTGTCTGTTCATATCCTTTGATCATTAATCAATTGGGGAATTATTCTTATTTCTATAGATTTAGTTCAGTTCCCTATGTATTTGAGAAATGAAACCTATTTTAAAAAATACTATAAAATTTCCCTTCCAGTTTTCTGCTTTTCTTCTTATTTTGACTGACTGGTTTTGTTTGTGCAAAACATTTTTAATTTAATATAATAAAAACTGTCTATTTTACATCTTTCTCTTGATCATAAATTATACTCTTATCCACAGTCAGAGGTTAAATAACTTCCCCAGAGTCAATGTCACTCTGAATTAGTTCATATAAGCTTCTAAATTCTTCATATTCATCCCTATCAGTAATGTTCCATTACATTCATGTACCCCAGTTTGTTTCCCCATTCTCCAGTTGATGTCCTTAGTTTTTGGTGTAAAGGTCTCTGGCTATCTTCTGAAAGGGTCCTCTTCTGCAGGACTGGGTTTCCTAGTGACGTCAGGGCTGATGGTAATGCTACTATTGGTGACACTCGGGCCATACCAGCCAGCCCAGAACTGAGTATCTTTGCCCCCATGCTGGAAGTGGATGTAACGGACTCTTGGGGGGTAATTGGAGAATGTGTAGGAGACCTGAGAGAAACCAGAGGAACTAGTTAGTAAACAGCATCCTCTCTCCCTTCCCTTCCCCATCCACCATGTGGCCCCCTCCCAGGGATCCTTGACCTCTTTCCATTCAGCACCACTCCATTGTTCGATGTACGCAGGAGCTGGCATAAACTCAGCCAAGACTTCATAGTTATCTGATAACAGTTTCACACGGATACGGTAGGTGCAGCCACAGTCATTTCTGGCAGCAAACCTGAGGGTGGGACAGTGATGGGGAGAAGGAAATGATGATGAAGGTCAGGAATTTTCTGGCATGAAGAGAGTGACTAGGGCCAATGAGCTCTCTGAGCTCATTAGTCATTGCTCCCTGGGGCTCACAAACATACTCTAAAGCCCACTGGTCATGTGCCCAGTTAGACCGCTCCTGCTTCTTTACCCATGACTGCAACAAATTCTAGTACTGAGGACATAGTCACCAAGTGTAAATGAAGTTGAACTGAACACCCCATTGCAGCAGGGAGCAGTCAGTTGCCCCAGTAGGGCATACCTACACTCATCATCAAACTCACAGAAACAGGGAAAGAAACTCTAATTCACTGCTTAAAGAGATGAGCTCTCCAAGACCCACAGATCTGACACAGGCCCAGTGTTGGAGCTTCCCTGGGAAGGACCTGTCATATCCTGGTCTGGGAATAGAGCTGGTCCCTGGGAAAATGGCATGAGCACCATCTTTTGAAGAAAAAATGAACAGTGAAACAGAGCAAGTTGAAACTCTAGGACCCACAAGTTGCCAGCAGAACAGACAGAGACCAGGAAGTCCTGCTTGGCTTTCATATAATCATAGCTAGGGCTGGAAGGACACTTAAGGGTCATCTAGTCCAATTCCCTCATTTTCACGTGAAGAAACTGAAGACCAGACTGGTGTAGTGAGTTGCTCAAGATCTAAAAGGTAGCAAAGTGGCAAAGCATCATTGAAACTGAGGACCCTGAGTCTAGGTCCAGCTTTTTTTATTGTATCATTAAACTTTGTCACTGCTATCCTCTATGAGCTTGGATAAGGCACTGAATAGGCTTTCAGTTCTTCTTTTTTAAAAAATGAGAAATACTATTTCTTCACAAGATTATGGGGAGGATGAAGTTGCTCACAGATGTGAAAATGTCCTCCCTTCCCCCAGGCTCCAGCCTGACTCACCAATCCTTGATCACAATGTCTGGTCTCACTGTGTCCATCAATTCCTTCCAATACCCCTTGGATTTCAGGTCCACCAGCTGAGACTTGAGGCAGGTACTAGGGAGACATGAACAGATTTTCAGTCCCAGGACTTCTCAGTAGTGGGCTGCTCCCTTCCCCATTGGGAAAGACATAATTTCTGGATAATTAATCATTTTATTAATTATGCCAATAGATAACTAATAAAACTAGTCAACAGCACTCTTGAATGCCAAAGATCCTTAGTGAAATCCACTCAAGGCTTTTATGCCCTTGGAAGAGTGAGTATTCCTGAGGGTGGCAATCAACTCTGATTGGTTAACAATTAATGAGAAGAATATTATAATGAGAGGTGGGCCTATTCTAGTGAGGGGCTGGGGGACTTTACTCTGATCACTCAGTCTGAGACAAAGAGACTTATCTTTTATCCAGTCTACCCCATCTAGGACAATCTACATAAAAGGAGGTCTACCTCTGCTCAAACCTGGCTGAATGGAGCACAATGGACCAGAATTCACCTTAGATTCAATTCTTTGTAAGGTTCTCAAGCTGAGTGGGGCAATAGCTCCATTTAGGTAAGATGGTCAGGTGTGGTAAAGTTTGGGAAAGGTCAGGAATCTCCCCAATAATTTATTATTTAATCATTTCTCTCATCATGTGATTGATAAATCCTCAGTCAGACTTAAAGCTGTAATCATTCCTCCCATTCCCATCCCAGAAATGGGTATGACACATTAGTCTCTCTCTCTCTTTCTCTCCCCCTACCACTCTCCCTCCTCCCCCCATCTCTTTCCCCTTCTCTCTCTCTCTCTCTCCTCTCCCTCCTTTTCTTTTTCACTCTGTCTCTCACTTCCCCCTCTTCTGCTATCTATGTCTGTTTCTCTCTCCTCACAAGTCTTCAGTAGGAAGTCGACTCAAAGAAGTTGATCCAGAATCCACTTCTTCTTCCCCTCTGCCTTTTTACAGTTTCCTAGGAACTGTTTAGTAAGAATAGTTGATCAATATACAGCAGTGACAGTGTAGAGTAGTAGAGAAAGAGCTTGCTTTGAAGCCAGGAAGACCTTTGTTCCTCTTTCTCTTATGATGCACACTATGTGACCCTGGACAAGTCCCTTCACCTCTCAGTGCTCTTGACAATTTTTGAAGACTGAGTTACAGAGAAGGTGCTGATATACATTAGAAGATGGAGTTCTTTATGTTGATGAAAGTATAGGTCTGATTCTTATCTCTATGTACCAATTTACACTGTACTAAATAAACCTGCCTCATCTGAGTCCCAAAATAACCCTTTGAGGCTGGTGGTATGAGAGTTACTATTTTTCTATTTTACAGATGGAGAAACTGAGGCTAAGATAAGTGAGGTCAGTGAATTGTCCAAGATCACACATTTACTAGGTGGAAGAGGTCAGATTCAAAGTCAGGTCCTTTATCTTCAAATCCAGTGATCTTTCTACTTCTCATCCATTGAGGATTCCTAACAGGTCATCTGAACCTTTCTCTTAAATAAGGAACAGCAAAGGAAAGGGTGTCTGGGAATACCCATCAGGCTCCAAGAACTGCCATGGGCTTCAGCATAGCTCCAGACAAACAAGCAGACTCCAGAGCCTTGTGATTCAGTGTAGTCTTGGGAAAACAAGAAAAACCCCCCTATCTCAGCACATACCAGACACTAGCACTAGGACTCTGGCTTAGCACCATGTGTGCTGCCAGACCCTTGGGGCTTCAGCAGCACCAGTCACCCTCACCCCACTCCTTCTGTAAAGCACCAGACAGGAGGGTCCCTTGTGGGTCTCAGGATAGCATCAGTGCAGCACCAAGTAGACAGCCAGGGCCTACGAGCCCTGGCACAAAAAGCCTGAGACAGTTCCCCTTCCACCCTGGGAGCAGAGCTCAAATTTAAAAGAAGGGAAAAAGGGCATAAAAGATGAGAAAACAACAACAATAACAATAGAATATGACCATATAACGTTATTAGGGTGACAGTGAGGATTGAGACACAAATTCAGAAGAGGACGACAATATCAAAATTTGTGGGCAACTCTCTCCCACCCCCCCTCCCAGAAGAAAAACAAGAAGTGTTGTCTCAAGCCCAGAAAGAACTCAGAGAAGAGCTCAAAAAGGAGCTTAAAAATAATATGAGAGAAATTGAAGAAAAAACTGGAAATGAAATGAGAATGATGCAAGAGAATCATCAAAAAAGAGTCAACAGCCTCGAAAAAGAAAGCAACTCCTTAAAAAGTAAAATTAGCCAAGTGGAAAAGAAAATACAAAAGCTAACCAAGGAAAATAACTCCTTAAAAGTTAGAATTAGGAAAATGGAAGCTAATGTCTCTAGAAGACATCAAGAATCAATCAGAACTCAAAAAGATGAAAAATGTAAGAAAATGTAAAATATCTCATTGAAAAAAAAAAGCTAACCTGGAAAATAGATTCAGGAGAGACAATGTCAGAATCATTGGGCTACCTGAAAGCCATAATCAAAAGAAGTACTTGTACAATAAGAAATTATAAAGGAAAACTGCCCTCATATCCTGGAACCAGAGAGCAAAATAGACATTGAAAGAATCCACCTCAGGAAAGAGATCCCCAAAGAAAAACTCCAAAGAATATTATAGCCAAATTACAAATACTACAAGTGACCATAAAGAAGCAATTCTAATATTGAAGAGCCATAGTCAGGATAACACAAGCCTTAGCAGTTGCAGTATTAAAGGATTGGTGGTCATGGAACACAATATTCTGGAAGGCCAAGGATCTAAGACTATGACCAAAAATCACCTATCCAGCAAAATTAACATTCAAGGGGACAAAATGGTCATTCAGTAGAATAGAAGGATTTCAAGCTTTTATAAGGATTGAAGAAAAAAATTCAATCTCCAATAATGAGACCCAAGAGAAGCTAAAAAGGTAAAAAGGGAAAAGAAAACATAAAGGATTCAATGGAGTTGAACTGCTTACATCCCTACATGGGAAGATGATATTTGTATTTCTTTTTCTTTTTATTAATTAATTTTTAGTTTTAACATTTGCCTCCACAAGATTTTGAGTTCCAAATTTTCTCCTCATCTCTCCCTTCCCTCCACCCCAAGACAACATGCATTCTGATCACCTCTTCTCCCACTCTGCCCTGTCTTCTTTCACCCCACCCTTTTCTTATCCTCTTCCTTTCTATTTTCCTGTAGGGCAAGATAGGTTTCTATATCCCATTGCCTGTATATCTTATTCTCCAGTTGCATGGAGAAACAAATTTTAACATTTGTTTTAAAAACTTTGAGTTCCAAATTCTCTCTCCTCCTCCCTCCCCACTCACCCTCACGTAGAAGGCAAGCAATTCTATCTAGGTTATACATGTATAGTCATGCAAAACACTTCCATAACAGTCATGTTGTAAAAGACTAACTATATTTATCTCAATCCTATCCCACTCCCTTTTATTCTATTCTCTCCTTTGATAACTGTAATTCTTAAAAATTGTATCACTAATAGTACAGCTAGAAGGAATATACATAGACAGAAGGCAGGAAACATAAGGTGAATTTGAGGGAATAACATAAAAAAATAACTAAGGGATAAGAAAAAACAATACACCAGGTACAGAAAGAAGTGAGAATTAGAATGATGTAAATTATCTCACATGTAAGGGTGTGGGAAAAACCTATTACAGTAGAGGGGAAGATGGGAGGGTGGGCAGTGGGGATTGTTTAAACCCTACTCTTACCAGTATTGGCTCAAAGTAGGAATAATAAACACATTCAGATGGGTATAGAAATCTATCCATACCTAACAGGGAAGTAAGAAAGTAGGAAATTAAGTAAAGGGGTGAGGGATTGACAAAAGGGAGAACAGATCAGGGGAAGTGGTAGACAGAAGAAAAACATTGGTGAGAAAGGAAAGGGTGAAAGGAGACAGAGGACAAACAAGAGGAAAAAGAGGAGGGAGGGAACTACATAGGTAGTAATCACAACTGTGAAAGTAAATAGGATGAACTCTCTCATAAAATGGAAGAGGATAGCAGAGTGGATCAATAACCAGAATCCTACAATATGTTGTTTACAAGAAACAACTTGTAGCAGAGAGACATACACAGAGTATAGGTAAGGGGCTGGAGCACAACCTATTATATTTTAGCTGAAGTGAAAAAAAAAGGCAGGAGTAGCCATCCTTATCTCAGACAAAGCAAAAGAAAAAATAGACCTAATTAAAAGAGATAAGGCAGAAAGCTACATCTTGCTTATAGATACCATAGACAAGGAAGTAATATCAATATGAAACATATATGGACCAACTATTATAGCATTCAAATTCTTTTTTTGAATTAATTAATTAATCAATTTATTTTTAGATTACAACAGTCATTTCCACAAGATTTTGAGTTCCAATTTTTCTCCCCATCTCTCCCCTCCCCACCCCATAATACCTTGCATTCTGATTACCCCTTCCCTCAATGTGCCCCCCCTTCTATCACACCCCACCCTTCCCTTATCCCCATTTTCTCACTTTTATTATAGGGCAAGATAGATTTCTATACCCCATTACCTGTATTTCTTATTTCCCAGTTATATGCAATAACAACTCTCAACATTCCTTTCTAATACTTTGAATTCCAACTAGTCTCCCTTCCTCCTTCCCCAACCACCCCCGCTGAGAAGGCAAGGAATTCAATACAGACTATATATGTGTTGTTTTGCAAAAGACTTCCATAATAGTCATGTTGTGTAAGACTAACTATATTGCCATCCATCCTACCTTGTCCCCCTTTATTCTATTCTCTCATTTGACCTTGTCCTTTCCCAAAAGTGTTTATCTCCAGTTACTCCCTTCCCCCATTTGCCCTCCCTTCTATCATCCCTAGCATTCAAATTCTTAAAGGAGAAGTTGTGAGTTACAGCTTCATAACCGAACAAGAGATAGTAAGCATTACAAAGGTAAAATAGATGATTTTGGTATATTAAATTAGAAAGCTTTTGCATAAACAAAACCAAGGTTAAAAGGAAATCAGAAGGGTGTAAAAAATCTCTACAAGTGTCTCTGATAAAGGTTTCATTTCTAAAATATATGGAGAACTGAGTTTTCAAGAATAGAAGTCATTCCCCAATTGATAAATAGTCAAAGAATAATGAACAAGCAGTTTTCAAATTAAATCAACACTATCTATAAGCATATGAAGAAATGCTCTGAATCACTTTGGATTAGAGAAATGCAAATTAAAACAACTCTGAGGTACCATCTCACACCTATCAGATTGGCTAATATGACAAAAAAGCAAATTGATAAATGTTGTCAAGAATGTGGGAAAATTGAGACTCTATGTGAGGCCAAGCAAAGTAGGATCTTCTGCTGTTTTTGTTTTTGTTTATACCAACAAGTATAAAGCTTCTATTTGAATATGATTAAAAAAGATCTTTCCCACTCATTGATGAGCCTGTCCATTGAAGGGGAGTTGTTTTGTTGTTTTGTTGGAGGGTCCCAAGTAACTCTTTTGTGTATATATATATGTATATATATATATACGTACATATATATATATATACATATACATATATATATGTATATATATATATATGTACGTATATATATATATATACATATATATATGTATATATATATATATATATATATATATATACATATAAGTGTATAAAACTCTGAGGTTTTACTTTGGGACTTAGTTTTGGAATAAGGTTTGTGTGCTAGATGAGAGACTCTGGGAAGCCACTAAACAAAACCCTCTGCCCACTCTGCCTTGAAAACCCAGATGTCAGTGCTTCCCTCTCTGGTAAAGATGTATGTACGTTAATGGTCAGGAAGTTTGGAAGCACTGTCTATTGATTTTTGATTTCTCTGAAATTTTCATTTTGATTTTCCCTGATACCTGTGCTTGATTAAAGTTCATTATTAACCCCTCAAAAGTAGCCTTTCCTTTTAGAGAAGCAGATCAAAGAACTTGTGGTAACAGGCACCCCTACCTATGTTGAGATGTTTACTGATACACTCTAATGCACTGTTGGGGGAGCTGTGAACTGATTCAACCATTCTGAAGAACAACTTGCAATTATGCCCAAAGGGCAACAAAACTGTGCATCCAGCAATACCACTACTAGGTCTATATCCCAAAAAGATAATAAGGGAAAAGGATTGACATGTACAAAAATATTTATAGCAGCCCTTTCTGTGGTTGCAAAATATTGGAAATTTAGGAGGTATCCATCAATAGGGGATTGGTTGAACAAGTTATCATATATGAATGTAATGGAATACTATTATGCAATGAGAAATGATGAACAGGCAGACTTCAGAAAACCTGGAAAGACTTAAATGAACTGATGCAAAGTGACATGAGCAGATCCAGGAAAACATTGTACACAGTATCAGCAACATTGTGTAGTGATCAACTATGAATGATTCAGCTCTTCGCAACAATACATTGATCTAAGAGGAGTACAAAGAACTCACTAAAGAAAATACTATGTGTCCAAATAAATAACTGATGGACTGATTGCAGATTGAAGCATATTTTTTCACTTTATTCTTTTTCATGTTTTCCTCCTTTTTCATCTGTTTCTTCTTTCACTACTGTGACTAATATGGCAATGTGTTCTACATGATGGTACATGTATAACATTTATCTTGTAAAGTCTTGTAAAAAATGAATGCTAAAAATTGTCTCGATGTAATTGGGGAAAAAATAAAAAAAGAGAGAAGCTCTTTCCTGTCTATGGGCCTCAGTTTGCTAATAGGTAATATAAAGACAATAGATCAAGTGCTCTCTAAGGTTCCTTTCAGCATTAAATCCTATGATGCTGGTATTTTTATTTCAGCCTTTGCAAGTCTCTTCTCCAATGTATAAGGGAAAAAGGCACTTGGCTCAGTCTTCAAATACTTTTCTCAAGCATTAGAGGAACAGGCCATTTCCGTCTAGTCTCTGGGATTTGAAGAGCAGGTCAATTTCAAATGAATTGACATGTATTTATGAATCCCACTATGCACCAGGCAATGTCTTGTGTTCTCACCTCCATCCTTTGAAGAAGGGGAAAAATGAACCTCTAGCTTGCAAAGGTTATCCCTGGAAGGAGTTAAGTAATGTTTCTCAGCTACTCAAAGGACCCTCCCCCAACCCCAGTGCACCCTGCTCTGGTCAGCCAGATCCCACTCTCAGCCCCACCATAGACCATTCAACCCAAATTATCTCTTACCCATAGGAGGTGACAAAGCATTTCTTGATCTGGGGGTCTGGAAATTCTCTCCCATGGTCTCTAGGTATGTCTTCTACATTCCATTTATCTCCTCTGTTCTTGTCAATTCTCCAAAATTTGAACCCCTCTGGCAAAAGAACAGGTCTTTCAGAGGTCTTCAAGCAAAACCTGATGTATTCTCCCTCCACCACATGTCTTACAGTAGTCTTTTTCTCTATCCAGCTGTAATATAAAGTGAATTTGAAGATCTTTCCTGCCCCTTAATAGGCCCATGAGATCTTCTTTGAGCTCTGGCCCAGCCCACAGCTTGAGTTACATGGAGCCCATGGTAGGAGGAGCCTTGCCAAACAGGTGAAGTAGGAAGGGTGCAGCTGAGAGTGAGGCAGAGCTGAGAGGAGAGAGAGCTATGCAGAGCTGTTAGTATAAGTGAGAAAGGGAGTGATTTTGCCTAAAAGAGCTTGTTTGTGGGAAAGTCTAATGGAGGGAAGGCTTTGGGATAGTCATGCTCCCTTTATTGGTAATATGTGCAAACTTCCTTGTTAACCATGGTGGAACTGGCTTTCTAGTATCTGAATAAATATTTTGATTTCATTTTTGAGGAAGAGAGTTTATCTTTTGCGAACGTACCCTGGAAATATGCATGCCTATCCATAGTAGCTGTTGTGGGTATCACCTTGGTGTCACACCAGTCACCCCTTAGCTCAGACCTCATCACCTTGGAAAATGTTTTATGGCAAAAGAAAAAACTGTGCAAGTAAACCTGAAAGTTTTACTTCTCACGACTCAGCAACAAAGTTCTGAATGAATCAGAGATAAAACGTCCACTTTACTACTAAGTAGAATTTAGAAGAAGCTGAATTGTTCCTCTAAGCTTGAGAGAAGTGCTTGGAGACCAAAAAATGTTTTGTTGTCTACATTTGCAAAGGAAGAAAATGCTAAACTGTTGTTAGAAATTATGGGAAAAAAGACATAACTGTTTTTCTCATTCACATTCATGAATTCCCTGAAATCTATCCCTAGCCAAGTCCATGGACTCCAGTTTAAGGATTCCTGATCTAGCATAAAGTTAACACTGTAGCTTTTGTTTAGAATATCCATGAAGGCCTACTCTCTGAGACAAGTAGAAAAAGCTATAGGAGCCGAATGGAATCTGCTTCAGGTGATTGGATTAGGAGAACTGTACTTAGTCATTTCAGTCATGTTTCACTCTTCATGACCTCATTCTTGGAAGAGATACTGGTGTGGTTTGCTATGGTTTGGCATTTCCTTCTCCAGGTCATTTTACAGATGAGGAAACTGAAGCAAACAAGGTTAAGTGACTTGCCTAGGGTCATAGAGCTAGGAAGTATCTGAGACCTGATTGAAAGAGGAAGATGAATCTTCCTGGCTTCAGGTCTAACACTTTATCCACTGTGCCACCTAATAGACACATGGGAGAACAACACATTTTTTTCACTCCAAGGAGAATCCTCTTCTCATTAATGAATGAGATTATCAAAGAAGATGGGATATTCCAATGGGATAGAGCATCCTCCTAGGTTAAGTATTCCTTGAATGAAAAGTAGGGGGCTATATATGATGACCTCAGTCATCAGCAATGGCCCGACTTGGTAACGAATTCCTTCTTACCTATGTCCATGCACTTATGTTTACTGATACTCAGGGTATGAATGAAGTCTCCCACAATGTACCTTTCATGACTGCAGCCCTATTAAGAAGGACAGGACCCTGACTCAGGATGCTGGGAAGAATATCAGTGGGATTGAAAACTTTGTCATTCAAGATATGTGAGAGACCAACCCCCCAGCAGAGCCTAGTTGATTCATGAGAGCTCCTTGAATAATGTCAGAAATGTGATTCAGAGTGAGAAACCAATGGACTTTCTGACCTTTACAGATGGAAAGTATTGCCCTTTTAAAATACAGTCATTTCAGTTACTGAAAGGGGCATAATTTTCTTTCACATTTGTGAAAGGAAAGTCACCAGAGACAATTACGAAGACCTGAAAGAAAACTATCACTTCAGATAAATGTATTTGGAGGAGCTGATTCAAATGCAGCTCAAAGACACAATGGTGGGAATGGCTGCAGTGCATTGTGGTCTATCAAGTCATCTGCATGTAACTTTTTAAAAAGGTGTTTTGAAGGATATAGGTGAGGATTAGAAATCAAAGAACTCTTTGGGGATTATGGGAAAGCCCTGTATCTGTCTTTTTCTGTCTGTCTCTTATAGAATTGTGAACTTTGCGTTTTTCAGCCTGTGATAGAGGCAGGAAGCCCTGATAGGAGGCATTCTAAGACATAGGAGAGGAGATAGTAAGAAGCCAGAGACAGCAAACTCACCAGCTACCTGAATAGAGAAGGCAGTTTGGAGACTGTATGACTGTTTGAAAGGAACAGAAAGAAGAGTGAAGTTGTCCAAGAGAGCTGAATGTAGTCGAGCAGGCTCTGTGAATCCCTGCAGGAAGCTGAACCCACCTTGGGCACAGGGATTTTGGATCAGGTTCCTCTGGAGGCTGCAGAGGAAATAGAAAATCTTCCAGTCAGCTACTGGTTGGTCTCCATTCTCAGAGACGAAGCCTTCCCTCTGACATTTTTGCTTCCACAGGGTCACTAGGTTGATGAGGTCCCTCCACAATCTGCAGACTGGCTGGCAGTGCAGCAGCAGCTCCCGGGCTGGCACCAGGGAGAACACCTCCAGAAGGACATTCTCAGGCAGCTCATTGATGGAAGCCATGACCCTGGCACCAGAAGAGAGGCACATGGTGATGAGGAGACATATCTATGCTGGCCTTGGTCCTTCTGGGACATGGGTTGAGGAAATGCCTACACACTGGACATGGCCCATGTCTTGGGCCCCTTTCTCTTCTTTTTTGGTGAGCACATCAGATCCCATTAGGATCTTGATGGAAAAGATTCCTAGTCTTTACATCTCACCTCATCCATCTTCTAAATTCTAGTCCCCCATCATCAACTACTTGTGGGACCTCTTCATCAAACAACCCCAACATGTCCATAACAGAACTCATCATTTTCTCCCCAAGCTCAGCCCTCTTCTGAACATCCTTTTGCCCAGGGCATTACTGTCATTCTAAACATCCCAGTCCACAACCTAGGAATCATCCTCAACCCTTCACTCTCCCTCATTCTCTATACTAAAACAAAGCAAAGCAAAAGAATGCCAAATGGTGTCATGAAGAGTAGGACATGTCTGAATAACACAATGAAAACCTCCACAGTATGTCTCCAATGCACCCTCTTTTCTGCACTCACAGAGCTACCACTGTCTGTCCCTTGCAATCCATCAACCAAAAATAATTTATTAAGAACCTACAGTATGTCAGGGATACATAAAAAGAAAAGGAAATGGTCTTCATACTCAAGAAGCTTACATTTGATAGGGGGCATGTGGAAAAATACAAAGTCATTTGTTTTAGGAAATATAGGAAGCTGGGGGGATCAGCAAAGGCTTCATGTGGAAGGTTCATGCTTGAACCTTCATAGACATGATGGCTTTTAAGGAGTGGAGGTGAGATGAGAGGGAATTCCGGGGATAGGAGCAAAGTCTCCAAGGCTGGAGAGTCATATGGGAGCAACAAACACCCTCCTTTGGGCTTGGCCCTAGAGTGTTTGAAGGGGAGTAGTGCATGAAATAAAGACTGGACCAGAATGTAAAAGGCTTTTAAAAAAACTATTTTAAAAAGTAATTTTTTAAAAATTAAAAACAAATTAAAAATGAAAAATTGAAAATAAAAAAAAAACCCATGGCAGACTTACTTGTTTCTGTTGGTGTTCCTCTGTGCTCCCCAGAAGTTCTTCCTAGGAATGCCCTTCCGTTCAGTCGATTTAAGATGTTCCTCTAACTTGCTTTGTTAGGAGTAGGGTGGAGCTAGTGCTTTCTGCACTAGGGCTTCCTGGGAGTGATCTTGAGTCTGGCAGCTTCTAAAACAGCTGAATGTTCTCCAGACAGCTCTTGTGATCTTGAGTCTGGCAGCTTCTAAAACAGCTGAATGTTCTCCAGACAGCTCTTGGTTGGAAAGAACCAGAAGTGGGGCCTCAGGAGGGAGGGAAAGAAAGAGAGAGAGGAATGCTGTGCCAAGCCTGGGAGACACAAATACAAAGGTAAAGTCTCTGTTCTAGGCTTCATAACCAGATTACATTTATCTTGCTATAAGTTCAAATGGAAATGTGTAGCTAGCACTTATTTAGTGCTTGCTATGTACCAGTGACTGTGTTAAGCACTTTATAGTTGTTATCTCATTTGATCCTGCTAACAACCCTGGGAGATAGGTGCTGTCATGATTCCCATTTTACAGATGAGGTAACTGAGGCAAACAGAGGGTAAGTGACTTGTCTAGGGTTACACAGCTAGTAAGTGTCTGAGACCATATTTGAACTCAGCTCTCCCTGATCCCAGGCCCTGGCACTCTATCCACTGGCCATCTATTGCCTTCTTATGTTGTATGTAGATGATCAAGGAGTAGAAAGCCCTGGATGTGCTGAGTAGAGAGATGGATGTTAAATAAAGGCTATTTACTCCCTTACCCTCTCAAACCAACTCCAGGTTGTGAGAAATGATACTTTCACTTTTGTATTTAATGATGAATTATTGAATTGGGACCCTTTTCTACTTCCTTATCCAGAAACCAACCAGTATGGGAAATCTTAGGCAGAGCTTTCCCCAAGCCAAGAGAAATTTTAAGTCTGAGCTGATGGATACATTCCTTCTCATTGCTTTGATAAGTCTGGGAAGTGTTGATTCTCCCTTTTGCCAAATAGGTGACAGGGAAATTGATAAATGTCTGCAACCAAGATTTGTGTGATCCAAATCCCATATCTCAAAACCCTCATTGTAATATTCAATTTTCATTAGTTGCTCACCAATCAGTATTGATTGCTACCCCTCAGGAACACCTTCTCTTTGAAGGGCATACAAACTGTGACTCCACCACCATCAGGGGTCTTTGGTCTGAGAGAGGTAGCAAAATGACCATGCTTTTATTAATAAATGTGCTGACTTTGTTAATAAAATGATTAAATTACCCAAAATGTATATCTCTTAGAACTTTTAAAATTGTCACAAGGCCCCTTAACCCAAAGAAAAAGGAAAAAAGTAAACAATTCCAAACAATAACAAAAAAGGAAATACTTCCTGCCGGGACTTAAACATGGCCAGGACAAGGCCGTCTCTCACCTGCTATCATTTGTGTACAGGATCATCTGTGGTGGGAGCATAGATGGTCACTTCTGATATAATTCCTGGGAGGAGAGAGCAGGGATGCTCAGGATGCAAAGATGAGAGGCATCATAGTGAAGTACAAAGAGTCTAAGGACTTGTTTTCAAATTCTGGTTCTTCTGTTTACTCTCTATGTGATTTAGGGCAAGTACCTTCACCTCTCTGGGCCTCACTTTTCTCATCTATAAAATGAGAGAGTTGTAGTAGGGATCCTAGGATTCCATGACGGACTGGTCCACTCTTGGGCTCTTTGGGCCTAGGGCTCCCAGTCACATGCAAAACTCTTTGGCCAGACTTGTGGGGGAACTCATTGTATTTCTCCACCCATGCATAGAGGGGTGTATCAGAAGGCGGTATCCAGACACAGTTACGAGTGTAAACAGTGCTACAGACATTTATCACTGTAAGAATAAATAGTCCCTAGTCCTAGAAAGCTCTTATCCTATACAGTTATCCTTTCCCATCATGTTTTTGATATATCAGGAGTATAAGAAATTAAATGGAAATTTTGGGGGAGTTGTGTGAAAGCTGCACATGACATAGGAAGGCCAGCAGAGGACATAGAGCCTATGACCCTAAATTTTACAATAAGGTACTGTAAACATCTTATAATGAAAGTATATATATTATATATAATATAAAAATTATATATATTTATAAAATATATAATAATAATAAAATATATATAAATATGTAATAAAAGAAAAACAAAAAATTCAGACTTCTTCTCTGGTACAAAGGGAAAGGCAAAAATTTTCGTGAGGATTTTCCAGATTGCTGGGGCACCATGTCTCTAACACTTGAGATGTGGAAGGGATAACTATACCAGTCCCTTAGGATTTCTTTGCCTCACTGTCCTATCTGAAAGATGGGACTGATGTTACCTATTGTACACGTCTCAAAAGGTTGTTGGAAGGATCATGGTATAGTACAAGTAACCTGCTTTGCAACATTTAATTCATTTCTGTCTCTGTCTCTATTTAAATATGTACATATATGTTATGTGTACATGTACACAAACACACTCACATACTCCAAGAGATCTGAGATTTCATGGATGGGAGTCTTCCCCTCAGTGGGAACCATACTTGCTGGCCTATTCTTTGTGACTCTTGTCTGTGTCCTGCTAGAAGATAACCAGAGGGTCCACCCAGTGTGTAGGAGATCCTCCTCAAACTCTCAAGACTCCTGGAGGATACCAGTGGTCCACACAGCCTGTCTATCTCCTATCTCTTACACTCAGCACAAGGCTAGCTCTTCTTTTCCCCCAACATTTCTTTGATGACATACTTTACTCTAGATCCCTTCATAATGGATACAATCATAAAGGGACTCAGAGGCCATTGAATCCAACCTCCTCCTTTTACAGAGCATGGAATTGAGACCCAGACAAGTGAACTGGCTTTCCCCATGTCATACAAGTAGTAGGCATGTGAAATGAGATTGAAACTCAGATCCTTCTGACTCCAGGTCTGGTGCTCTGTCTATTACATCTACATTGCCTCTCCTTTGTCATAGGTCATAGCTTACTCACACCCACCATACAACTCTGCATTGTCCTCTGAGTGTTGTTGGTTTTGTTGTTTTAATCATGTCTGACTCTTTTCGACTTGGTTGGCAGTTTTCTTGGCAGAGATACTGGAGTGGTTTGCCATTTCCTTCTCCAGGTCATTTTACAGATGAGGAAACTGAGGCAAACAGAGGTTAAGTGACTTGTCCAAGGACACACAGCTAGTAAATCTGGGACAGGCCTTGAACTCAGAAAGAAGATTCTTCCTGATTTCTGTCCTAGTGCTCTATCCACTCAGCCACTTATATGCCCCTTCTGGGTGGTATTCATCTTTAATTCAATAGAAAACCATAATACTCTGTGTCTCATAGTTGCGTAACACCAAGAGATACTGTTATTAAAAGGCTCTATTATCATGATTAATTAGACTCATTATTAATATTCAATTTACTGATATATATTATTAATATTTAATTCATCAATTATAGCATCATTGATATAATTAGTTATGTTAGTACAGATGCTAGTGTTGTATTGACATTAACTGTATTGAGTTTAATATTAAGAATTATGATGCATAGAATTTACATGGCACTTTAATGTTTACAATATACTCCACATGTCCTATTTGACAGTATTTGATATAATTATTATGCATTTGCTTTCTTGCTTTGATAGGTAGCATCTCTAGAGCCAGAACAAATGTTTCCTCATCTTGTTTGAGATTCATGGTCTGACTAGCTGACCACTAAACGAAGGGCATGGGAAACTGTGGGACATTTTTTGTTCATCTGGCTAGGTTTTAATTTTCCTATCTGAAAGATGGGAACAACACCACCTGCCTTACCTTATTCATGAGATTACGATGCTGGAAAAATGAAGCATTTATTGAGTTCCTACTATGTACCTGGAACTACGCTGGGGATACAAGAACTAAACGAGACAGTCCTTTCTCTCAAGTAAATTCTATTTTTTTTGCAGGCTGGATAATTTTTTAAATTATTTTTTTCTTTTTTAGATTAACATACATATTTTGACAACAAACATGATTGGTGCTTATATATTTCTGCTTAATTATTTTTAGATTGCTTTTTTCTCTTGGATGCTTATTTGGTTAATGAGGACGAAGGTTAGAAGAAAACAAGAAACGAGCAGAAGGGAAAGACAAGAGAAGACTCTTACTTGCTGCTTTGCGCAGGGCCCTGGTAGCAGCCATGTGCCCCTGAAAACCCTTCTCTGTTTAAATACACAAAGCAACGCTGTGAAGAGTGTGACGATGATGACTGGTAATAGCAATTATAAGGCACATTAACATAGCTTTACGGTTTCCAAAATACTTTTCCTCCTATAAGAGTGAACGTACAAGGATAATGTTCCCATTCTAGAAAGAAGACATGCTCAGAGACTTTCAGTAACCTGCCTAGGATCACACAGCTGGACTCGACTTCGGGTCTCTGGCATAGAAGCAGGGCTGCCTTGAAGGGCCAAGGGCCTTGGGCTGCCTGGGCTAGGGGCAAGGAGGTAGGAGAGGGGAAGGACATCAAGGTGGGTGCTTCCCTCTCAAGGTCAAGAAGGTTACATTCTAATGGGGAAAGCAAACACAGAAAGGGGAACCAGAAAGAGAGGGAAAGGCTGCTATAAAAAGGAAGAGAAAGTCTAGGGTGTATTCAAGGTGAGCATGGCTAGGATCCCTCATGGAATGAGGAGCCAGGCTCATGACTTGCCAGTGACAAGAGCAGGCCTTAAGTTGGAGGAATCTCACCGAGGTACTATGAAGCTCCTATGAAAGGACTGTGTCCCTACTCAGGCCCCACCTCCCCTCAACAGACCTTGACTACAATGGTGTAAGGAAGCTCCTTCCAGTAACTTTTTACCTTTGGTCTACCAGCTGAAAGTCAAGAGAGGTTCTGGGAGTCTTTGAGTTCTAGATAAGCTCACTGTAGAATTTTCTTCTTCCCTTCTGATCCTTGTATACCTGGGAAACTTGGTCTGGGGTGAAGTCGAGGTCAGATTTCCTATTCTCCCCAACCACATCCAAATCCCAGCAAAGGGCATGAGGTCTAGAACAATTTAGGGCCTGCCCGTCTCAGGCTCCTGAAGTCTCTCTGGCCTCCTGTGTTAGTTCAGAATTTTCAGAGTTGAAAGGCTCTTCATCGGCCATCTAGCGCAAGTTACACTTGAAAAACTCTTTCTCTCTCATCCCTCTTTTCCAACTCAAAATAATTTTATGACATTTTTTGAATGCTTGGAAAGATGTTGAGATCTACTATCTGGGTAACCCAAAGAGAAGTAGAAAGATGAATGGTGAAAAGTGGGCTGCAAAGTATCTTAGGTGCAACAGAGAAGGATACCAGCATTATAACGTTGGAATTCATGATGACCCTAGATGATGGTACTCTTTGCATTCCCCTCCCCCTCCTCTCTTATTTTAAGGAAATGCAGAAACACAAAATGACTTTTTTACTCAAGGTTACAGAACTAATCTTACTTTATGTTAAATCTCCAAATGACCTTAGTTCCTCTTCCAATTTTACTGTTTCCTCTACAGGGATGATGGCATCTTGGCTGTTTCTCAAACAAGGTACAGTTATCCCTTCCACATTGTGGGGGGTTAGGGGCACAGCACCCCACCCCCACCCCTGTGATATGGAAAATCCACATAAAATTTTTTGCCCCTCCCTTCATACCAGAGAAATCTTCTGACTTTATGGATCTCCTTTTCTTTTTTCTTGATGTTATATGATACCATATATGTATTTTATGCGTTTTTGAGTTTCTAAATTTCTTTTGTGTTATCTGCTGGCCTTCACAAAAACCCCCCTCAAAATTCTAGTTTCATTTCTTATGCTGACCCTCGATATGTCAAAACCCTCAACGGAGAAAGTCATGATGTGGAAGGATAACAGTACTTCATCTCCCAACTCTGGGCATTTTCTCTGGCTGTGCCCTATGCCTGAAATTCCCTCCCTCTTCATCTCAATCTCTCAGTTTTCCTGACTTCCTTTGATCTTCCATCTTTCCTTTGATTCACAGGAAGTTTTTTTCCTTCCCCCTTAATTCTAGTGCCTCCCCTCTGTTGATTGTCCCCAGCTGATTCTCTGTATAACTTGTTTGTACATACTTGTTTGCCATCTCTGTTAGATTGAGAAGTCCTTGATGACAGGGACTGTTTTTGCTGTGTCTACAAGGCCTGGCACATTGGCACATTGTGGTTGTTCTGTCCTTCAGTTGTGTCTGACCCGTTATGACCTGGTGGACCACACCACACCAATACTGTTCTTGGGATTTCCTTGGCAAAGGTACTGGAGTGGTTTGCCATTTCCTTCTCCAGCTCATTTTACAGATGATGAAACTGAGGCAAATAAGGTCAAGTGACTTGTCTAAGGTCACATAGCTAGTGTCTGAGGTCAGACTTGAACTCAAGTCTTCCTGACATTCCACTGCACCACCTAGACTCCCTACTTTGCATACAGTAGGAGTTTAATAAATGCTTATTGAATCAGGTTAAATTGAATTACAAGCCTAATGGGGAATATTCCCATAATATGGGGGAAAGAGTGCTGGCCTTGGAATCAGAACATAAGAATTCAAAGCCCATCTCTGATGCTACCTAATTGACTGTGGGCATATTAACCTCCTTGGGCCTTGGTTTCCCCATCTGTAAAATGGGAGGATTGGATTAGCTAGCCTTTGAGGTCCCTTACAATTCTAAGTCTATGATCCAGTAAATTATATATGAGGGAGGTACAAAAAGTGTTGTATGACAGGAAGGGCATTATTGATAAGGGGAATCAAGGAAGACTTCCTGGAGGAAGGGATTCTTGAATTTCCCTTTAAAAATGCCTAACAAAGGACTGGGGGAGGCAGTGGTTTCCAAACACAAAAAGGGTTCAAGCAAAGTCAGGATAACCAGCTATTAAAAAAGCTAGAAGAGGGGGCACAAGAGGAGGTTGCTGTAGGGTTAATTCACATCAAAAGATGCTTATGAAACACAGAGCAATTTTACCAGGGAGAGTCCCAAAACCTGAGAGGCCCTTCGAAAACAGTCCCACCATGGCCTGGGCTCCAGGTGTGAAATGTGCAGGGGAGTCCAAGAAGCTGTAGAATTGGAGCCAGCTAGCCAACTCTCTCATTTTATAGAAGGGGAAATTGAGGCTCCAACAGATTACAGCTTGTCCAAGGTCACCAAACTATTAAGTAGTCAAGGTAGGGTTTAAACCCAAGTCTTTTACATGTAGGGCCAAAATGCTTTCTAGTATCTCTCCTGCAGAAGCCTGTCCCATCCAAGCCATTAACTGAGAAACATTTATTAAACACCTACTACATGCCAGGCATTGTGCTAATCACTGGGCATACAAAAAGAGGCAAAAGACAGTCCCTGTCCTTAAGATGGTGCAGCTAGGTGTCACCATTGTGCATGGTGCATAATTTTCTTTTTTTTTCTTTCTTTTCTTTTCTTTTTTTTAAATTAAAGGCACCGCCCCTGGACTCACTTCTTTAAGAGGTCTTTCACTGAGTGGGCATTATTTCACTCAAGATGAGAACCTGAAAAGGTCTTAGCCTAAAAGGGCCAGGGTCTCCCGTTGCATGCTGGGCCATCTTCAGTCATACTGATGAATATTTGGTGACTGGACCCAGATGACTCAGGAGGAAAAAGTGAGGCTGATGACCTTGCAGAGTTCTCCCTCGTTCAAATTAAAGTCAACTACAAGTCATGTCATCATCTCCCTGATGTCATGGTCCTCTTAGAGAACGAAGAACAAACACAAGAGCCAGTTACCAGCTGTATGAGTCTGGGCAAGTCACTTCATCTTGTTTGCCTCAGTTTCCTCATCTGTAAGACAAGCTGGAGAAAGAAATGGCAAATCACTCCAGTATCTCTACCAAGAAAACCCTGTGTGGGATAAAACGACCCTTACTCAAAATCTTAAATAAATAAAGAAGCTTCTCAATAAAAATAGAAAGAAAAAGATTTATTACAATTCTCGAGAAAGGGATGTCCTTTCACCAGGTCTGGGAAACCTGATGGAAGGAGACTGCGTACAGAAATTGAAGCACAACTTTTATACCCTAACACAGAGAATCCCACCTCCCCACTATCCCACCTCTCCATTGGCTGGGAGGTGGACTCCCAGCATGAAAAACTAGACAAACCCTGGGAAATCTTCACCTATCCCTGCACAATTACCTCATCTAATATCTAACTTAACTGTTGATATGGCTTTAGAAAAGAGGGGAGGGGGAGAAGCGGGAGCTGGTGATGTTGATGTAGCAACAGTACGACAAACAAAGGGGAGATCTGAGTAACTTCCAAGTTTCGGCTACAGCCCACAGCACTTTCACAAAGAAAGTTGGTAGCTGGTAAAGGGGGGTGGGGCGGGAATCCAACTGACCGTCCACAAGCCCTGGATACCTGGGTACCTGGATACCTGAAATTCAGGTATCTAGGGAGAGAGGGAAGAGAAATTTTATTTAGAAAATCCAATATTCCCCATATTTTTTATTATGAAAAGCCTTCACAATCTCCTCATCTCACTCAACCCCAAATGGGGTCAAACAGGACTGAAACAACTCAACAGTAAATCCTCAAGGACTTATAATGTAATGGGAGAGACAACATGCAAAAAATTATAGACTACAAGCTACACACAGGATAAATAGGAGATAATTAGCAGAGGGAAGGCAGTGGAATTAAGAGAGATTGGTTTTCTGTAGAGGGTTGAATTTTAATTGAGACAAAGAAAACCAGAACGGTTTTCAGTAATCAGAACGGATGAGGGAGAGCCTTCCAGACATGGGGGCCAGCCCAGAAGAGTAGAGAGATGGAGGATCTTGTTTGTAAAACAGCCAGGAGACCAGTGTCACTGGATGAGAGAGTATGTGGTAAAGAGTAAGGTATAAGAAGGCTGGAAAAGTAGGAGAGGACTAGGTTATGAAGGGCATTGAATGCTAAACAGAGCATTTTGTATTTATTTGATCCTGAAGACAATAGGGATCCACTGGAGTTTATTGAGGGAGGGTGGGGGATGATGTGGTCAGATCTTTGCTTTAGTGCCACTTTGGTGGCTGAGTGGAAGATGAACTAGAGTAGGGTGACCCAAGGCAGGCACACACCCCTCCCCCAGCAGCTTTTGCAATAGTTCAGGTGTGAGGTGGTAAGGGCCTGGACCAAGGTGGGGACATTGTCAGAGGAGAGAAAGGTGGCACATTCATCCCACAGGATCTCTGTAAGGTGTGCTGGGAACCAGCCATCTCTGGAGCTCCAGGTATCTCTGGTCCCACCTTATTGATGCTAATAGGATACAGAAACTTGTGTGTAGGTAAGCTGAGAGGAGCTGCCTGAAAAGAAATATGGATCAGAGGGGCTATTAAATGTCTGGGCCTTTAGCAGAGAGGAGTCACCTGGGATTAAATGGCCACACCAAGAAGAGTAAGGACACTTTCTTATTGAATCAAACGAAGACAGCACTCAGCCCAGGACCTCTCCCAAAGCAGATGCTTAATAGATATTTGCTAAATTGAATGGATTTGAATCCAGTTCATGAGAATGGCAATTCCTTTTAAGTAGGGGATTTTTCCATTCATTAGATTGTATCCCCACCACCCAGCACAGGTGCCTGCTTCACAGAAACCACTTAATGCTCCTTAACTGGAATTCAGCACATCAGTTTTGTGAACTGGGCCTCCATTTTCTGATCTGCAAAGGATCTGAACAGGGCAAAGTTCTAACTTTACTGGGCCTCCATTTTCTGATCTGCAAAGAGAAATGACTATTGACTCAAGTAACTACCTTATCAGGATCAAATGAATGATGGGGGTGGGGAGGTGGAGCCAAGATGGCTAAGTAGAAAGACAAATATACCCCTAGAGCTTCCCCCATAGCCTATAAAATACCTGTAAAAAAATGACTCAACAAATTCCAGAGCAGCAGAAGCCACAGATCAACAGAGCGAAAGAGGTTTCCAGCCAAAGGTAATCTAGAAGGCTGACAGGAAAGGTCTATCTCACCAAACACCGAGTAGAGTGGAGCACAGTCCTGGCCACGAGGCACTGGGAGGAACAGGACCAGAACAGATCCAGAGTTCCAGGAAGGGAGGATCCCAGATAACTCAACCCACAAGCTACAAAGAAAGGTAAGTGTGGGGAGGGTTTTCCCAGCTGGGCAAAGAGGAAATTCCTCTAGCAACGGCAACAGCAGAAGCAGACTGCAGGCAGCTACAGTGGCTGGGAAGCAACTTGAATTCATAATCCAGGCAGTTCAATTTACAGCCTCTGGAAGTAGGGAGCAGTTGATCTAAACCTCAGCCCTGAGTGATGGCCCCACTCCCACCCAAAGCCCTAGGGAATCAAGCAGCTGAGTGGAATCTCAGCCTTGAACACGATACTGGGGGGCGGAGCCAAGATGGCGGAGTAGAAAGACGCACATTTGCTAGCTCCGAATCCACAGCCCATAGATTTCCTGTAAAAAGAACTCCTGACAAATTCTGGAACAGTGAAAGCCGTGCAGCAACACAGTGAAGGAGATTTCCGTTGCAGAGAGCCCTGAAAAACCGAC
>CM053771.1:38544772-38565078 GCA_028658325.1 Potorous gilbertii | reverse complement strand
GTTATCTGGCCCTACAGGACAAAAGAGAAGGTGGGGTAAGGGAAGGGAGGGATGATAGAAGAGAGGGCAGATTGGTGATATGGGTAATTAGAATGTCCAGTGTATCGGGGAGGGGGGAGGGGACAAATGGGGAGAAAATTTTGGAACCCAAAATCTTGTGAAAATGAATGTAAAAAGTTAAATTTATTTAAAAAAAAAAAACACGATACTGGACAGAGAAGGGACAATAGGACCATCCTCTTGACAAAGGATTCAGAAGTAAAGTAACTGGCTGGGAAAATGCCCAAAAAAGGGAAAAAAATAAGACCATAGAAGTTACTTTCTTGATGAACAAGTGTCTCCTTCCATCCTTTCAGATGAGGAAGAACAAGGTATACTGTCACAAGAAGTCAAGGTCCCTATCTCCAGGGACTCCAAAGGGAACTTAAACTTAGCCCGGGCTATGTTAGAGCTTGAAAAGTGAATTAACAACTTGCTAAAGGAGAACCAAATATTTACTTGCTAAAGGAGAACCAAAAAAAAAATGCCGAGGAAAATAACACCTTGAAAAAGAGGCTAACTCAATTGGAAAAATGAGGTCCAAAAAGTCAATGAGGAGAAGGAGGCATTAAAAAGCAGAATTAGCCAAATGGAGGAGAAGGTTCAAAAGCTCACTGAACAAAATAGTTCTTTGAAAGAAAGAACTGAGTTCAGGGAAATGAATGACTATGAGATAAACCAAACAGTTAAAAAACAAAACCAAAAGTTTGAAAAAATAGAAGATAATGTGAAACATCTCATTGGAAAAACAACTGACCTGGAAAATAGATGTATGGGACCACCTGAAAGCCATGATCAAAAAAAGAGCCTAGACATTATCTTCCATAAAATTATCAACAAAAACTGTCCTGATATTCTAGAACCAGAGGGCAAAATAAATATTGAAAAAATACACTGATCACCCCCTGAAAGAGACCCCAAAAGAGAAACTCCTAGGAATATTATGGCCAAATTTCAGTGTTCCTAGGTCAAGGAGAAAATACTGCAAGCAGCTAGAAAGAAACAATTTGGGTATTGTGCAATCAGGATAACACAGGGTCTGGTAGCTTCAACATAAAGGGACTGCAGGGCTTGAAATAGGCTATTCCAGAAGTCAAAGGAACTGGGATTAAAACCAAGAATCACCTACCCAGCAAAACTGAGTATAATACTTCAAGGGAATAAATGGTCATTCAATGATATACAGGACTTTCAAGCATTCATGATGAAAAGATCAGAAGTGAAGAGAAAATATGACTTTCAAACACAAGAATCAAGAGAAGCATGAAAAGGTTAAGTAGGAAAGAGAAATCATAAAAGAATCTCTAAACCTCAACTGTTTACATTCCTACATGGAAAAAAAATATTTGTAACTCTTGAGACTGTTCTCAGTATTTGGGTAAGTGGAGGGATTGTACACACACACACACACACACACACACACACATATAGACAGGGAGTACAGGTTGTGCTGAATCAGAAGAGATGATATCCACAAAAAAAAAATAAAAATTAAGGTGTGAGGGAAGAAAATATTGGGAGGAGAAAGGGAGAAATTGAATGGGAATTGAATTTTTTGAATTGAATTGAATTCTTATCACATAAAAGAGATAAGAAAATTCTTGTTCAATGAAGGAGAAAAGGGAGAAGGGCAGAGGGGAAAAGTGAAGTTACTCTCTCCATATATAGCTTAAGGAGGGAATAACATACTCACTAAATTTGGTATGAAAATCTATCTTACACTACAAGAAAGTAGGGGAGGAGGTGACAAGTGGGATGAGGGGAATGATAGAAGGGAGGGCAAATGGGAAAAGGGAGTAATTAGAAATAAACACTTCAAATGAGGGAATAAAAAAACAAGGGGGGGATAGAGTGGGATAGAGGACAATATAGTTAGTATCACACAACATGATTATTATGGAAGTCTTTTGCAAAACGAGAGATGGGGAGAAAAGTTGGACATGTTACAAAGCAATTAGTATTAAAACAATTGACTGAATTAATTACTGAGACTAAATCAGAGACAGCTTTAGTTTGGGGAAAAGAGTTTTAGTCTAAGTTTCCTAGAGGCAGGTAGCCTCCCGTAAAATTTGGCATTGATGGAAAAGTTAAGGTTTTAATGGTAAATTTGATTTTATGATTGTTATTTAATCAGGAACTAGAACATGTACAGAAGGACATGTAAGCCACTTAAGACTTGCTTCAAAAGATGTTCCTTAGCCAATGTGAAATTACAATCATATCTGAAACCTGGTTATTGGAATTTTCTATTTTAAGATCTTATGGGACTATTAACTGACTGTTCTTCTGAGTCTAACTCCAGGTATGGATAGCAAGAAAGGTAGTCTGAGCCTCCAATCCATGATGCCAGTAAGCCTGTGAGATGCTGGTATGAACTACAAAAGGTGATCTCACAGGAAGGGTGGGAGAGCAACTGTTTGGTTTGGGCTGAGGTAGGATTCTCAATTCCCCACTGACACCTAGCAGACTTTAAGCCTGACAATATAAGCTGACAATCTATTCCTGCCTGGAATTGACATGAAGTTGGGGAGATATTGTTTCCCTGCAATGTCCCTACTCGTAGTGGCAATTTTCTATAATCAAAAGGTTTGTAAGTTTAATATTGATCTATTAAATTATAGAGTGTTGGTAAGGGAACATCTGACGTTAAGTCTAAAATTAAACTATTAGGCTTAGGACTTTAGGCCAACCACAATAAGTCAAAGTCCTTTAATTCTTAATAATAGTGTGGAGACAATTAGGTCAAGGGCTTGTGAAATTAGCATACATAGTTATTATTTGTGTCTCAGGTGGTTAAAAAATTTGTTTGTGGTCTATATTATAAAGGCCTTAAAAGGAGTACCACCTGACCAAAAGTTGGAATTGTTTTATGTGATATGAACTGTGTTAAAAATGAAAAATAAAAAATGAAATAATGGGGGTCATTTAAAAGTACAAAATGAGGGGAAATGTAAGACCCATGAGCTTCATGAGGGCAAGGGCTGTCTTTTGTCTTTCTTGGAATCCCCCAGAACTTAGCACAGTGCCTAGTACAGGCCTAGTACAGGCCTACTGTCTTATCACTCTGCTTGTCACATAGCTGCTTAATAAATAATTGTTAGCTGATTGACTATGGGAGGATATTCATTTTTAATGAAAGAGTGAGCCCAGTGCAGTGGATACAAGGTAGGCTTTGGAGTTAGGAAGACTTGAATTTAAATCCTGATCTATGACACATACTGACTGCGTGTCCCTGGGCAAGTCACTTCTCAGCATTCCATACCACCCTTTGGGGCAGTTAGGTGGTGCAGTGGATAGAGCACCAATGCAGGAGTCAGGAGGACCTGAGTTCAAATCTCACTTCAGACACTTGACAATCACTAGCTGTATGACCTTGGGCAAGTCACTTAACCCCAATTGCCTCATCCTGGGTCATCTCCAGTCATCCTGATGAATATCTGGTCACTGGATGCAGAAGCCTCTGGAGGAAAAGTGAGGCTGGTGACCTTCACAGCCCTCCTTCACTCAAAACAAAGTCAAGTGCAAGTCATGTCATCATTTCTCTGATGGCATGATCTTCTTTGGCAATGAAGGACGAACACACACATCACCCTTTAAAGAGTGTAGTTGTTTGTCCTTCATTTTTGGAGAGGACCAATGACATCATGGACCATGTCTTGATTTGTGTGTGAATTGGATTTAAGTGAGGCAGAGCCGCACAAAATCATCGACCTTACTCACTCTTCTGGAGTCATCACAGCTCAGTGTCAAGACAAAAGTCAGGATGATTGGTGATGGTCTGGGATTGAGTGGATGGTCTTGGCATCTTCAATACCTGACCAAGTTCTAAGCACTCCACGGCACCTGCTTCAGCCCCCTTCCTGACTGTTGGCACAAATTGTTCCCATCTGTTCATCCCATTGGGGGAAGTCTTCATATGCTTGAGGTAGACTCCCCTAATTCACTAACAGGTTTCAGGTCTGTTGGTTTCTCTCAGTCTGGTTTAACTTGTTTGCCAAGAAAGTTTTACCGTAATGTGGCCGCTGCACACACTATAGTTTCTTGGAGCCAAAGGCGAGAGTTGGGTAAAACAGAAAGGCACCAAAGATAGGTGAGCAGCCCTGAAAAGGGCTCTGCAGCCTTCTAACCCTAAACATCCTATACACTCCCAAGAGTATTATTAGAAATGAGGAATGGCTCATCCTGAATCTTCTGCAAATGTACAGCCCTTTCCAAACCTTAAATGCTATGGAAATATTAGCTATAATTACTAACGTATACAAATTCTCTTATAACACCTTAAGGTGCTATGTGAATGCTGTTATTATTTAGCTATATATTATAGCGATTATTGTTAATGTTTATTTTTAAAAATAATAATTTATTATTATTAGTATAACCTAAAGATGCTCAGTGATGAAATCATGGTTCCAGGACCCCCAAACATTAACATATTTACAGAGTGATTTTTGTTTTTCAAAACTAAGGGGTGTAGAGTCATTGTTATGATATCCCATTTTATGATGAAGGAAACTGAAGCTCAGTGACTTAAGTGAACTGTCCAAGGTCTCACAGCCAGTAAGTATTACAGCCAGGATGGGACCTAGGTCTCTCCTAGTCTAGCATTCTTTCCATTGCTGATTGTTAAACAGTGTAATTAGACTGTGGGGTCTACAGGGCTACCAGAGCCATCTCCCTAATATCTACACTAGCAAAGGAGAACACAGATATAAATAGTCCCATATTAACTCCCTCAGCTAATTTGGCATTTACCTATATAACAACAATGATATTTTAATCAGACCTATAATTTCATAATTCAGAAATTCCTTCTTATAATGCAGGCTGGCACCTTCTTGGCAATTTGTAGTCTTAGAGTTGTCAGGAAAGTGACTTGGCCAGGGTCTCACAGCCAGCACATGTTTTAGTTCAAGACTGCAGGCCAAGTCTTCCTGACTCCAAGATCAGTTCCCTACTCACTGTACTAGGTTATCTCTCATTAATAATCTCTAATTTTTGCACTTAATCTCATCCTTAATCCCGGTGTCCTAATTCTCTATTATGGTCATTATAGTTGACATGTTAAATGGGGATGTTATTTTTGTAAATCAATATCTACGTCTTATTTCCTCTGATCCTCACAATGTCACTGAGAGGTATAGCAGATATTTCTCACAAACTCCGGTTTTCAAGATAAAGAAACTGAGGCCCAGAGTAGTTGGATAATTTGTTCATGATCACAGCTAGCATTAGAAGCAAGATTCCAGCCCAGGTTTATCTAAGTCACAGAAGTCAGGTTTTCTTTCTTTCTGTGCTCATTTCAGAAAACATTAAGTTAAACCTATTTTGACATGGAACCAGCTGAGAGATGGAAGGGAGTTCGTATTAGGGGTAGGGGAAATCAGTACAAGGGATTTTAAATGTTTGTAATCTACAAAGATTGTGTCTAGGGGATCCTGGTAAATTCAAATGAAAAAATTAGCAAATATGTTAAGCTCCTACTATATTCCAGGCACCCTGGAGGCACTAGGGATATAAAGACAGAAATAAAAAGTCCCTGTCTTCAAGAAGCTTACATTCTTCAGGGGGAGTCAATTTGTTGTTTTTCCTTTGTGACCCTAAGTATTTCATTTTATGTATTTCCCCCATGTTAGTTATGCTGTGAAAAAACACAGAGCTAAAGCGGGGAAAAACATGAAAAAAATAAAAGCGAAAAACAGTATGTTTTGATCTACATTCAGATTCTGTCAGTTCTCTCTCTGGATGTGCATAGCATTTTTTATCATTGACACTTTTGAAATTGTCTTCGATCATTGTATGACTGAGAATAGCTAAGTCATTCACAGATGATCATTGTATACAATGTTGCTGTTACTATATATGATGTTCTCCTGGTTCTGCTCACTTTACTTTGTATCAGTTCATGTCAGTCCTCCCAGGTTTTTCTGAAAGCATCCTGCTCTAATAATATTCAATCACAATCACATATCACAACTTGTTCAGTCCTTCCCCAGCTGATAGGCAGGGAAAATGACATACTCCATGCCTCCCCATACTGTGTGGCTCTTACCTATGTACTCCTCTGAGTTGGCCACAGGGAGTTCACCTAACCTGCAGGTAGCCTTCCCTGAAGTACATGGACTGCACATTAATTATCCTCATCTCTTAAATGGGATCAAGAATAACACCCACCTCCCAAGGCTGTTGTGAGATACAAATAAGATAATACACAAACTGCTATATAAATACTAATTATTATTCTTCCTTTCCTCTTGCTCTTTCACCAGCCCATATTCTTTTTTGGATCACACATTTATTTGATGACACTCTTTATTCATTATTTTATGACAGTCAAACACAAGCCAATTTGGAAAGGAAAGAGTGCTAACAACTGGGGGTGGAGAAGGATCAAGAGAGGATTCCATGGCATCCAAACTGAATCTTGAAGAGATCATGTCAATATTTTGAAAGACGACTTGATGAGGTAATGTGTTCTAGGTTCACTCAATTCTAGGTCCAGTGGCCGAGAGATGATGAAATTATCTAGAGGCACTGGAAATTTTGAAATTTTGACTTTGGGGTCAGTTTGGTTGGAATAGAGTGTGAGTGAAGGGGATGATAGTGAGGCAGGCTGGGCTCAGACTATGCCAGATGGAGATGTTCTTATTGCATACTGGAGGCAATAGTGAGCAGCTGAAGGTATTCAGAAGGGGAGAATGGCATGGTCAGCCCTGATTACTTTGGCAGCTGCACTGAGGCCAGATCTCACAGAAGAAAGTCTGCAGTCTGGCTAAGCTGAAAGGTGATGGGAACCTACGTTCAGCCCTCTCTAGCCCCTGACTCACCATCGTCACTGGCTGGGTCCTGGGTTAACCCCTGGGTGTAAGAATGCGGTTGTAGTGGGTTAATGGTGGGAGGCTCGCAGCCTACATGCAGACACCTCATCCTCTGCTCCCCTTTGGCAAACCATCTAACCCTAGCTTGCCTCCCCTCCCCCACCCCCTTTCATTCTGCTCGGAGCCATAACGCTTGCAGAGGCTGCTGCCTCTTAGTGCACTTAACCACAGCTACTGTGAGCTAGATAGAAAGCACTTCAGTAGGAAGGATGTGCTCTCTGATGCTCGAGGACACGTCTTTCCTTTAACCCCTAATTAGATGTAGCTTTTTGGGCCTGAGCTCACTCACCAGAGGCCTTGGAATTGCAGTTCTTCCTTTCACTCTAGCCTCTATCCTGCCAGAAACCAGAAGAGGCTATGGGGCCAGTAGGGTCTCACCCCAGGAACAGGCTCTGTTTTCATCTTTGTAAAACCCCAGGTGACAGACAGCAAATGCTACTCCCTGGGCCCTGGGATCACACTGATCCCCTCAGCTCAGGTTACAAGGATCATAGACCTAGAGATGCTAGTGAGTCTAACATCCTCAATTTATCAATGAGGAAACAGAGAACAAAGAGTAACTTGCTCAAAGTGACCCAGGTGGCAGAGCCTCTGTTTCCCATGTCTCATATTTTCTTATTTCATTCTCAGAGCTAGAAGGGACATCTCTTAGCTCATGCAGGAGTGCTATCTACAACCTCTAGGCTCTGACTTAATTCCTCCATTGACAGGCAGATCACTACCTCACTAGGGCAGCTTCTGCTCCTCCTAGGGAACTAGATTCATTTTCAGAGAGGAAGTTCTTAGGCTGAGCTTCCATCAATCTCTTTCTGGTTCTCAAAAGTCTTCACCTTGCCTCCTGTTGGCCTGCTCCCACATCTACTACTGCTCTGTCCTCTCTAAGGCAGCATGTGAGATTTGGGGCACAGTCTCTGGCTCTGACATAGATTTAATTTCCAATTTGGGGCTCCAACCCATAGATCTGAACACTAGTCCCTAGGGGAACTGCTTCTCAGGTAATACCATTAGCCTGATGAGACTCTAGGGTGTGGGTTGTAGCCTAGGGGAGAGATGACCCTCCCTCTACCATCCTCTTCTGGACTCTGGCCAAGTTCCCTCAGTCCTAGGATCACAGGATTTAGAGCCAGGAGGGACCTGAGACATCATCTTGTGTCTCTCTCTTCCAACCTCCCCATTTTTCAGAGAACACTAAGGCTGCCCCCCCAGGAACCACAGCTCACAAGTTTGACTCAAACACCTTTTATTTGGCTACTTGCTCCAAAGAGAAGAATCTGAGGAAAATTGATGGCACTTGTGCAGGAAGGTGTGGGGTTCAGAGAAGCAGGAGGGAGGGAGGGGGCATCCTGAGAATGGCAGCTCCTTTCAGGAGCTTCTGAATACTCATCAGTGTAGGCAAGGCTTGGCCCATGGGGGTCACTGGGAGTGAGGGTAGGTCAGGAAGGATGCCCAAGCCCCAGGAAGAGGGACTGTCGTTCACCTGAAAAGGAGTGTGGGGTGGAGGGGCTGGTGTTATCTGGCTGTTGGGGAGAGGACATTTCTTCCCTTGATCCCCACCTACCCATGTGGAATCCTGGGGTCTACCTTGGAGCAGACTTTAGATGCCACCTGGCCCTCTTGTGGACAATTCAGGATCTGCGGGCCCTTGCCTGCCTCAGATTGGTTTAACTCATCCCACTCCCCACCCAGGGGAGGTAAGTCTTTCTTGGAGCGCTGTTCTCTCTGGGGCTAGAGCACCATCTGCCTGGGGGATGCTTGCCTGGGGGACAAGGTGTCAAGGAGGCAGTAAGTCAGGGAACTGGCCTCACCTCAGGGACTGGTCTAGCAATCTATTTTCCCCCTCTCTCTCCCTGATGCTCCAAATGGCTCCCAGGACCATAGCTGATAAGCTCAGGCAGGGGGCCTTTCCAGGACTTAGAAAGGAGAAACTGTGGTGACTAGAAACAGGACAGTGAGAAGAACTGGAAAAGCGGGGAAGAAAAGAGTTCAAAGCGGCTGGTGAGTTAGCTAGTCAACTCGCCACTATCCGTGCTAGGCCAGGAGGTTCCCAGACTCCAGCTTAGACCTCAACCCCACTGTGGTCCAAGGCTCCCTTCCCCTGCACTGCTCTCCAATTGCCCCAAAGAGGTCCAGGGGACCTCTAACTCCTTACCCCTTCTCTGTTTGGATGCGCTAATGAAGAGAGGTCCCTGGAAGCAGGCTGCAGAAAGGGACCTGGGCTTTGGTCCCAGCAGCTACCTCTCTGTGGGACCTTGACCAAGTCTCTCTCCCTCTCTGAGCTTCAGTTCCCTCCTCTGATAGAAGGAGGTGCTAGTGTCTGCCTTGCCTTCCTAATGGGAATGAGATATTCTCAAGAGTGCTCTCTAGAGCACAGGCTCCTCTGTGCATAATCATAACAATTCCCATTTCTAAATTGTCCTTAAGGCTTACAAAATGCTTTCCTCAGAACCGTCCTGGACTCATCCCCATTTTACAGAGCAACAAACTGAGGCTCAGAGGGATTGAAGTGCCTTGGCTCCAGGTCACCCAGGAAGCATTAGAGCTGAGAATTCAAACCCACATCTCTGAACTTCAAGTCCAGTGCTTTTTTTCCATCATATCACGCTGCTCCAATTGTAACCAGGAATCATCATGTGATGAAGAGGGGCCTGGATAATGTACCTTCAGGCTCACAGTCCCTGGATAATTGGGAGTTGACTGTAACAGCAGTGCAAAGAAGGAGGACCTAGGATGATGGAGCTATTAGAGAAGAGGAAAAGAATGGATAATGTCAGAGCTGGGAGGGCTTTAGAACATGGAATGTCAGAGCTGGGAGGGCCCTTAGAACATGGAATGTCAGAACTGGGAGGGCCCTTAGAACATGGAATGTCAGAGCTGGGAGGGCCCTTAGAACATGGAATGTCAGAGCTGGGAGGGCCCTTAGAACATGGAATGTCAGAGCTGGGAGGGCCCTTAGAACATGGAATGTCAGAGCTGGGAGGGCCCTTAGAACATGGAATGTCAGAGCTGGGAGGGCCCTTAGAACATGGAATGTCAGAGCTGGGAGGGCCCTTAGAATATGGAATGTCAGAGTTGAGAGAGGCCTTCAAAACACAATGTCACAGCCTATAGAAACTTTAGGACATAAAAAGTTCAAATTAGAGACCTTAGTGCTGGAAGAGACCTTAGAACACAGACCGTCAGAGCTGAACAGGACCTTAGCAATCAGCCAGTCCAATTCACTTTATAGATGTGGAAATTGAGGCCTAGAGAATAGAAATATCTTGCCCAAGGTCAATGAGGTGGGTAGTCATTAAGCTGGATGGAATATTCTTGTACCCCTTCCCCCTCTCAGTCCCAGACTGAGGGATACCCTTATGAAATTGACTCACCAGTAGGTCAGGGTACAGCAGTGGAAGGCTGTGGGTTGACTCAGGTCAGCTCAGGACCAATGGTAATGCTACTGTTAGTGACACGGGGCCCGTACCAGCCAGCCCAGTAGTGCGTGTCCACTCCTCCATGCTGAAACCAGATATAGCGAACACCAGGTGGGTAATTGGAGAATGTGTGGGAGACCTGGAAGAAAGGAAGAAGAGGAGAGCTAGGAAAGAGGGTCTATCTAACCCCTGCCCAAGGAAACTAACCTAGGGATTCAGGGAACCAGGGGATAGAGGCATTCACTTGGTGTCTTATGAGTCCCTTGTGAATCTATTCTGTGATTGGCATGATTTATTAGGATAGAGCGTTGGGAAGGTGCTTAGAGATCATCTTTTTCAATGATTCCCAGTCTGTGGGCCCTGAGGCCTTGAGTCTCAAGTTATTTTGTGAGAAATGAATATTCTTCCAATTAATGGGTATCAAATATACAAATACCATCAAAAGAAGAGGGTGAAAAATATTTTGATGATAGGGAGAGGCCCTTATGCTCACAAACAGGGCTGGGAACCATTGCTGTAGTTCAGAAATTCCAAAATGTGCTTAGAATTATACTGAATTTATACTTGGAACAGTAGGCAAACTAGGGGTGCAGTGGATAATGTTGAGTCTGGAGTCAGGTAGATCTGAGTTGAAATCCAGCCTCAGATACTTACTAGCTATGTGACCTTGGGCAAGTCATCTACTTCTACTTGCCTCAGTTTCCTCATTTGTAAAAATTGAATAATAATGAGCACACCTACCTCCCAGGATTTCTGTGACAACGAAATGAGATGATATTTATAAAGCTCTTTCCAAATCTTCGAGTGCTATAGAAATGCTGGCTATTGTTATTATTTGTACATGAGAGTCTCCTGACTTTTCTGTGCCGTTGTCAACTGCTCAGTGTGCCTCAGTTCTTCATACCAAACTGTGCCATGAGTGGAAAGAAAAATTGAAAACCAATTGTCTTGTTTAACTCTCTAACTTTACAGATGAGGAAACTGAGGCACAGAAACAGGAGATGTGAACTTGTTCCCATTTACATAGGTAATAAGGACCTCAACTTTCCCCCTTAAAAGCCACTCAGCCCATTCAAAGTCCTTCTAAAGTACTTAGCATGTACTATTGTGTTACTTTCGTGTTTAGCCCTTTAGTAGACTGAAAGGTCAAAGAGGATAGGGAATATATGTCTTTTCCATAACTCCCAAGGCAGCAGCTAGCCCAGGAGGCATTCTTGTTAATTGTATTGTAGGTGGAAGAACTAAGCCTTGCCATCAGCTGATTCCATATCAAGCATTCCACAAATCCCTCTTGCCTCTAGTCTCATGCTAGTCTTATGCTCCTCTGGTCAGGCAGTGGAAGAAGGGATCTGGGCTGCATGGTTCCCAGGGGCACTGTGGTTTTAGACATTGGGAAATCCTCTCCAATGGAGAGGCCATTCAATACCCCAGTCTCCCCCTCCTCACCTCTCTCCACTTGGCATCACTCCACTGCTGGATGGCAACAGGATCTGGCTGGAAGGTACCCAGAGGCACATGCCCTGAAGAAAGGAGCTGTACACAGACCTGATACTTGCAGCCACAGTCTTGTCTGGCAGCAAACCTAGGGAGGTTTGAGGAAGACAAGGGAATGGGTTTGGAAATCAAGAACTGACTACAAGGGAGATGACACTGAAGGGGACAACATGCACATGCAAGGTGATAAGAAGTGAAATATTGAAATCAGAGAATAGTAGTGCTCTCGGCAGAAGCAAGAAGGATGGTTTAGGGAAAAGGCTGATGAGTTCTGGTTTGGACATGAGTTTGAGAGGCTGATGACATCTGGGTAGAGATGTATAATCACTTGTGCACTTCGTTGGGGGAGTTTGGTCACTGGGAGATTCTAAAAACGTTTTATGTAGAGCCTTTCTTTGTACCTTCCACCCACTGCTCCAAGTTCTTCCCCCTGAGGCCAAGCAGAGTGAATGTCATTCCCCTTCCAGTTGTAGGCAAAAAGACTGTGACATATACATTTGCATACTGCCTTTGGTCTGCTACCCAAGCCCATCTGATGTTAGCTGAATGAATTAGTGTATGAGAACAGAATCCAAAGGAGGTCCCCAGGTCTCGCTCCCTTCCATATACACGCTGATTCCTTCCTATTCTTTGACCCACTCCTAGGAGGATCAGGGCAGGACAAATACGCAACTCCTAGATGAATTTGAAGCAAGTGGGATACCTTCCTACTACCGCCACTCACCAATCCTTGACAACGATGTCTGGCCTGGTCCGATCCATTAGCTCTTCCCAATATCCTTCAGCTTTCAGGTCCACCAACTGAGACTTGAGGCAGGTGCTGGGGGCAATGTATAGGGGGAGGGACCCCAAGGGAGATGCTCACTTCATGGTCACCCTGGGGGTTGTCTCAGGTCTTCCCTACATCCTCACCTTGTCCCTAGTCCCCAGCCCTTGGGCAGCCTGGTCACCATGAGGGATCCTGGGTTCAAATTAGTCATTCCATTGCCCCCAGCCTGTGGACTTCTCTTAGGTCAGTCATCTTGACAGGGAGAGCAGGAGGATGGGGAGAACCACCCCCCCATTTGGCTCCCCCAGTTCCCTTTCCACCATCCACCAATGGCCCATTT
Source organism: Potorous gilbertii (assembly GCA_028658325.1). NCBI lineage: Eukaryota > Metazoa > Chordata > Mammalia > Diprotodontia > Potoroidae > Potorous > Potorous gilbertii. Next base: position 38,552,148 of record CM053771.1, on the reverse strand, counting down.
CCCTGAGACCAGTACTCTCCCTTTAGTCCCCAATCCCAGTTCTTACTAATAAGATGTGACAAAGTATTTCTTGACGTGGGAGTTGGGAAACACCCTCCCATGGTCTCCTGGTAAGTCTTCCACCTTCCACTCATCTCCTCCGTTCACATCCAGGGTCCAAAACTCAAAGCCTTCTATCAGGGAGCAAAGCACAGATTAGAGAGGGCAGCCTTCCTTAGGGCTGTGCTGAGACTGTTACGTCCATCAACACCAGTCCCTTCACTGAGGAACAGGGGTGGGGGTGAATGCTTATTGAGGACACAGGATGACAAACTAAAGCTGGAGGGTCATCTAATCCAACCCCGTTTATTTACACAGGAGGAAGCACAGGCTAGGAGAAGGCAAAGATCAAGCAATAAAACCAAGATTCCCACTTAGGTCCTCTGGCTCCATGCTCTTTCCCACTGAACCCCTGATTTGGGCTTGTACATTTCCATCCTCCCACTCAGGAGCTCCAAGGAACTCACTCCTTTACAGCCAGGGTTCTTTCTTCCTCCCCTGCCTTCTCACAGTGACAGCAACACTGGAGGTGGAGGGTGGGAACTAGAAATGATACCTCAGAATGTCTGCTCAGTTTATCTGTGCTTGTGAATCATTCTTAATTTTGAAAGGAGGGGGCTGCAGAGGAGCTGTCGGGGACTTCTCTCTGAGCCTTCCCTTGCCTAGGGGGCAATGCTTGATGACTTCTGCATGGGATACCATGCGGTGTGCCCCATGCTTGGAGTGGAATTGGTGGAGACAAACTATCTAGGCTGCCATGTGCCTGTGGAATGTAGATCACAGAAAAGTGCCTGCAATGTTTATGATATAAGACAGTCTCAGTCTACATGTCCACAGTGTGTGGCAGATGGTACAGAGTCACAGTGTGCCATGAATGTATTGCAGTGTATATGGAGGGCTGGTGTCATTTATGACAACTGTAGGTGTCTACATTGTATCTCCAGTGTGCTGTACAGTACTGGTGTCTATACTGGCCTATTGGTTCCCTGTACTTTATGAATACATATGAATATGGACTGTGGATCTAGGAACACTCTGTGCTGAGGGGCTCCTCCTTTGTATCCTTACTCCCAATTGGGACTGGAACCGGGACAGTGTCACCAGTTTGAGCGGAGGGGGAAGTAGGAAGGGAGAGAAAGGGAGTACTGGACTGAGACTGGGAGAGGGTAGGTAGTTCTCTCCAGGAAAAGACAGAAATAAAACACTGCTTGAAAAATATAGGTATATTATATAAATAAATAAATAAATAAATGTACGCATGCACATATATACACACACATACACACATACACATACGTACACACACAAACAATACACACGACAGTGTCATGTACTCTATAAGTACCTATGCTATGAAGGGCTGCTAGGTGGCGCAGCTGGGCCTGGAGTCAGGAAGACTCCTTTCTGAGCTCAAATCTGGTCTAAGATACTAAGTGGGCAAGTCTCTTAACTTTATTTGCGTTAGTTTCCTCATCTGTAAAATGAGCTGGAGAAGAAAATGGAAAACCACTCCAAGTATCTTCGTCAAGGAAACCCCAAATGGGGTCACAAAGAGTCAGACACAAGTGAAATGACTCAACAACAACAAAAGAATGTACATACCATTTTAAGATTTACAAAGTTCTTTACAAATATTATCTCATTGAACCTTACAACCATTGCGGGGTGGGTGGTGGGGGTGATTACTATCCCTGATTTGTAGATGAGTAAATGGAAGCAGATAGAGGCTCAGTTGACTTGCCCAGGGTAACACAGCTAGTAAGTATTTGAGATCAAATTTGAACTCTTGTCCCACTCTTATTTTATATACTGCTGGTATAGACTACATTCAACATATCCCATGTATATCATAGATGCCTGTACTATACAGCCAATGTCATGTACCCTATGAATACTATAAGTATCCAGGCTACCTAGTTGGTGTCTTGAATAGTGCAACTGAGAACAATATGCAAACTATGCCACAGACAGCATGGTTGTTTGCTTTATACGGTTGGTGTCATCCATACTGTTAGTATCTGTGTTGTGCAGTTGTTGTCTTGTGTGTTATAGAGGTATAGGCATTGTGCAGCCTATAACTTGCATTTCACAGGTATCTACCCTGCATACTTGGGGCTATGCATATGCTAAGTGTCTACACTGGCCAGTTGGTATCATGTTCACTTAATATGTCTACACCATGTAAACAAAGACACAGCTTGGTGCACCTGAAATGCACATAGGACTTGGAGTCAGGAGAGGCTAGGTAAGGTTCCAGTCTTGCACTTCCTAGTTTTCACTTTGCCTCAGTTTCTTTATCTGTAAAAAATGTAAAATATCAGCACTTACCTTGAAAGGTTGTTTTGAGGAAAATTTATATATATTTATATATGTAAACATATATAAAGGAACTATATGTCAACCTTAAAGTGAGATACATAGGTAAATGTACATAGTATTGCTAAGTTGTTTTCAGTCATATCTGACTCTTTCAGTCATATCGTGACTTTTCATGGGATATTCTCTGCAAAGGTACTGGAGTGGTTTGCCATTTCCTTCTCCAGTTCATTGTACAGATGAGGAAACTGAGGCAAACAGTGACTTGCCTGGGTCACACAGCGAGGAAGTGTCTGAAACCAGATTTAAACTTAAAGTCTTCCTGAACGTAGGCCTGGCAGTCTATTCATTTTACCTCTTAGCTGCCCCTGGGTACATATATTTGTATATAAATGTCAGCTGGTATTATATATATCATGCCATGTACACTATAGCTACTCATACTGTGTAGTCATGTAGACTATGACATTTACAATGGATTGCTGTAATCATGTGTATTATAAGTAGTGACTATAATGTACATTGTGGGGTTGTACAGTATATTGACTTTTTGTACAGCATGCTACATGTATCAATGCTGTGTACATTATACTGTGAGCCTAATGTATATTCTAGCTATCTTGTGCAATTGAGGTATATGGTTTAGGTATCTACACTGTATGGCTCATGTGATGCATATTACTGATGTCTATACTGTACCTTCTCCATGTACAAGGAGATGGAGTGTCTTGCATTAACTACAGCAAGGAGGCCAGAGGAAGTCAATAGAGTTTGTTGATAATGGAGTGAAGTAAATTACAAGATTGGAAAGGGAGAAAGAGACCACTTTGTGAAGGGCTTTAAAAGTCAAACAGAAGATTCTTTGAGAATTCCTTTAGATGAAGACATAACCATTTTGAGACCAAACATTTGCAACAAGTCCTTTTGATCATAAGACTACTACAGTACCGAGGGCAAGTGGACCCACCTTCAGCACAGGGGTTGCGGATCAAGTTTCTGCGGAGGCTGCAGAGGAAGTAGAAAACTTTCCAGTCGGATACAGGCTGGCTCCATTTCTTGGGGATGAAGCCCTCACGCTGGCACTTCAGCTTCCACAGGGACACCAGGTCGATGAGATCTCTCCACAGGCTGCAGACTGGCCGGCAGTGCAACAGCAGCTGCCGGGCTGGGACCAGGGAAAACAGCTCCAGGAGGATATTATTGGGCAATTCATTGATGGAAGCCATAGTGCCAACACTCAGGGCAGGCTGGGTATCTGCAAACAATGGAGGGCCGGTGTCTATAATGGCCACACAAAATAGTGGAAATGGACCTGTAAAGGGTAGTATCTACACTGACCATGGCCCTGCTGAGCAAATGTGTACAGCACAAATACCTTCACAGAGGGCTGGATTCTGCATTGCCCTGGGCTAAGGTGCTGGGACCCCCCCCCCTCCCCACACGAGCACACAAACTAGGAACATGCCTATGAGGGGTGTTGTCTTCAGGTGCCATAGCCACAGTGCTAGGGATAGGTTAGGGACAAAAGCAAAGGACAGCTGATTATCCCCTTAGGACTTTAATTTCCCATGGGTTCAATTATTATATCTATGATTCCCCAGTCTCTCTATATCTATTTATCTATCTATCTATCTATCTATCTATCTACCTGTCTGTCTATCCATCCATCCATCCATTTCTACCTATCATATCTCTCTCCCTCTGTCTCTTTTCTGTTTCTTCTCTCTCTCTCTCTCTCTCTCTCTCTCTCTCTCTCTCTCTCTCTCTTCTCCTCTCTTCTCTCTCTCTCTCTGTCTCTCTCTTCTCTTTTCTGAGCTATAGTCCCATATCACCAACTGCCTATTGTGTATTCCAAACTGAATGATATTCCGCCATTTCAAACTCAACATGTTGAAAACGGAACTCATCATCTTTCCTTCCAAACCCACTCTTCTTTTAAAATCTATCCCTTAAGTCCCCTCAGTTCACAGCCTTCAAGCTGGCATTGCTGTTCTTCACACAAAAACTCCATACCCCATCTCTGCCTTTGCCTGGAATGCCTTCCTTCTTTTCCTCCTGGAATCTTTTACCTTCAGCTCAAACAACACCTAGGGGTTCTTTACCTTTCTTTTTATGTCATGGATCTCTTTGGCAGTCTAGTCAGATAATCAGTCAGTCAATAAGCATTTATTAAGTGCCTACTATGTGCCAGATAGGGTACTAAACCTTGGCGATATAAAAACAAAAAGATAATCTCATTCCCTACCCTCCCAATCTCCATCTCTAACATTCTATATTCTAAACTCTTTCCAAGCTGCAACATTCTGTTCTGAGGGCCCTGAAGCTTTGACATCCTCTGTTCTAAGATTCTTCCCAAGCTCTAACACTACTCGAATTCTGGGATCCTGGGAGTGAGCGGGCTCGGCAACCCTGGGTTTGGGGGAAGTGGGGAGGAGGCGGGACTCCCTCAAGGAGCTCACAAATATGTATGAAGTCTATGGTTGTTAATAATATTGTGAAATTTATAAAAGAAAATAAGAACTTGCAAAGGAAACCAAATATATAGTACAATTATCAACACTTTTTTTTTTTAAAAAAGGGCTAAGTTTACAGATTCCAGAATTCTTTCTTTACATAAAGCCTTTCCTGATCCCATCCCCTGCTAGTGGCCTCTCCCTCAAATTATCTAGCATTTTATTTTGGCATATAACTTATATATGTATGTGTTGTCTCCCTTGGCTAGATTGTAAAACTCCAGAAGGTAGGGACTGTTTCATTTTTGTCTTTTATCACAGTGCTTGGCACATAGTAGGCACTTCATAAATGGTCGTTGTTTAATTGGCCCTTCAGGGTAGCCTCTTCTCATGGACAGAGAGTATGGGCTGGAAGCGAGTTTTGAGATCTAATCCAACTCCCACATTTTACTGATAAGGAAACTGAGATCCGGGGAGGGGCAATGACTTTCCCACAATCCGCCGAGTTACAGTAAATGGCAGAGCTGGGGCCAGGCTCATGCCCCAATTCCATTTCATTTAAATATCATTAAAATGTATAGCATTGCTGTGTAAAATCAGATTAGGAATGAAATTATGCATTTGACAGCCAAATATATACATTTTGTATTGTTGATCATTTGTGTCTCGGGTTCCATTTCATATCAGGGATAATCTACGGTTAAAAGTAATTGTGTGTGTGTATGTGTGTGTGTGCGTGCGTGTGCTTGCGCGCATGTTCTTGTGTGGGCATCTGTTGCTCGAGTACTTTCGTGAATGGCAGTCAGTCAATCGCAGTGAGATCTTGGGTAAGGTCTTGCCTCTCTGTGGACCTCAGTTTCCTCGGCTGTCAAACCAGCGGACTGGACTGGGCTGGCTCCCTGTCCTCTCCGCTTCTGCCCTCCCTACCCTCTGCAGTTCCATCTCCCGCTCCCTGCGGGCCCAGCTCCCTTGGCCTCTGCCAGTTTAGTCTGGAAAATTACTGTCACCACCGCGGTCGCGCGCCCCCACCCGGCCTGCAGTGCGGCACTGCCCTTGGGGGACAAGGACCCTGGCGCACTAGCTTCCAGCTCCTGCCTCGGCCCCTCCGCACGGCCCGGGGGCCACGGAGAGCCCGCATCCCCTCCCTCTTTGGCTGACTCTCTCCCGGGTGCCCAATCGTACCGCCCCCGTCCCCCCTCCCCTCAGTGACCTCGACAACGCCGTTTGGAGACCCCCAGCATCCTGCGCGGCGGGGACCCCCTCCCAGCTCCAGGCGCGGCGAGCCGCTCAGCCGGCGGAGTGAGCGTTGGTCTGGATTGAGGCCCCGCCTCTCAGTCCTGCGAAGTCCCGCCTCCTTCCCCTTCCCCCCAATCCAGGGCTGCCGAGTCCGCCCACTCCCAGGATCCCAGAATCTGAGTAGTGTTAGAGCCTGGGAAGAATCTTAGAACAGAGGATGTCAAAGCGTCAGGGCCCTCAGAACAGAACACTGCAGCTTGGAAAGAGTTTAGAATATAGAATGTTAGAGCTGGAGATTGGGTGGGGGAAGGAGATGGGCTGGCGCGGGAAGGGTGGCAACTTAGAACATAGACTGAGTTCAGGGGCCCTTAGAAAATTTATCAGAGATAGGCATATTTCTTAGAAGTAGAATGTCAGAGCTGAAGGGAAATTTTAGAACAGAGAATGTCAGAATTGGCAGAACTCTTAAAACAGAGAATATAATTGGAAATACTCTCACAACCAAATATTACAGTTGGTAAAGCTTTTAGAATATCATAAAGTGTGTGTGTGTGTGTGTGTGTGTGTGTGTGTGTGTGTAATTTTACAGCTCAAATGCAGGAATTAAGAGAGACCTTAGATTAGATTGTCTAATACAAGTCTCTTATTTGAAGAGGAAGACGGCTTGGCATCTACAAGCGACTTGCCTCCAGTCACATCCACATTTACTGGTAGAGCTAGGACTGGTATATAGGGCTTCTCCTTGCTCTCAGGCCTCTCTCCTCATCCACTTGACCCCATCTACTTGGGCTTCCTTTGAGCTCACTGAGAAATCCGAATCTGGAAAATCCAATTATCTGGTGTCTAGGGGAGCTAGATATCATCATCACTTCCTGGGGGAAGAATTATCACCTGCTTTTCTAGTTGCTGCTTTCCTATCCAGCTTCTGCCCCAAATACCTACCCAAGCGGAGACACATTTGGAGGTGAAAGTGACCTTACAACCCGGAATGTCAGACTTGGAGAGACCTTAGATCAGAGACAGGAAGGATCTTAGGATGTCAGAGCTGGGAGGAACCTTAGAACAGAGAATGTCAGAGCTGGGAAGGATCTTAGAATGTGTGTGTGTGTGTGTCCCTTGGAACAGAGAATATCAGAACTAGGGGGGGTGGAGGTGGTTATAGTCCTTTAGACAGTGTTTAGTACAAGGTTCTCATTTTCCAGAGGAAACAAATGAGGCCCTAAAAGGTTTGAAATGACTTGGTTCAGGTGACATAGCAGTGTATGGCTAGAACCTCATGTCTCCCACTTTCAGGCCAATGCTCTTGATGCTTTGGACTGCAACACTGATTCT
>CM053771.1:38446256-38544672 GCA_028658325.1 Potorous gilbertii | reverse complement strand
GAACTTCCATCCTAGACCTCTTATTGAAAGGGCAACCCCCCCCCCCATTCATGCCCCAGTAAAACGATCTCCTCCCCCCCCTCCCCTCCAGACTCCTGACTTCCTGGGTGCCCTTCTAGGTGCTACAGGGCCAAAGAGCTGACTATGGAGCAGAGAAATGGGCCACCGCAAGGACCAGTATTGACCCTTCATTCCCAGCAGGCTGAGTTGGGCCCGAAGCCAAGGGCAGGGGAGGAGTTCAGCAGGCTAGGGCGGGGAAGCGGTTCCCTTTAAGAAGCCCTGGCCAGCTTAGCCTTCCCGCACCGGCGCTGGGGAACAGAGAGCCAAGCTGAGCTGTGTCAGCCTGTGCAGGGCAGGGGAAGGCGGAGTATCTGGTTGCCTGGGACTTGCAGGAGAGGAACATCTGGGCGGCGCTCCTCAGCTCCTAGTCCACTGATAGCTGCATCCCCTGACCCAGGAAGACATGGAGGGAGACGGTGACGCAGGTAGAGAGAGTGAGAAAAGACCTGACTGGAGCCGGGGCCCAATTAACTCTTGGCTGGGGGGAAGCTTTGCAGGGCAGGGAAGTCGCCAGACCTTGGGGGACCGAAGTCACCTCCTGAACAGGGTGGGTGGTGAGGAAGGGGAGGCAGGGCATAGGAGAGCGCAGTAAAGTGATTTCCCATGTCCAAGAAAAAGTCGTTGAAGGTGGCTGCCTGCGGGGGGTGGGGTGGGGTGGGCAGGTTAGCACTAGTGGGTTTTTGTACGAGATCCACCAGATTTACCTATCCCTGGCCTCAGTTTCCCCATCAGCATGGGCCACAGAATGAATTTTCCTCTTAGACTCTTCCATCAATTGCTTCTGGGCCTCTCTGAGGGAGCCCATGTGAATGGGCTCTGACGTAGTACTCTAGGCTTGTGCGCCTGTCTATGGGGAGGAGGGGTGGATTTGTGGGAGAAGCTGAGTCAGGTGTGTGAGAGAGAAGTACACTGCCCCTCCTCTCCCTTCCCCTCTCACTATTTGATACCTGTTTTGTTCCCCTCTACCTCACAGGTACTATCAGCTCTCAGTGGTGCCAGGATAGCCAGCAGGGCAGCAAGGGCCAAGTTGCATTCAGGTCCCTGGGAAAAGGGTAACTCACCAAGTGCTATCTATGGTAGGGGGTTGGCCAAGAGTGTGTACAGTGAGACACGACTGAATCTGAGGCATAAAGCTGTGCTCCTCCTTAGATGGGCAAGAGGCTGTTTGCTGAGTTAGTGTGTACATTTGGGGAGATGGGGGTGTCTCCAGCTGGACCTTTGGGCTTGATGGAGAAGTCTAAGCCTAGAACTGGATACCAGGGGAGAATAGCTCAAGATTAATTTTTATCCCCTCCTTATTTCCCACCCATGTCTAAACTCCTTGAGGGCAGGGGCTGTTTCATTCATTTTTTTATCTCCAGCACAATGCCTGGCACACAGTAAGTCCTTGTTGATTGATTAATGTCCTCTGAGGGAATCTGCTCAGGTGTATTTGAACCTGTGTGTCTGAGACCCTTAAATTCCCATCCTACTTAAATCAGGTCTAATAATTTAAATCCCCCCCCCCCCCTCACTCTTGAGTAGCTTGATCTATAGTTCATACTTGGTTCATAGAATTAACCTTGTCTAGTCCAACATCCTCATTTTACAGATGAGGAAACTGAGTCCCAGAGACGACTTGCCCAGGGTTACGTAGGTAGTGAATAGCAGAACTGGAGGTGGAGCCCAGGTTTCCTGATGCCAAATCCAGCATTCTTTCCATGGTGCCATACTGTCTCTCCACTCTACCCTCTGCATGGCCCCAGAATGAAGGACCTGTTGTTCTTGGGGTCCACTAATTCCCTGGTCTCAGAGGCCAAATCTAGGTGAGTGAGTCAGCTCTTGTGGCAGCTTCCAAGAGCCAGATAACTTTCCAACTCGCAACAATATAGGTAGTTGTGTGTGGAAGAGATAGGGGAGTAAGGAGGTAATCAGATCCTGAGTTCAAAGCACAGGGCCAGGGGCCAGGAGAGATGACTGAAGCAGGGTGTGCCTTCCTGAGAGCATCAAGTGTCCAGCCAGGGCCTGAGCTGGACCCTGAAGACAAAGGAGTGGTTTAGGACACCTGGTCCTTGTCCCAAGAGAATGTCCTTATTTACAAGGTAGAGAGCCTCAGTGGTCCAGGCGTTTAATTTCACTGACCTAGGGGAAGTCTTAAAAATAAAAAAGGGGAGAAAAGTAGGTTAGCAAAACTGACATTGATCAATCACATCTGACAACACATACTGTGTTTCACATCCATAGTCTCCCACCTCTGTGGGAAGCCAGGAAGGTATACTATTCAGGGCCAAGCTTGGCCATCATGATCATACATAGCATTCAATACCTTTTGTTTGTATCAAAGTTTGTTTGTTTTGTATCAAAGTAATTTTTGGATTCTCTCCCCACACCCACCTTTGTGACAAAGAAAAACAATGATGTGGTGACCAAATCTCATAGTGTTTGCAACACTGTACCCCATCTGGAATGAAGAAGATACATTTCATTTCCTCTCATACAGGTCTCAAGATTGGTGGCTACAATTACCCCTCCTTCACTTTCTTCTTTTCCTCTATGCTACTTATTGTCCATTTCTCTTCTCTGGATTACTTCTCTGCATCATTTCATCCAAATCTTCTCATGGTTCTCTCAGATTCCCTTTCTGTAAAATGGGAGGAATAATTCTTATCTCCATCCCACAGGACTGTGGCAAAGGTCTAGAGAATTCTGAGCCTACGTGCACTTAGTGATCAAGAGGCACACAATTCCAATTTCAAATCAATACTTATCTAGTGCCAGTTATGTGTAAGACCTTTGGCAAAACACTACGGAAGGTGAATCAGACCAGACTTTTGTCCTTGAAGAGTTTACAGGCCAGTCAGGGAGATGAAGGTACATAGGTAGAATGTAAATGCTTCAAGGGCAGGGATTGTATCATTCTTTGTATCTGTAGCCTCAGTGCCTAGCACAGAGCCTGACACATAGTAGGGGCTTAATAAATGCTTATTGATTGGCTGATGAATAATTCTAGCATAAAGCACTATATGGGAAGGATAACTGTGTTTTATGTATTCAGGAAAAGGAACTATGTCAGTGTGGGAAAAGAAAATTAAATTTTTTTCTGGAGGGGATGACATGTGAATTGGACCTTGAAATGGATACAATTGTACTGAATTTGGCGTAAGGGGACTCAAGGTCAAAGCTTGACTTTGAGGTCTATTACCTATATGACCTTGAACTTCACTCTGGTCATCAGTTTACTGGCCATAAAAGGAGAAAACTGGAATAGATGATCTCCAAAGTCCATTTTGGCTCTGGATTGAATGTCCTATGATGCAACCAGAGGAAGCCTGGTGGAGATCCAAAGGATGTCAGTTGACCTGGATTCAAACCCCATCTCTTATGTTTATTACCTGTATGTGACTTGGAGAACATTGCTAATCCTTCCTAGATCTCCTGTAGAGAGTATTAGATAGATGAGATACCTCTGATGTCCCTTCTAACTCTAGAGATCCAAGGATCATTGGATCCCAAGGATCTGACACAATCCCCTGAAGTCACTGGAGCCTCAGTTTACTCATCTGTAAAATGAGGTCAACAGCATTCTCAATACCCTCCTCTCAGAGACATTCTGAGGAAAGCACTTTGCCAAACACCTCAAACACTAGAGAGATATGAGCCCAGGAGCCCTGTGTTTGTATTAGCTAACATACTATATTTTCTGTCACTGACCTCAGAATATTCTATTCAATTCCAACAAACATCATTTAAGCTCCTGGTATTTCTAGAGCATCATTGCTGAATTGAGGATACTCGGATCCTTCATGTAGAGCTGGAGGGAACCTCAGAAGCCAACTAGCCCAACTCAATCCCTTCGTATGACAGAAGAGGAAACTAGCCAAAGGAAGTGAAGTAACTTGTCTAAGGTCACACCTCAGAGGTGGAATTTGAATTCAAGTCCTTTGATTTCAGACCAGTGCTCTTTCTGCTATACTATGTTGCCTTTCAAAGATCAGTGAGAGTGGATGTTTTTTAGCTGTTGTTTTCAGACAAGAACCTTGAGTAAGAGAAGCCTCGGTCCCAAGGCAGAGGACTAACTGATGAGAATTCTGATCCCTTTTCTACCCAATCTGTCCCCAGAGAGTCTGGATCAGCCATGGTGTGTGGATGACCTGCCTGATTCTGTCCTGATCCAAATTCTGGCCTCAGTGCCAGCTGCTGAGCTGGTGCATGTGTGCCGCCTGGTGTGCCAGCAATGGAAAACCCTGGTGGATGGTCCTTCGGTCTGGCTCTCCAAGTGCCAGCAGGAAGGACTGGCCAGGGAGGAGCAGGTTGAGGAGGATCGAGACAACTGGCAGCTCTACTACTTCCTTAGCAAAAGGAAGAGGAATCTGCTCAAGAATGTTTACGGAGAAGGTAAAGAAAAATAACCAGGGATGGCAGGAGGGAAAGGAGAGAGGGGAGACAGGTAATGGTAGGGGGAGGGGAAGTAGAAGAGAGAGAAGAGAAAAGTGAAGGAGGGAGGGAAAGGAGAGGAAAGAAAGGGAAGAGAAAGAATATGAGAGAGAGGGAAAGGAAGGGGGAAGGAAAGGGAGGGAAAGTGAAGGGAGAGGGGAAGGAAAGGGGAGAGGGGAGACTATAGTGGAGGGGAGGGAAAGAGAAGGGGAGAGGGTAGTAATAAGGAAGAGGAGGTGGGAAAGGGAAAAGGGAGATGAAAGGGAAAGGGAAGAAGATGGAAGGGAGAGGGGAGGGGAGGGGAAGTGGAAGGGGAGGGAAAAGACAGGAGAGGAAGGGGTGAGAAGTCAGAAATGTAGATTTGAACTCATAACCACTAACACCATTCTTTTCCCACCTGGATGCTGAGGCAAGTAAAAGGACGTCTGAATGATTAGCAATAAAAGCCCCTGTGTCATTGGCAATGGAGGTGATGGGTTTGGGAACAAGCCATAGACGACACAGACTTGCAAATCCCCTCATCTGTCCCCTCCAGGTGGGGTCACCCCTAAATAACTTTAGTTGAATTGGTCTCTCATTTTAGTGTCAGTGTCCAGACACCAGTATTTAGTGTCTTATTTAGATTCATAGGACTTTAGAGCTGGAAGTAACCTCAGAGGACGCCCAGGCCAATCTGTATCCACATAGGACCTCTTCAGTATCCCCTGATCAGAGGCCAGTCAATATCAGGTTGGGCAGCCTGGAATTCTTGGTTCTAATTCCATCTTTCTCCCCTATCCTTACCACACTAAGAACTGTGTGATTCCTGGACAAGTCCTTCCACCTCTGTGTACCTCAGTTTCCTCATCTGTAAAATGAAGTTGTTAGACTAGGTTTCTAAGAACCCATTCAGTTCTAGATCTTGCGACAGCCAGTGGTAGGGAACTCACTACCTCCTGAGTCTGCCCATCATTCTTGGATGCTTCTAAGAATCCAAAAGTATGGAAGCTTCTTACATCAAACCAAAACTTGCCTTTCTACATCTGCCACAGAGTGCCCTTGCTTCTATCCTCCAGAGTTAGGGAAAACAAGACTAAACTCCCTTTCCTGAGCCAGCCCTACAAATACCTGAAGATACAGATCATGCCACCCACCTCATGCCACACATACCCCTGGCCCTAATCTCCATGGCAAATTTTATGACATGGAATTCTCTACCATCTTAACTGTCATCCTCTGGAAACTCAGCTTATCAGTGTCCTGTCTAAAATGTTCGACCCAGAACTGAATTCAGGACCCTGGATAGGGACTGACCAGGGCTATTACTTCTGTTAATGTAGCCCAACATACCATACCCTCTTTTCGCATATTGATTCATACCAAACTGAGGCCTACTCAGAGTCTCATATCTTTTTTCCACAGGTACTATTGTCTAGCCCAGAGGTGTTAAATAACTGCCTCTCACCCCTTCTCCAAGGGCTACAATGAACCAGATTAAAATGTTATTGGGACATATTTAACTGAATTAATTAAAAATACAATAGAACATAGATAATGTTAATATATGATTTTCTAAGTCAATATGTGAACCACAGGGATCCTTATGTATGGTTAGGTGGCCTCTACTTCTATTTTAGTTTGACACCACTGGTCTAGCCCTATACTCCACTTATAGTTTTTGTTGTTTTTTTTTTAAATCCTAGAGCAGGACTTTACATCTATCTCCACTAAATTTTGTCTTAATAGATTCAGCCCAATATAGAGATAGAGGCTCTAGGGTGTCAAGGACCTGCATTTATATATAGACACTACCACTTAGTGTCTGTATAACTTTGGGTCAATCATTTCACCACTCTTATCTCAGTTTCCTCAATTGCAAAATGAGGAGGTTGGGCTGGATAACCTCTGAAGTCCTTTCTGCCTCTAATTCTGGAATCCTAAGTGTTTCTGTGCTCTTTTGGAGATCTCAGTTTAGTCACTCAATTTGTTCACTATCCCTTCCATATTGGACCCATCTCTTCCCTTCTGGGAATGAGAGTCTAAGCAGTTATTGGAGAAAGGTGTCCCAAAAGAGTGGACTCAAATCTCTGGTATCAAAGAAGAAGGGAACTAGGAGCCCATTTCTGTTCTTTAAATGTGAAGACAAACTTCTGAACAATTAGGACTGTCCAGAAGTGGGATGGGCTGCCCCTGGAGGGAATGGGCTCTTTTTCTTTAGAAGGAAGATGCAACATTTCAAGTAAAGGCTGAATGCTCACTTAGTTTAGATATGATTTAGAAGTATTTCCTTTCCTTTCCATTTCCTTTCCATTTCTTTCCTTTCCTTCTTTCCTTTTTCCTTTGCTTCCCTTTCCATTTCCTTCCTTTTCTTCTTTCCTTTCCTTCTTTCTTTTTTATTTTCCTTTCCTTCCTTTCCTTTCCATTTCTTTCCTTTCCTTCTTTCATTTTCACTTTCTTTTCCTTTCCTTTCCTTTTCTTTTTCCTTTCCTTTCCATTTCTTTCCTTTCCTTCTTTCCTTTTTCCTTTTCTTTCCTTTCCATTTCCTTTCCTTCTTTTCTTCTTTCCTTTCCTTCTTTCTTTTTTCCTTTCCTTTCCTTTCCATTTCCTTTTCATTTCTTTCCTTTCCTTCTTTCCTTTTTCCTTTGCTTTCCTTTCCATTTCCTTCTTCTTTCCTTTCCTTCTTTCTTTTTTCCTTTCCTTCCTTTCCTTTCCATTTCTTTTCTTTCCTTCTTTCCTTTCCTTCTTTCATTTTTCCTTTCTTTTCCTTTTCTTTCCTTTCCTTTTTCCTTTCCTTTCATTTCCTTTCCTTTAATTTCCTTTCCATTTCCTTCCCTTCTTTTAGGGATGGGTCCTTACAACTCTGAAATTCCATGAGGGAGTTTGGGAAGACCTCAGAGTGTTCAGGACAAAGACCCTTCCCCCCTTTTGATTGTAGGATAAGGGCTAGGCTGTTTGAAGTCAAGGATTGTTTCACTTTTGTCTTTGTATCCCTAATGCCTACTACAGTGCCTTGGCACATAATGCTTAATACATATTTGTTTGATTGATTAATAGGGGCTGGGAAAATATGGAAGATGGTACTTTGTGGCTTAACAAAAACTTTGTAGCTCATTTACCTTCCTCCTTAAGTCACTGGGCCCAGGAGAAGAAGGAGGAATGAGCTGATGGTGCTCAGATGCTCAGAGGCCCTACTCCTTGTTCCAACCAGTAGACTAGGCCTAGGTGAAGCCTGGATTCTCCAGTAGCCAGTCACAATTCACACTTCTTGGTTTTTAAAGATCTTTCTCAATCCCAAGCCAAAGCCACACCTGCTTTTCTCTTCACACTTGGACTCAGTCTTGGACCTAGTTGACTTAAAGAAGGAAATCAAATATGCTGTGGCTATAATGGATGGGCAGGTCTTGTTTTTGGCTCCCCACAGATGAGTTCGAGGCTTGGGAAGAGATTGAGAAAGGTGGAGATGGCTGGAAGGTGGAGGAAATTCCAGGAGACTGTGGCAGTGACTTTCCAGATGAGAATGTCAAGAAATATTTCGTCACATCTTACGAGTAAGGACAGGGTGGGCCCTGGGTGGGGGAAAGGAGAGGGGATCCAGGGGTGGGTTTTGCTTCCATTAACCCCTTTTCTCTCAGGTGGTGCCGCAAAGCTCAAGTTGTTGACCTACAGGCCGAGGGGTATTGGGAAGAACTGCTAGACACCAATCAACCCTCTATTGTGGTGAAGGACTGGTAAGGGCTACACCATTGGGGTGGAGATGTGGGAACCACTGAAGCACGGTGGAGAACTTTTGACTCTGCCAGCTGGGAAACAGCTGGAGTCTACTAGGAGGGATAAGGCTGAGGTGTGGGCCAGGGCATAGAATACCTCACTCCTCTTTCTGAGAACTGCAGTCACTTCCTGGCATCCTTTCTATAGAGGGAGTGGGAGAGAGGATGGAAGGGTACTAGGCTAGGTGGAAAGGGGTGGAGCAAGGATTATGATTGAGGTGAGCTGGTGAACAGGGAGTTGGTTTCTCTGAGTGGAGGAGGGTAGGTGGGAGTGAGTGAGGATGGGAGGGCAGAAAGGGGTGGGGTTGAGGAGAAGGCTTTCTGCAGGTACTCAAGTAGAAGCGATGCTGGCTGCCTGTACGAACTGTGTGTGAAACTGCTGTCAGAGCATGAGGATGTCCTGGCCGAATATAAGAGTGAAACGGTGGCACTGCCCCATGGCTTCTCGGGCTGGAATGAGGTGACATGATTTGTGGCAAGCGTGGGCTTAGTTAGATAAGGGGGTAGAACAGAGGGGCCTGCAGGTGGACTGGGGGCTTCTCCCTTATTGGGGAGGTTGGGGGAAGGCCTGTCTGGCAGGACCTTGGGCAAAGCCCTATAACAGGGGCTGGGAAACCAGGGAGAGGCGGCAGGCAGCTGATCCAAAGTTTAAAACCCTCATGGACCTAAACATTTACAGTCTCTGGCTAGTGATGGTGGGTAAAACACAAATCATTAGCAGAAAAGCATAGGGTGAGTAGGAAAGAAATGAAGTAACTTGGTTCAGAGGAGGTCGGCATACCATACGTCCACCCCCTTGGAAGGAACTGCTATATGTAACCTGGGTCATAAGAGAAGGCTTAGCTTGGAGCAGGACTATTATCCCAAAGGATTTAAGGAGCCATTGCCTGGAAGAGGAACAAATTTTTTTCTCACTCCTGCAGCCAAGCAGATTGTAGAACAATGAGGAGAAATTGCAGGTTTAATGTAAAAGGAAAATTTCCCCACAACTAGAGTTGTCTGAGAGGGTGAGAGTGGACTCTCTACTCTATTCTACTCTAAGTAGAAGTTAGAGGTTTCCTTAGCAAGAATGTTATAGAGGGGATTTCTGGTCATGCAAAGCTTAGACTAGCTGGTCTCTGAGGTTCTTTCCCATTTGACATTAGAGCTTGAGCCCTGGGTAGCAAATGAATGGAGATGGGGACAGGGCCATAGCAGTTGAGAGGAGGGTAGAACCCCAAGGACAGGGACTCAGGAACGAGTTCTGCTCTCTCCCTGAAATCTGAGAAAGAGATTTATATCTGTCTCTTAGGACAGATAGATGAAGGGCTGGGCCAACTCAGAATATGGGAATAGGTCAATGCTAGGGGTAGGGGCTGGGGGAGGGGAAAGACTGAGAGCTGTCTCCTACCTTCAGGGATAGAAAAGACAAAAAGATTGAAGCAGGCTGATGTGGGAACATGAGGGCTTAAGACAGGTAGTTCTTTACTTGGACTGGAAAGGTTCCAACCCAGATCCATGGTGCCCTAGTTCTGTAACTGGTATCTGTTGCTAACCAGGTGCCAGGTATATAAAGCCCTGACTAAGGGAGCGTAGAACTCAGACTGGATTTGGGAAGCATTGGCAGATAAAGGCAATCTCTATGCTTAGGAAATTCATTCTTTAACTTAATACAGAATCATAGGATCATAGACAGAGTTGGAAAGGAGCTCAGAGGTCATCTACTTTCTGGCTCCTGAGTTTGCTGTTAAGTAAACTGGTGTCCTGAGAAGTTATCACCCCAGGTTCCATGGGTAATAAGTAAATGGAGCTAGGCTGTGGTCTGAGTTCCTCTGATTTTGCATCCATTGCAAGGGAAGAAAATTTAGGAACTCTTTCCCTTCTCCTGCAAATTGTCAGAAGGCTATTTCAAACTGAGGTTATAAAAAATAAGGGAGGTGTGTATATGTATGGTGTTAGGGGGAAGACCGTCAGAAAAGAGTCTTAATAAATATTCTAAAGGATGGAATTAATAGAGAGAAATTAGAGTAAATGTGGCAGAAATGAGCCACCAGGCAGGTTTGCTGGGATGAACACACAAAAAATATTTATTAAAGTACTTATGAGTTCAGAGCACTGTTCTAGGTATGGGGGGAGGGGTAAGTGGTGATACAAAGAAGGGAAGACATGGCTCTTATCTTTATGGAGGTTATGGTTTAGTGGTGGGGAGTAAGCTGAAAACTTGGATAACTGTAATATAGAAGTCCCTGTTGAGAAGGAAAAGGAAGGGAGGGAGTTTTGAAAGTTTTGTTTTTATTGTCTCCTTTGCTGCAGCAAAGAGAGTCAGAAAGGATGTGTGCGTGTGTGTGTGTGTGTGTGTGTGTGTGTGTGTGTGTGTGTATGACTCTGCTTTCCATCTCCCCAGATCTCTCACACCTTCACAAACTATGGGCCAGGAGTTCGATTTGTCCGCTTTGAGCATGGAGGCCAGGACACAGTCTACTGGAAGGGTTGGTTTGGTGTCCGGGTGACCAACAGCAGCGTGATGGTGGAACTCTAACTTGACTCAGGCCCTCTTCCCCATGGGCTAGGGGCTGTCTCATCTGGGGGTGTTGCTCTCTAGACTGGAGAAGGGCTCATTTCTAGAGTTCTTTTCCTTCCCAGGGCCCTTGACTCTTGGGGAAATCTCAGTTGAGGTGGGACTGGAAGCTAGGCTTTGTACTTCTACACTATGCACTCTCTGATTTCTGTCTTTCTTCCTTGGGTGTCCTTCTCATTCTCCTTATATCCAGCTCCCAAGGGAACTCCTAAAGGGTGGGGGAAGAGTGCTCATTAGCATGTACCTGCATATTATTTACATGTCTGCCCAACCATCTTTTTTTCTGATCAAAGTTTCTCAGAATGAATTAGATCAGAATGCCTGAAGAAAAAGGGGGGTGGGGCTTCATTGGGCCCCAACCCTTCCAGTTTTGGGATTGGTCCAGGTTCTATTGTGTCTTGGGCCTCATGTGAGGGCCTGGGAGCAGGGGCAAGGCTCAGCAGCCACTGCCTGGTCTGGACAGAGAACAAGGGCTGGGATTGTGAAGGCTGAAGGAGATAAGGAAAAAGAGAATCAGAGATCTGGGAGCCTGGAGCCTGGTTGATACTTGAGTATTCCGGTAGCAGGAACCAGAGAAACCAAGAGAAGTCTTTGTCTGGCCCAACCCATTCCTTCAGCCTTCTTGGTATGCCTGGGGAGGAGGGAATTGGTCTGGCTCCTACATGTTTGTATAAAACAGGGCTGAAACACCAGTCCACCTCTCCCCTGGCACTATCTATATATATTCTAAGCTCCCCTTCACTCTACAGTTGCACCTTTGACCATGGTGGCCAGTGGGGAGAGGGGGCTCCTCCCTGCCTAGAAATATGGTCGCTAACATCCCTGGTTCCATTGGTCAAGTCTCTTTCCCTCCAAAGAATGGTCTCAACCCGTTAATAGCCAACGCTAGTTTCCTTCTTCTGCGGAGTTGGGGGCAGATTCCTAGTCCATAAGCTATCTGGCTTTTCTGCCACCCACCTTGGTTGAGGCTGAGGGGACCTGAAATGTGCTGAGTTGGTGCCTCTGGAGGAGGAAAGCTAATAAAACCACTGTGTCTGCTGCCACTGGGTCCCGGCTTTCTCTGGGGACCTTTGGTGGCTGGGTCAAGCCACTGGCACCACCTGCTGTAACATGTTGGATAAAGTTTCTCACTGAAGTGCCCCTGTGCCCAGATGCCTTTCAGTGAGAGCCGGTTTTCAAGAGTATCCCATATTGAGAGTGACAAGCTATTGAGGATCATTGGATTTTGAGTGGTAAAGGATCTTGGGAGACATCTTGTCCAACTACCTCATTTTACAGAGGTGGAAAGTGAAGTTGAGAGAACTGAAGTGATTTGCTCTTGGTACAGTGATAAAGGCACTGGATTGGAGTCAATTTCTTCATTTCTATTGACCTCACTTTCCTCCTCTGCCAAATGATGGGGTTGGATTTGCTGAGTTCCAAGGACCATTCAAACTCTTTTATGATCTCCATAGAGGATGTGACCAACAGACAAGAAGGATTGACATTGGAGTTGGAATGAATGGAAGAATGAAAAAGCATACATTAAGTGCTTACTATGTACAAAGCACTGTGATTTGGAGGTGGTGACCAGAGTTCTCTCCCTTGGTGACAAAATTACGAAGTTGTATAATTTGGAATGGATGATGAAAGCAAGAAGGCATCATAGTGGTCATGTACTCAAGTCTAAATTTGTACTGGATTCTTGTCCTAAAAGAATCCCCATTGCAACACACCCACTGAGTGGTCATCTAGACTGTATTTGAAGGTATCCAGTGAGGTACAAACCACTCCCTCCCAAGGCTATATATTCACTCTTGGACAGTCCTAGAAAGTTTTCCCTGTTACCAAGCCTGTTTGTCTCTGCAGTATTAGCTCCTAATTTTGCCCTTTGAGGTCAAATCTAATCCCTTTTGCACTTGAAAAGGCTTCAGACACTTGAAGACAGCTCTCATGTCCCCCATGAATATTCCCCATGTGAAACATTTCCAATACCTTTAATGGTTCTCATAGAGAATGGATCATATGACAGCTCCTCACCTCTCTGGTTACCCTACTGAGGATGCTCTCTAGCTTTCTAATGTCTTTCCTACACTATGGTGCCCAGAAGTGAGTGCAGGACTCCACAGGTGGCTGGACCAAAGCTTGCGTTTGTGTGGTGTACATCCATAATCAAATATGATCTTGACAACAGTAACCCTGTGAGGCAGGCAGGAAGGGACAAGCATTATAATTCTCATTTTATAGAAATGGAAACTGAGCTCCAGAAAGTGAGGTGACTTGCCCACAGGCACATATCTAGTAAGAGTCAAGGTCGGGAATAGATGCAAGGCCTTTTGCCAGCTAGTCCTAGACTCCCTTTACAGCAACATATGTTGGTTCTCACCCTTCTGGAATTTGTGACCTAGGGATGACCCCAGAACAAGGGGCTAACACTGGCAGTCTTGTTCTTCTCCAGTCAGGGAGATGGAAACAGGAACACTTTGTGATATAAACGCCTGGTTACACTTCGATTTCATCGATTGGTATTGGTTTCACCAGGAACCAAAGTGGTTTGCATTCTTAAACCCAGTACCAATATTG
This sequence comes from Potorous gilbertii, assembly GCA_028658325.1. NCBI lineage: Eukaryota > Metazoa > Chordata > Mammalia > Diprotodontia > Potoroidae > Potorous > Potorous gilbertii. The sequence goes on along the minus strand of CM053771.1, from coordinate 38,531,334 downwards.
AGATGCCTGTGGTTCTGTTGATGGAGCCTGGAAACAGGAAAACCTGAATTCAATCCCACTTGTGACTTTTATTTAGCTTTGTAACAAGCTACCTAAAAATCTCTGAGCCACAGTTTCCTCATTTCTGAAATGGGGGAGAATAATGCCACATTGCCAACCCCACAGGGTTGGTGTGGGGCAAAAAGGAGATAAGGACAGGGAGGGGGATTGCTTTACAAATCTTAAGGAACTTTATATATGGAAGTTCTGCTTATTGAAATTTAAACACCACCGCTCAGCATAGGCTGATCTACCCTTTTCTTCCCAGGGCTCCCTTGTCAGTTAGTTTCTATTAGATTTAGGTCTCCTGACATTGATACTGAGACAGCAGAACTTGAATTCAGCCTTAGGTGGTGCAGTGAATAGAGCAGTGGGCCTGGGGTCATGAAGACTCATCTTCCTGAGTTCAAATTTGGCCTCAGACACTTACTAGCTGTGTGATGTCATGTAACCTTATTTGCCTCAGTTTCCTCATCTGTAAAGTGAGCTGGAGAAGGAAGTGGCAAACCAGTCCAGTATCTTTGCCAAGAAAACATCAAAAGGGGCCGCAAAGAGTCAGACATGACTGAAAACCAATAAAGTATTTAGAAAGTACTATGATGGCTAGAAACCATAACAGTTTAAAGTTTATAAAATATTATTTTCATTTTATAGAAAAAGATTTCAGGAGGTGAAGTAACTTACCCATAGTTAGTAAGCAGCAGGATTGGAGTGAAAGTCTAGATAGGTCTTTGGACCCCAAGTCCAGGAAGGAGGAAGGAGATGCATTTTTGAAAAGTAATAAGCAATATTTATTTTTTAAATGGATTCTCCATGTCCTGGGGGAACCATATCATTTGATGATACATTTAAATAATGAAGTTCTCCTAATTCCTGATTTGTTAATTTCTACAAGAGTACTGAAGTTTAATCTCCCCCAGACTCAGTTTCCCCAGAAGTAAAATGATACTCAGATCATACACCCCTGAGGGTTGTTGTGAAGACTTTGTGGACCTTCAAATGCTATAGAAATGTGACTGATCCTTATGAAAAGATATCTAGGCACAGTGAGGTGGTTTTCTTTGCAGTTAGAGGACCTAAGCTTGATTCTTGGTTTTACCAGCTACTATGGCCTTGAATACGTGTGTGTGTTTGTCCTTTGTTGCTGAAGAAGACCATGCCATCAGAGAAATAATGACATCACTTATACTTGACTTCGTTTTGAGTGAGGGAAGACTGTGTCAGGTCACCACCCTCACTTCTCCAGAGGCATCTGAATCCAGTGACCAGATATTCATCAGGATGACTAGAGATGACCTAGAATGAGGCAAATGGTATTAAGTGACTTGGCCGTCACACAGCTAGTGAGTGTCAAGTGCCTGAGGTGAGATTAGAACTCAGGTCCTCCTGACTCCTGCACTGGTGCTCTGTTCATTGCACGACCTAACTTTCCCTGATGGCCTTGAATAAGTCACAATCTATGTGACAAGTCTGTGCTTCAGCTTCCTTATCTGTAGGAGAAGGCTAGTGCCTGTGCCACATACTTCACAGGGTTATGGTGGGGTTGAAAAGAAATATTTTATGTGAAATTAGTAGCTATCGGTTGGCTATTATCTCTTACTGGGTTTACTCAAAATCGAAGCTTCATAAGAAGTTCTCCAAGTGGCCACAAGGTGTCGGCACTGACCAGGGAGTTCCAGAGATTGGGTCCATGTAGGTCAGGCTTTCACCGGCCCAGCAAGATCTTGGAGCTGGTACTTAGAAGAGACTTTAGAGACCATCCAGTACAACCCCTTCATTTAAATAAGAGTAAGCTGAGGTACAGAGAGGTTAAATGAAGGAAAGTCCTGTGGTTTCACTGTTTAAGCTGGAAGGTACCTTAGAAATCCTCCCATTTTGCAGATAAGAAAACTGAGTCCTGAGGGTCAAATTTTTCCGGGTTCCTTGGTGGGAGAGGATTGATGTGCTGGAAAAGGGGCCAGGATTAGGATTTTTTTTCCCCTTCTCCACCCAAGATACTTCTATTCCTGTATTGTTTTCTCCCTGCACATTAAGGCTGTGGGAGTAAGCTATATAACTTTACCAGAGAATACCCTCATTTTCTCCACCCAGAGAGCAAGATCCCTTTCCCAGAATCATCTTACCCCTGGATATAAGGGACCTAGTGAAAGCTGGAAAAGACTGGTTTTTGGGTAACTGTCTCGGCCTGAAAACTTTCTGGAGTGGAGGAAGCATCTCTTTCTCTGTTCTTTTGTGGTTAGGATCCAGAAGGCTGCTTTTGGAGGGTAGGCTTTGGGAACATGATTGTCAAGTGGTGCAGGGATGGGGGCTCAGGTTGGTGGACACTGTGAGGCGGGGAACATGAGCTACAAACCACAATCAAGCCACAAGCAAATTCAACCCTTGAGCATCCAAGGGACTGGGGAAGGACACACAGAGAGAGATAATGTGATGTACCTTTTAATAAAAAAAGCATTTAGACAGAGACCCTACTGTGTGCCAGGCACTGTACTGGAGGCTGGGGTTACTAAGCCAAAATGAAACCATTTTTGCCCTCAAGAAGTTTACCATCTACAAGGAGAAGGGAAAAATAAAAATGCATCAATAAACATATGGAAAATAGATACTAGATCAAGAGTTTATTAAGTACTTACTATGTTGCAGGCACTTGCTAAGGGCTGGGTGTACAAATAATAGTCACTCCTTTAGACATTCACATGGGTGTGCTGGGGAAGAAACCGTAAAGGGGAAGAAAAAGGAGTCTGATGGTATCTGTGTGGTGGAAGTGGAGTGGAGGTTTGAGCCCCAGGGAGATTGGGCAAATGCTAGCCCCTCAGAACCACATGGAACAAATAGAGAGGGAACATTCCTGAGGGGTTGGGGATGGAAGAATTTTAACAATCCCAAGCTGAGATTTTTATGAGGAGCCCAGGAAAGGATGGATCAGGCAAAGCCCCTTCTGCTTCTAGACCTTGGATCCAATGATTCCTGAGAAACAACCAGCTGAGAGTCTGCGATTCAGGCCACTTTAGACTCTCCCCTCCCAGTGTCCAGATAAATCCATAATCTCTGGATGTTTGAGCTCCTGCTTTGCCCTCAGGCTGGACAGGGACCCTCAAACTTGGAAGACCAATTGGGGAGGCATGGCATAATGGCAGGAGCCTTGGATCTTGGGTTCAGATTATGGTTCTGCCTAAGTTAATGGCTGTATGACTTTGGACAAAGCTACATGGCCTCTAAAGGTCTTGCTAGCTATAGATCCCAAAACCCTTTCAGGACTCATAGAAGGGAATCACTTACCCTCTGTCAGTTTCTTTATCTAGAAACATGAGAGAGGAGAGTAGCTAGGTGGTGCAAAAGATAGATGATTGGACCTGGAGTCAGGAAGACTCATCTTCCTTAGTTCAAATCTGATCTCAGACACTTATTAGCTGTGTGACCTTGGGCAAGTCACTTTACCCTGTTTGCCTCACTTTCCTCCTCTGTAAAATGAACTGGAGAAGGAAATGGCAAAGACTCCAGCATCTCCAATGTCCAAGAGCTGGACAATGGCTGAAAAAAAAATGATTGAAAACCAACAAAAATGAGGAGATGGAGTTAGACTAGATGACCTTTAAGGTCTTTGCCAGCTAAAAGTTCTATGGCAGATGGACCTGGAGTCAGGAAGACTTGAGTTCAAGTCTAGCCTCAGACAGTGTCTGTGTGATCCTGGGCAAGTCACCTAACCACCATCTGCTTCAGTTTCCTCACCTAAAAAGGAAGAAAATAATAGTACCGTCCTCTGCGGGTTTAGAGGATAAAATGAAATAATGTTTATAATCTGCTTTGCAAATCTTCAGGTGCTGTATAAATGCTAATGGTTATTCTTGGAGAGGAGCCATACATATTCTTTCCTTCTCTGGGCTTCAGTTTCATCCTCTGTAAAAATAAAGACATTGCCTCAGATTGTTTACTTAATTAATCAAAAGTATTTCTTATGTGTTTACTATGTGCCACCTTACTAGAGCTACAATAAAGAAGCAGTCGCTACCCTCAGGGAGTTTACATCCTATCAGGGAGATGATATATAGCTATCTACACACATATATAACACATCACATACACTAAATGAATATATAAATGTAAGATATTTTGGGGGAGGTACTAGCAACTGGAGTGAATCAGAAAAGTTTTCATGTAGAAGATGATCCTTGAGCTGAGCCTTGAAAGAGAAAGGGATTCTGAGAGGAAGAGATGAGGAGGCAATACATTCTTGGCATTGGAGGCAGGCCAGTACCAAGGTTCATAGACTAGAGATGGAGGATCACGGGGGAGGCACAAACCAAAGTGGCAAAACCTTCTGGCTCTGTAATTTGTCAGTTGACTGACTTTGGGCAGGTCATTTCTCCTCTCGGAGCCTCAGTTTCCTAGCCTGTAAAAAAAGAGGTTCAATCCTTTTCAATTCAAGCAATGACACTCTCCCTGCCTTAGAGAAGATAGTGTCATCCCTGCCCGGCCCCTGCTGGCTGAAGTGAATATTGCCGAGCAAAGACGATTCAATTTGTATCAACCATAGAAAGATGATTTAGTATTTTTTTCTTCTCCTGTAAATTAAGTCTAATCTTGTGTTGACTCTGCTGTACAGGGAGAGTAATGAATACAATTAAGATGTGATCTTGTTCATTCTCCTTGAACAAAAGACAGTTAATTGTCAGAAGGGTTATTATAGCAAGGGAGTTATCTACAGCAAACCCTGGGGTCTCAGATAGGTTTGTGTGTGTGTGTGTGTGTGTGTGTGTGTGTGTGTGTGTGTGTGTGTGTGTGTGTGTATGTGTATGTGTATGTGTATGTGTGTGTGTGTGTGATAGTCTATCTTCTGCCAGATTCTCTAGGGTCCTATAAAAAGTCCAGTCAATAAGCATTTATGAAACACCTACTATATGCCAGGGAGTATGCTAAGCACTATAAAAGAAAGAAAAAGAAAGTGCCCCTCTCCCTCAAAAAATTGTCCCTGCTTTCAAGGAGTTCGCAGTCTAAGGGACCCTTTACTGCACCATTGTTGGCTGCAGTCTGACTGGACTGATGATTAATAAAGGGGTTGGACAAATCTTGGGGGTTACTTCCCTTCACCTGGGATGGTATCCTCCCAAATTCTGGAGATGTTTGTTTGCAGGGCTTGGTTTTATTTTTTCTAGATAACTTCCATTTTAAAAAATTGTTTTGCTGATATTCTTTAAAAAACATCTCTATCATTTCTCAATGTCTCTCCTCTCCCATAATTTTACAATTTTACTGTACTTTAATACATATAATTAAGCAAAACAAACCAACACTTTGACCTTGTCCAACAATGCAGGTTATATTTTACACCTATAGTCAATTCACCATCATTCTGTTAAGAGGCAAGAGACATGAGAAAGAAAAGGGAAAAGCTTCCAGATTCTGAACCCTTTGAAAAAGGAGGAAGTGACTCAGTAGTATACTGGAGTCACCTCACACTAACTTGGGGGAGAAGAGTGTCAAATTTCCAGTGTGACCATTTATACCTCAGAAATTGGCATCCAACACATCAGGATTTGATGTATTGTTTTGTTGATTGTCAGGACTTAAGAAAATGAAGGAGAAAGTATTGTAATTCAGATTGAATTTAAAAGAGGGTCTTGGGGGCCGCTAGATGGTACAGTGGATAGAGTAGGAGAGGACCTGAGTTCAAATTCCACATCAGACCCTTAATGAGCTGCATGATCCTGGGCAAGTCACTTCATCTCAACTGTCTCCAAAAAGAAAAAAAGTTTTTAAATTAGTAGTTAAACCTTTATCAACATATCCCTGTAGTGATGTCTCCCAGGGAGAATCATAACCATGAAAAAACAATGTTGGAGCTGGAAGGGACTTCTGCAAATTCTCATTTTTACAGGTGGGGAAACTGAGGCTCACAGTGATGAAGTAGTATGGCCTCAGGCTTCATGCTAAAACTTGATAGGGTCAAGATTTGGCCCCAGATTTGCTGGCTTTAAAGTTCACCATTATTTCCACCACAGGAAGCTGTTTCTCTTAGATGAACTCCAAGATCCCTTCCAATTCTTAAAATGCTTCTTCTGGCTATCAACTCCACCAGTGTCCTCCTGGATATGTAATTTAGTCTTCAAATTGATTTTTTTATATGGGTAACTCCCTGTATCTGGGTACATCAGCAACTCAGCTGCATCTTATCATCTTAGAGAGTTATCTGAGAATACTGAAAGGTATAGAGACTTAACTAGGGTCATGTGGCTTGAACTCACACTTTTCTGTTTCAGAGGAATTCCCTTTATTCATCATGTACTCTGACCAGGAAGAGTCATAGGAATTGAACCTGTAAGAAGCTCTTCAGATCACTGAGTTTGACCCTTTCATTTTCTTTTGTTCTTTCTTTAACATTTAATTTTAATTTTAGTTTGTCTTGATAATATGTAAACAAACTTTTTAACATTCTTTTAAAAAATTCCATATTCTTTCCCTCCCTCCCTCCTCTTCCGCCTCCTCAAGAAGACAAACAATTTGAGGTAGATTAAAAATGTGTAGTGATGCAAAACATATTTTCATATTAGCCACATTGCAAAAGAAAATACAGGCCAAAAACCCCAACAACTCCAAGAATAATAAAGTTTAAAAATTTTAGCTTCAATTTGTATTCAGAATTCATCAGTTTTTCCATTGGAGGTGGATAGCATTTTTTTCATCATGAGTCCTTTGGAATTGTCTTGGATCATTGTATCATTGAGAGTAGCTCAGTCATTCACAGTTGATCACTATACAGTGTTTTTTCCTGGTTGTACTCACTTCACTTTGCATCAGTTCATGTAAGTCTTCCCAGGTTTTTCTGAAAGCTCCCTGTTCATCATTTCCTATATCACAATTGTATTCCGTCACAAACATATGCCACAACTTTTTCAGTCATTCCCAAATTGATGGGCATCTCCTGTGTTTCCAGTTCTTTGCCACCACAAAAAGAGCTGCTATAAATATTTTTGTACATATAGGTCCTTTTCATTTTTCTTTGATCTCTTTGGGCTAAAGACCTAGTAGCAGTATTGCTGGATCAAGGAGTATTTACAGTTTTATAGCCCCTTGGTCATAATTTCAGATTGTTCTTCAGAATGGTTGGACAGTTGAATACCAGAAGTGCATTAGTGTCCCCATTTTTCCACATCCCTTTCAACATTTGTCATTTTTCTTTTCTGTCCATTAGCCAATCTGATATGTGTGAGATAGTACCTTAGAGTTTTAATTTGCATCTCTTCAATTTCCTATTCTTTGTTCCCTTTCTTTGACCATTTATCAATTGGGGAATGACCCATATTCTTAAAAAATTGACTCAGTTCACTGGCACATATTTGAGAAATGAGACCTTTATCAGAGAAACTTGCTATAAAAAATTTCCCCCAGTTTCCTACTACCCTTCTAATCTTGGCTGCATTGCTTTGGTTTGTGCAAAATCTTTTAAATTTAATGTAATAAAAATGGTTCATTTCATGTCCTGTAATGCTCTATATCTTTTTCTGGTCATAAATTCTTTCCTTATCCATACATCTGACAAGTAAACTATTCCATACTCCCTTAGTTCGCTCATGCTATTACCTATTATGTCTAAATCATGTACCTGTTTTGACCTTATCTTGGTACATAGGGTGAGATGTTGGTTTATACCTATTTTCTGCCAAATAGTGATTTCCTGTCCTAAAATCTTGGATCTTTGAGTTTGTCAAACGCTAGGTTACTATGGTCATTTACTGCTGTGTATTGTGCATCTAATCTATTCCACTAATCCACCAGTTTATTTCTTAGCCAGTACCAGATTGTTTTGATATATTACTGCTTTATAATACAGTTTGAGATCTGGTATGGGGAGGCCACTTCCTTCACATTTTTAAAAAATTAATTGTTTTGATATTCTTGACCTTTTGTTCAATAAACAAGTATTGACTAAGGACCTAATGTGTTCCAGGCCCTGTATTAAGTGTTAAGAGTATAAAAACAGTTATGATCCTTAAGAACCTTACATTTGACTAAAGGGAGACAAAACACATAGGGAAGTGGTATCCACTTCTGGGCAGTCATAGAAATGACTATTGAAGCCACTGTCATGCCATTTCCAATATCAATAGTAGCATGGATTTTTAATTATTATTTCTAGAACAATATGAAGTAGAGATTGGGAATATAGAGAGAATGGTATGTATATGGGGGTAGAACAGATGGCAAGATAGCTATGCTTGGGAGACCCTGGTATCTTGCTGGATGGGGATGGAATTGAAGCTCAGAGCATTTAAAGGACTAGATTTTTGTCAGATATAAGGATCAATCAGCCAACAAGTGTGTTTTAAGTACATACTATGTTCCATAGCTAGAAGTTGATGAAACAAGTACAAAGGATAACTACCACCATGTTAGTCTTTGACTAGGTATTGATTTACTCATTATAATGGTGACTGGCACATAGTCAGTGATAAATAAATGCTTGCCAGTGAATTAATTGATTGATTGGACTCTGGAAAAAGAGATTGTGAGAAGGGGAGGGAATCAGATCTAAGATCTGTGCCTCATAATTATCTGAGAAGGAGTAGACAGAGGAAACACACTCCCTGGGTGAAACAGTGCTAGACTTACCTGGAGACTGGGGGGTAGGGGGTGGAGAACTCTGTGGAGGGCCATTGCCTTCTTGGATAATGAGACGATGACAGAGATGCACCTAAGCATCACCAAGACAGAGGTCTTGGTGGCAGCTGATAAGCAAACCTTGGGCAAAATGCATTCTTCAAGGTTTTTTTTTTTTAAAGAAATATGTCTAGGTCTGAGAGAGGGCAAGACTTTTCCCTAGAATTCTTAGGTTTTCCTCTCCAGTGCTTTTTCCTAGTGCCAGAATGATCTTGCTCATAGACCTGGTTATATAATAACAATGACCCACTTTTACACGATGCTTTCTAAAGGCTTATGACATACTTGGTTGACAGCTGCCTTATGAGGCAAGAGGTAAAAGTGTTATTATTTCCAAATGATATATAAGGAAAGAGGCATCCAGAAGCTGAGTGGCTTGTTGAAGATGCCATAATTATTAAGGATCAGAACAGGAATTGAATACAGGTCCTATCTTTGGTCAAAAACTCCCGTAGCTCCCCAAGTCCCATTCAATAAAATTCATACACCTGTGGTATCCAAGATCCTTCCCAATGGGGCATTGGCCCCCTGCCAAGTACTTTCAATATTGCTTCTCTGTATGACCTATGCACTCTAGCCAAATTTGTGTGTTGTTTCCTCCGTTAGTGAGAGGTGCCTGACAGCAAGAACTGTCTTCCTTTTCTATTTGAATACTAGGGCTTAGCACAGTGCTTGGCACATAGTAAATGCTTAATGATTTTTATTTTTTTGTTCATTCATTCATTCATTCATCCATTTCTCTCTCTCATGTTTCTCCTCTCTGTCTACAGAGTCTAGAGTGAGAATAGTAGGAGATGAGAGGTCAACTAATCTCCCCAAATAGCGGGAGGCCAGAGGGGACCAGAAATGGTCTATTTGGAAAGAACGCCTTCTCCTTCCTTCTCTAGGAGGGTAGATTCCCAATGCCTGTCCTTTCCCTAAAAGACAAAGATGACTTTAACAACAACTAGTGGGGAGAAAAAGGAGGTAGGAAGACGAAAAAGTGATTTTCTCACCTGACATTTCTAGGGAATTAAATCTTGTTTTTCGTCACCAGCGAGTGGAATAATCCAATATATTAAAGCTAATGTGGCCCACGTATTTACTGTGGTGCATTTGACCTAACAGAGTTTTATTCCTGCATTAAGAGTAAAATTGTCGAGGGAGGGATGTAAAGCTCCCCTTCCTTCTTCTTCTCTCCCCCGCCCCCCGCCCCGATCAATTACTCCCCTCACCAACACTGGAAAAATGAATTATTCTCTGAAAAGCAGACTCCACACCCGATGAATTCTGCACTGCAGATCTGGTGAGCTACATCAAATTGGATTTGGTTTCCAAGCAACATTTAAAACCAGGAGGAAAGGGTGTTTGCGGGTGGGTGGGTGGGGGACTGAATAGTCCAGTGAAGATTAATGGGTCTTCTCTCATCCTCACTGCCCTTTGCCCTGGGGCTCAGGCTGTCTGTGAGGGGCTCAAGGACCAGGTGTACTTTACCAAATTGTATGTTGGAGATGTCAAGGAGGAAATTGAAGACCCCCTAAATCTGTCCCCCTCACCCCTTGGAAACAGTCCTCCTTTTGATAAGATGGGTGACATTATTATGGAAAGAACACTGACCCAGGAGGGATATTGAGATGGGGGCTTCCCAAGCATTTCAGAAAGAGGTAGAAGGAAGGATTGTCCAGTTTGAGGTGGGGTGGCGGTTTACTGAGGGAGAGCTAGAGAGGCAGGGCTACTTCTAATCATCAGTGTGATCTCTGGAAAGTTATTCCATACTCCTAGTTTTCCATTTCCTCCTCTGTCAATTGAAAAGGCTGGAGCAAATGGTCTCTAACATGAGTTCAGATATCTTTGTGTTCTAAGGGCCCTCCCACTTCTGCCATTCTGTGTTCTAAGGGTTTTCCCAGCTCTGAAAGTCTCTGTTCTAAGGGTCTTCCTTTCTCTCTTATATATTCTAAGATCTTTCTCAGCTCCAACATTCTGTATTCCAAGGACCCTCTCAGATTACACAATCTGTGATTATCATTGTTGGAAACTAGGCTAGAATTCAGGTTTTGTGATTCCCTGTAGACCTTTTCCCTCTGGCTAGCACTGTATGTATTATGAGAACCTCTTTCTCCATCTTGTAAATGGATAGGGATGTGTCCAGGGACATAGAGCTCTAACTCTTCAAAGGAGAGCTTTTTATTATTTGTCTTGTCTCTCTTGGCACCCAGGTGAATGGAAGCTGGCCACATGACTCAAGTCATGCTTCCATCTTTCCTTAGCTGGATCACTCACCTGGGGCTGAGCTCTGCTCCTCACTATTTTGAGGATATTTGCTCTCCCCCCCTCCAAGTCCTGAACTCCAGAATCTTTCTACCTTTTTTAAGGATCTAGTTTTCCTGACATCCACTTCCCTCTCTCATTCCCTGGTCTTTTTCCAGGGATAAGCCCAAGGCAAATGGTCCTAGCCTCCCCTTTCCCTCATGAATAATTCTCAGATCAGCAACTTCCTTCTCACTGGTCTGTGGAACAGTAGTATCTTTGAACTTGAGTCCCTGAAGACTAGATCCAGATCTTTGCCCTGTAAAAATCTTGGAGCCCTGATTACTCTTCATTTCCTCATGATGTCAGGAAGGAAAGAAAATCAACTGGAGATGTCCAGATTTTAGCTGAAAAACTTTCCCTCGGACTTGAGGGGCTCTTGATTTCATTTTTTTCATTTTTGTTTTGTAGTTCTAACGAGCTGGGCACAATGATGTGGAGCAAGAGTTTGAATTTTTGCCGGTTCATGGTCAAGCACCACTTTTGGTGGTGTTTTCAAGGAACTGGGACCAGTAAGAGCTAAGACTCAGGTTGTTGAAAAGAATCAGGTAGGGTGGTGAGCATTTGTCAAATTATTTAAGGTATATTCAGATCCTATGACTAGAAATGATCTCATTAAATCATACCTCTTATCTCTGGTAGAATTTCACTGTGAATAGTAATGATGATGATGATAGCTGGCAAATCATTTTACAAATATTTGGTTTTGATCTTTACAACCACTCTGGGAGGTAGGAGCTATTGTTATTATACCCTTTTTACAGATGAGGAAACTGAGGCAGGCAGAGCTTAAATGACTTGCCCAGGGTCCCGCAGCTCTATTCAACCAGCTGCCTGCAGAAAGTGCAATGAATTTATGATAAATCTGGAAGGGATTCAGCCCTTCCAACTTTGTGGCAGTGTGCAGACTCTCCTGGCTCAGGTTCATCCTATGTTAAATCTTCAGTTGGAGCTTGATGAGCTTGAAGGTCTTGGTCTGTCACCTCCCTGGTTCCCACTTTTCCTATCCTTTTGGCCTTAGAATTCTAATTCAGCCCAAAGTCTAACCCAGACCATCTCCTGCTGAAATGGTGGCTTGATGTCATCTCTCCAGGGGTAGAAAGAGATCTGGGACAGGACAACGAAGATTCCAAGACTGCTTTTATCATTTACTATCTCATAACTTTGGCATTTACCCTTTTTCTGACCTCAGTTTCCTCATCTATAAAATGGTACTGGATGACATCCAGGTCCCTTCCAGTTATAAATCTCCTGTGCAAAGAGGTAGTTCTCTTGACAGACCAGAAGACTCTGAATGAAAGGAGAATATTTATGTCCCACAAGAAATGTTCTTTTCTTCAGGCATCTCATTAACTTTACTTTTCATGGATCTCCGGCCAGTCACAGTAGGGGTACTCAGAACTGGACAACACATTGAAGGTGAAGGAGGCCTTCAGTGCACTTGGAATTGGTTGGGTTGGCCCCTTGATACTGATGAGAACTGTGCCCCAATGGTGGGAGGGCTCTACCTGGCTCAGTCTTTCCTGGGAGGAAGAAGTAGGTGGGAATAGAAAAGAAGCAGTTGGGAACCAAACACTGCTTGTATCTGGCTCCTTCACCAATCAATCAGTTAACAAATCAATAAGTATTTATAAAATTCTTACTAGGTGCCAGATGCTGGGAATTCCAATGCAAAAGTGGAAGTACCTTTATTCTATTAATGTGCTTAGGTAGAAGCTCCATTTTTATCCCTTGGGAACCTCTTGGGATCTATCTGTGGGCAAAGTCTTTCAAGAGATTCTTTCCCTATTGGAATTCAGACACCCATTGGTTCAATGGGACCTGCCCCCTGAGGATCAATAGTTGGGTTTCAATAAGGATTGTTGGTTTGGGGGTGGGGTGGTCCCCTGGGTAGGACCTTGCCAAGTCAGGCCAAGGAAATGCCTACAGGCAGCTTCTCAGTTTGGTTTTGGGGAAAAAGAAGGACTGGGTGGAACAAACAGACCAGGGCAGATAGAGGAGGGAGCCCAGAATCTGCCTTAGTAGTTCTGTCGTTCCACTTGTATCCAAAGAAGACTCCATCTATAAGATCCTTAACAAGTGGTCATCCAGGCTTGACTTAAAAGACCTCCAGTGAAGGGAAGGAGGAGGGCCATTCCACTTTGAGACTTGGTCATTGTTAGGGGACTATTTCCATACACTGAATCCAAAGCTACCCCTTCTTCCCAAGTCCTCCACATTGCCCTCAGTTCTACCCCTCTGGGGCCCAAGACAGCAAGTCTTAAGATCATGGGATCATAAAGAAGCTTAGAGGTGGAAGGTGCCTTAGAAGTAATCTAGTTGTTTGCTGTCTTTTGGACATATGAGGAAACTGAGGTGCAGAGAGGATGTATCCAGCCTAACAAAGGTAAGAAGTGGCCGAACCATGGATGGGCCCGAACATAGCTGCTTTGACTCCAAATCTAAGATGCTTTCCACTGCCCTAATCCCTAATCCTCCTCCCATACAACAGACCTTTACACCCTCTGAAACAGTGATTGTCTCCTCCCTTCTCTTCCCCAGATTCAATATGCTCAGTTCTTTGATCTGATCCTTCTCTCATCACTCTCATTACCCTTCCTTAGAAGATTTCCAGCTTGTCAATGTCCTTCCAAAATTTCTACTCCCAGAGAGGAACCCACTATTCAAAGCATAGCTTGAGCAAAGTAGAGTGCATTAAGAATATTGCCTCCTTCCTCCAAGGAACACTAGACCTCTTTTTATAAGGCTTAAGATCAATTTAGTTACTAGAGAACCTAGAACATTAGAATAATGACACAGAGCTCATTTGGAAAGGAATGGGAGGGCCCTTAGAACACAGCATGTCAAGCTGGGAGGGATCTTAAAATACAGAATGTCAGAACTGGGAGGGACCTTAGAGCATATCAAAATCAGAATAGCTCCCCCTTATTCCTTCAGCCATAGCCTTACTTCTAGAAGGGATGTCAGAACTGGAAAGGATCTTAGAAAATGAAACGGTGAGGTTGGAAAGGAGATTAGCACACCGAGTCTTAGAATTGGGAGAGATCCTAGAGAACACCCAGACCAAACCCCATATTCCTCAGGTGTGTAAATTAGCAGGCAGGCAGGCAGGCAGGTAACAAGAATTTATAGCACTTACTATGTTCAAAATATGTGTCAGAGAGCACAACTCCGATGGGCTGGCCATGTTATTTGAATGCTAAATTTTATGGGGAACTCACTTGGGGCAGGTGATCCCATGGTGACCAGAAGAAATGATACAAGACACTCTTAAGGTCTCTCTCAAGAACGTTCCATTTGACTGTGTAACTTGGGAGACACCGGTACAGGCCTGCTCAGCATGGTGTGCCCACATCAGAAAGGGTGCTATGCTCTTTGAGCAAAGCAGAATTGAGACAGCACAAAGTAAATGCAGGATGTGCAAATTTGGGATATCCACCCCAAATATTCACATGGACCATCTGTGCCCAACCTGTGGTAGAGCATTCCGAGCTCATATTGGTCTGATCAGCCACAGTCGGACACACTGAAATTTCACTTTATTATGATAATGTCATTTTGGTTCTCTTCAAAGACGGACAACAACCAACCAATCAACCAATCAACTATGTTCCAGGCAACATACTAAGTACTGGAGACACAAACACAAGCAAAAAGACATTACCTGCCCTCAAGGCACTTGCCATCTAGTGGAGGAAGAAAACATATAGAAGGATTTGAAAAGCAGGGGCTAGAGAATATGCACTAATTCTTTTTTTTTTTTTGGGGGGGGGGAGGCAGAGTGTGAAGTCCAGAGATTATGGAGCATGACCGGAGGGGAGTGAATCATGGGTATCCAAGGCTTGTCCTTAAAATAGAGACTTCAGAAGACATTCACTAATGAGGACTTTAGCAAGAATCTTGCCAGCAATGACTAAGAGAGAGACCTCCTGCGATTGTGCACGACAATATATTCCCTTTACCTTTATAGAGATGGACAATGGGGACATTCTTGAACTCCTGGGGAATTACATCCTCTTGCCATATAACTTGGAAAATTTTAGTCAGCGTTTGTATGAGCAATGGTCCCCCTACCTTATAAATCTCAGCGGGAATAGAGGTCATTTTGGTCCTCTTCAAGGATGAAGGACAACAGCCATTACATTCCAGGCACTTTGCTAAGTACCCAAAATACAAAGACAGATAAAAACACAGTTCCATCCTAAATTAATACATGGTGGCTGATTCAGTCACTGGTTCACACTGGGAGATCCCTTCCATGACCAAATCGCAGACTCTACATGTATTGGACAAGTGTGACTTTGTGGTTACTGGAAGCCTGGATTTCCTTCTCTGCTATTCTAGGAGGGTCTCCCCTCTCCCCAATTCCTCCTTTTGGTTCTTTGTTGAGGTGAGAGAGGGAGGGAGAGGTGGGAGCAGATCGACAGTTTTCTTCAAACAACACTTAAGAACAGAGCAGAACTGATAGCAAATTAGACCTGCTGAGCAGGCCTGTTTAATTGAAAATGCCATCTGTAATTTAAATGTCAGAATGGGGACGGTGATTAAAGCCCGCCTTGATTACCAGGGCTCTTTTCGCAACTTCAAAACAGACCAAAAAAAAAAAAGACGTGCAAATGGACCGTGGAAAATAGCACTATGGAACAATTCATAGATTCCAGAGGTCCCTTCCCTGAAGAACTTCCGCTCTGGAATGTGGCCACTGAGGCAAGAGGTGGGGGGGCACTCTCTCTGGCTGCTGATGCCACCAGCTGACATTCAGTTGCCTTCCCCAGTGCCTAGCCTGGACAAGAAGGATTTCTGTGTGCTTGGGTCATTGGCAGATGTGTCTCAGGATGAAGACAGAGATGACTAGAACAGAGGTATCATTGGGCATATATTTTAACTGGCTCTCCCTTTGGATTACTCATCCCAGGTTGTGGTTGTGTGTGGCTGTGGTTTGTCCTTTGTTCTCAAAGAGAATCATGGCACCAGGAAGATGATGCCCTGTTTTGAAGGTGAATTAGATGTAAGTGAGGCAGGGCTGGGCAAAGTCACCAGCCTCACTTTTTCTTTCGGAGCCATCCTGGGGTTCCAGTAGCCAGATTTCCATCCGAATGATTGGAGATGGCCCCAGATCACAGGATTAGAGATCTAAAATTGGAACTGGCTCCTTTTACAGATGAGGAAACTGAGGCATAGAGAATTTAAGAATCTTCTCCAAGTTTGCACAGAGAGTAAGTAACAAAACAATAATTTGACTTCAAAATTAGCATTCTGGCCATGCCATCCCAGGAAGACTGACTTCTCTTCATTTTCTTCTGGCTCTCTCTATGGCAAACCTAATCTTTCAGAAGAGGCAACATGGTATAGTGAGATAAAAATTGTGTTTGAAGTCTTAAAGGTCAGAAGAACCTTGGTTCTGACACCAAATAGATGTGTGTCAGGGAGGAAGTCATATTTTCTAGCTTTCTGGGCCTCAGTTTCCTCATCTGTAAATAAGAGGTTCTAACTGGAGAGCCTCCAAGAGCCCTTCCACCCCTGAAGCCTCCCTCCTCTGATTCCCTTAAGCCCCAGACTTGTATTTGAAGCTGCTTCCAGCCCAGATAACTCCTTCCTTCTAGCTTTTCTTTTCTTCCAAAGTTTGCTATCTTTTGCTTTTTATATCCTTTTCATTTCCAAGCATCCATCTTCCTTCCCCAGAAAGTGGTCCCCTGTGAGTAGAAACTAAAACAAAAAAAAGAGAGATTTAAAAGAGCATTTCAGCTTTTAAAAGCTGATTCTGGCAGTGTGTGCGAGGTTGCATACCCATAGTCCCCCACCCTGCAAAGAAGGGAGGGGCGTATATTTTTTTTCCTCTTTCCCAAGGGGGATTGTTACCCATCACTCAGCCAAATGACTCTAGAGGAGGGATCTTTGCTCCTATTTTGAAAGTCTGGACTCCTGTACCATGCACATGGTCAAACTCTAGTTTACCCTTCTCACTGTTCCTCTGAGTTCTCTCTGTGAGTTGAATCCACCTCACGCTCATCCCTTCCCCTCTTCCAACACCATTTACATTCTGCTTCCCAATTCATCTGCTAGAGGATGCTAGTAACTCCGTCGTCAGGATGCAAAGAGGGGTGCCCTCTCTGAACTGTCTTTGTGGGACCTCTCCAGGGGGTGTGGAGGCACTTCTGAGTCTATTGTGACCTTCTCTGAATCCCAGTGACATGCTAGGACCCTCCCCGCCCCATTTCATGCCCTCAGCCTTTCCCATTCTGACCTCTGAGCGGAACAGAAGAAAATAGAGGCAACTTCACTCCTCATTAGAGAGGTTTCCGTCTTCTAGGGTCATCACTGCTTGTGTGTTCTCAGCTTGTTAGAGAAAAACAACTATCTGCTTTAGTACTGATTTGCATAATTCGGGTCTAATTAGGTTAGGTCTCTCTAGAGTGGCAGAGAGAAGGCTGGCTCCTCTAGCTCTTATTGACATTGCTGTGAACTTGGAGTTAGGATGGGCTCTCTCTCTCGGGAGCCTTCTAACAGCTCATGTTCGCAGAGCTGGTTACAGTTAGCACAATTATATGCATTGCAGATTTGTAGAACATCAGGGCTGGAATGGACCTTGGGGGAGGGGTGTCTTTGAGTTCAGTCCCCATGAAGATGCCCTTCCCTTCTCTCATCCTTGCCTTGCCCTTATCCCTTCCCACCCAACATTCTTTCCATTGCACCTCCACTGGCTTCACTCCCAATTCTCTCAGCGCCAGTGCGCTCATTTATAAAATGAGGACCATACTGGCATGGCCTCTGTCACTGAGGAAAGTGGCTTGTAAACCTTAAGGTTCGAGGAATGTAAATGTGAGTTATTTATTATAATGACAATGATCAAAAGAAACTGTAATTTCATGACCTCTGGTTTTGGAGTCAAGAAATCTGTATTTCAAGCCCTTCTCCCATGTATATTGTGGTCTAGTGGACAGAGCCCTGACTCCAACTAGGTTGCATGACTTGGTTTAAATTTTGCCTTTGATATTTATTACCAGTGTGACCCTGGGGAGATAACCACCCTGGGCCTCAGTTTCCTCATTTATAGCATGACAATCACAATGGTTACAGTACTACTTTCCTGGGGATGATGTAGAGAAAAGTCCTTGGTAGACATTACAGTCTTTTGTAAATGTGACTCCAGGGTCACTCAGACATGTAACAAAAGAGTGAAAAGGACTCAGGTCTTCTGATTTTCAATCCATTGGTTTTCCATTGGTCAGCTCTGCCAGACCATATTCACACCTAGGAGCAGTGAGGTTTTCTATGGGAGCAAAGCGTATGGATATGAAGAAGACATCTCCCATCATCTCCCCTTACTCCAGCTGATCTCAGTGCCCCTGTTCTCTCTGACTTAGTAAGCTAAGATATTCCTAGAAGCCAAGTCTGATTTCTGCTGGAAGCAGATCTCTGGGGACTGCTGATTTACTCATTAACTGTCACTGCTGGAGCCAGATAACAAGGGCCTTCTCAAGGGAAAGGGTGTCACTGGTCCTGTTTCTTTGAGGGTCGTTATCCTTGACGGGACTCCAGTCTTTGGTTCTAGGCCCGTGGGATAGGCAGGACACACACAAGATGATAACTCTCAATCTGGAAGGCATTTTAGAGGCAATCAAATCCAACCCTCTCATTTCTACAGAAAAGTAAACTGAGGCACAGAGAGATAGCAAGTAGGATTTAAACCCAGATCTTTCTGACTCCAAGTCCAATACTCTATCTCCTTATTAGTTTGCTCTCTTCCTGGTTGTAATAATGAATAATAACTTCCCTGTTTCTATTGTGGACAGTTAGCTGGTTTCACAACTTGAAGTCAGCCCTTGCCTCCCTCTTCTCTCTAATCAGCAGTGGATTGTTGCTGATTATATTTCTTTTTTTGTACTCACAGTCAGTACCTACCCTAGTGTAGACCCTTCCCTAGACTTCTGTAATCTCCTCCTCCTACTACTGTTTCTCCCTGCTTCTCCCCTTTCTAATCCACCATCCACAGTCAAATTTATGTTCTCCAAAACACAGTTCTAACCATGTCACTGCCCTGCTCATGAAACCTCAGTGGCTCCCTATGGCCTCTTGGTTAGTACAAACTCTTCTTATGGATTTAAAACCTTTCACAGTCTGATACAACTTTTCCAGATTGATTTCTTATTGCTTCCCTTTCTTCATGCACTTTACATTCTAACCAAACTAGACTATCCCCCAAATCCTCCTATTTCTGCCTTTATCAGGTTGTTGACTCAATGCAACCCTCTTCTTCCTATAGAATTTAGTGTCTTAGAATTTCTAGTTTTTTTCAAGTGCCATTTCTTATGTGAAACTTTCCCCAATCCCCTCACCTCAGTTTTTTTAAAATATGCATTTGATAGATGAGGACCTGAAGCTCAGAGTGGTTGAGTGGCTTACTCAGGGTCAAACAGCTAGCTGTGGCAAGATTTGAATCTGAATTTTAGCTTAGCGCATAGTAGGTACTTACTTAATGTTGATGGATTGAGCTTCCTGAATGCAAATCCAGAGCTCCACTGGCCATAGAGTGATAGAAGTCTGAGAATGGGCATCAGGAAACCTAGATTTAGTTCCCTGCTCTGCAACTTCAATGTTGTGTGATATTTGGGGGATAATCTCTGAGCCTCATGTTCCCTATGGGTTAACAAACAAAGCAGGCATAATACCCACATACTCATAGGAGAGTGTTTTGCAAACTTTTTGTGTGTGTGTGTGTGTGTGTGGGATTGGGGAGGGATAGTGGTGTGAATCAATGATTTAATTAGTTGAGAGATTTCCCAGGAGGAAACTCCCTTTGCCAATGCTGATGTGTGGCTTCTCTCCTGCTCATAGTACTGGAGAGTTTCCCAGGGGCAGCAAAGGGTTAGGAGGTACCCAATGTCATACAGCCAAGGTATATTAAGGTTGGAATTTAAAGTCTTGTTTTCCCAACTACAAGACTGACTCTGTCTGCCATGCTGTTTTTCACTTTGCAGCCTTAAAGTGTTTTGCTATGTCTTTTTTTGCTTTTAAATGTGAGCCGTTATTACGAATGGAACTTGCTGTGGAACTTGGATTCAGGATACTTGAGATCCAGTCCTGAATTTGATGGCTATTCACCATGTTATCTGAAGCAAGTCACTTTCCTTTTCAGACCTCAGTTTCTCTATTTGTAAAATGGGGAGAGATTTAGAGGATATCTTAAAGGCTTTCCAGCTCTGACATGCAATGATGTTAAGATGGTCCAGCCCCTCTTAGCCCTCTCTCTGGACCCAATCATTCCTTACCCTATACTGCTTGCTAGCATTTTTATCCTTTCTATGTTTTTCGTGGTTGAAAACCCATAAAATAGCTGGCCCAGCCCTGCCCAATCTCCCTCCTTTTTTCTTTCTCCTCCTAACAATTACGTGCAACATTAAAACTGGCTCATGGACCAAGTTATTACCACCCAAGAATAATAGCCGCCTCTGCTACAAGAAACTAATTAACAGTATGCAATGAAGGAAAAATAGATTCAATTAATTAGTGGCTTAATAAGAACCAGCCATTACTACAGGCTTGGCTGAGGAAGGAGAATGGGGCTGATGGTGGCAAAGAGCTGGGGGAATGAAAGTCTTGACCACCCAAAATAGCCACAGTCTCCTAGGAATGCTTCAGTGTGAGAAGATAGTCCTGAAAAAAAGGATCACAGGATGAAGCCAGGGACAGAGATTTGTTTGGAGTCGGGAGATTTCATTCCTGCCCTTTATTCCCTGTATGACCTTGAGCAAGCTATTTCTCTTTTTTCTGGGTCTCAGTTTCCTCCATAAAGCAAAGGGAGTGAACTAGTTGTTTCTAAGATTCCTTCTAGCCTACCTGTGCTGAGACCAAATTTAAAGATGAGGAAATGGAGGAATAGAATGTAAATCGACTTGCCAACACTCACACAAATAAAAATCAATAGTTCTAGGACCAGGATCAGGAGTGTGCTGGTAAATGTTTAACAATCAATCCTATGGGGAAAAAATGTACATACAGCATATCTTTGTCATCATTTTTTAAAGTCATACATTCAACAAAACAATAAATCAAGGCTTGATTCATAGCATTTGCCAATTTCAAAGATGTATGCTTTGAGTGAGCTAAATATTCATGCTGAACATTTAGCTATCAGCTTATAGCAGCTGGTTTGAGCTGACTCCAGCACACCCCTGACAAGGACACACATTTGCAGTGGAAAGAACATTTGATATATATTTTGAATCCTCTCATGTTCTACTGTGCACATGACATACTTGTTTTCTTTTCTTATTTTGTATGTTTCAATATTTAAATTTATAATGTTTCTTTTTCTATTTTTATTGTGTATTTAAGTCTAAAATAAAAAAAAGGAGAGAACATTGGACTTGGAATCAGAGTATCTGTGTTCAGATTCCATCTCAAACAAGAGAGATCTGGTTGAGCTTCAGCAAGACACTTTCGGTGAGCTTCAGTTTCCCTCTCTGTAAAATGAGGGAATTGGCCTGGGATCAGTGGAAGCATGCAGGATTTGGAGTCAGAAGATTTGGAATTGATACTCGGTACTGCTGCTTACTACCTCTGTGGACCTTGTGCAAATCATCATGTTTTTTCATCTATAAAAGGGCGTTGGATTAGATGGTCTTTAGGATCTCTTCACACTCTTTTGTTATGAATTTATGATTTTAGATGACATTCAGACTCTCAGCTTTCAATCCTGTAAGTCTTAAGATGTCTAGAATACGTTACTTGGAAGGCACCTCAGAGGTCATCAAATCCAATCACCCCATTTTATAAAGAAAGAAATGGAGATCATAGAACAATTTGCTAAACATTACACAGATGATGTGTGTGTATGTGTGTGTGTGTGTGTGTGTGTGTGTGTGTGTGTGTGTGTATGGGAGAATTGAACTCAGGTCCTATGACTGTAGAAGCTATTTTTATAGAAATACCTCCAGTTGCCTCCACTGGAATGAGGGCACTCAGTACAGTGATGGAGAGTACTGCACAGTAGGGCAAGCTTGTTAGATGAGCTCTTCCTCCTCTCTTTGTCTTGGGAATGTTCCTGGAGTTTGGGTTTCCCCAGCAGCCTCCAGTCCTCTGAGACAGGGTCTTTTTCCAGGCATTGAAATTCATTCCTGTCAAAAGCTGCCACTGTGGTTCCACGGTCTTTCCAGCATGAGGCTGATAAGGCATTTATTGAATTTATAATTTTAATTTATGTCTATTCTAATCCCATTATATGCACATCTTTTGTCTGCTTCTAGCTTGGTAAAGCTTTGCCATTGCACAGTAACATTCTTGGCAATCTCCACCGGGCCAGGCCAGGCCAGGCCAGGCCCCTATTTTTAATTTTCCAGAGGGAGCTTGGTAATATAGGCATCCTAGGAGGGGAGATATGTCCTCTGGGCTCCTCCTTTGAGAGAGGAGGGAAAGGGTTCTATTGACAACAGCAGCTGTTTATGGGGCATTGTTTGGGGATGGCAGCTGTGCCACCAAGAATAGAGCTGAGTGACCTCCATGCTGACCCAGAAAATAGCAGCTGAATGTGGAGAGATGAGATGGATATTAATGGAAAATCATTTATTAAGTGCTGACGACATGTCAAGTATAATGCAATGCATTGCTAGAGATATAAATATGAAAGCAAAAACATTCCTTGCCCTGCCTTGAATAAGTTTATAGCCTTAAAAAAAATTAAACTGCATTTTTTTCATTTAACAAGCATTAAGTATCTCTTCTTCTAACCTCTACTAACCCTGCTGAAAAATAGGGGAATACACAACCTTTGTAACAAATATTCATATTTGAGCAAAACAAATCCCCACGTTGGCCATTCCCAAAATATGTGTCACTTTTTGCATCTCGAGTCCATCACCTCTTTGCCAGGAGGTGGGTAATATATTCCACCATTGGTCCCCTTGAATCATGTGACTGGTCACTAAATTGATCAGAGTTAAGTCTTTCAAAGTTTGTCTTTACAATGTTGCTATTGCATAAATTATTCTGAAGACTTACATGAATTGATGCAAAGTAAAGTGAGCAGAACCAGGAAAACAATGTATACAGTACAAATATATTGTATGATCATTAAATGTGAATTACTAAGCTGTTCTTAGCAATACAAGATCCAAGACAATTCCAAAGGATTCATGACAAAAAAGCTATCCACTTCCAGAGGAAGAACTAATGGAATCTGAATACAGATCAAGCATGCTGTTTTTCACTTTATTTGTTTTTTTGTATTTTTTGTTTTCTTTCATAACATAATCAATATGGAAATATTTTGCATGATGGCACATGTAAAACCTGTATCAAACTGGTTGCTGTCTCAGGAAGGGAGGGAGAGATTTTGGAACTCAAAATAAAAAAAGACTAGTGTTAAATTGTTTCTACTTTCAGTTAGGAAAATTAATACTATTTAAAAATTGTTCTCCTTTTTCAGCTCACTTCACTCTGCATAAGGCATACAAGTCTTCACAAGTTTTTCCTGAGACTGTCTCTTTCATTATTTCTTACAGCACAGTAGTATTCTATTAGTTTTCTAAACCATTATTTGTTTAGTCACTTCCCAATTGATGGGGAACTTATCTTTTAATAGGGTAAGATAACACACACACTAGGAAATGGTAGCAAGAGAGAGGTGTTTTGATTTGGAAAGTTATAGAGATGGTAAATTAAGTCATTGAGGAATAAACTGGCACAATCTTTCCAGGGATCTTAAGAGTCTTGATTGATTATAGTTTCAGAAGAGGAAAATGGAGGGAGAGAGTAAGAGGGGACGCAGTAAGACAGCTGTTAAGAAGGCCAAAGAGTGAGATGAAACATGGCTGATATCTTCTAGGTAGCTGATCATTGGAGGCTCTTACCAATCGGTACATCAGGGTCTCAGGGTGAAAGTTCCAGAGGTGAAAGGGTTAAACTCTTCCAAGCATGAGAAAGAGATTTTACTTAGTAAGAGGATGCCACATTTCTCTGTTCAGTAGGATGCTGTTAAAACTGGTTGGATGTCACCCATTTGGCCAAAGATGGGGCTTCTTGGGTTTTCTTGTAGGTAGTGTAGTAGAAAAAGCCCTGGATTATAGCAAAGAGACTCAGCTTTTAGAAGCACTTAGGCGACTCGGCGGATCAAAGGCTAAGTCAGAAGTACCTGAGTTCAAATTCAGCTTCAAATACTCACTAGTCTCATGGTCCTTGGCAAGTCCCTTAACCTCTGCCTCAGTTTCTTCAGCTGTAACATGGGGATAATAGTAGCACCTACCTCCCAGGATTATTGTGAGATCAAATGAGAACATTCTTATAAAGTACTAAGGTGCTTAATAAATGCTTATTCCTTTTAGTTCTAGTTCACTCTGCTTCTAACACTTGAAGGGCTGCTGTGAATATCACAGAATGAAACTGATGGTGATTTGAAAAAGTTGAAGAGCTATACAAAATGGAAGGAGTCTTCATGGGATAGATTACTGAGGAGAAAAGAAGCAAGCACTGGGGTCTATAGAGATGGAATGCTTCTCACTAAGTAAATGGTTGAATAGAAGGCTGCACTTGGAGTAAGGAAGATTTGGATTAAATGCCCATCTTTGTGACCAGAGTCAAGTCAATAGTGCTTTCTGGGCCTTAGTCTTTCCATCTATAAAATGAGGAGAATAATACTGCAGGTCCTTGATTTCTGTGAAGATCAAATGATTGAAATTATATACAAATGAACTTGGTGAAATTTGAAGGATAATATAAATGTCAGCCATGTCAGTAAATGTCATTTATTAGTCCATCGGAGTTAACACCATGGATGAGTTACCAAGTGCCTCTATTTGGAGAGATGGGATGAAAAGTGAGAAAATAACAAACAGGGATAGAGCCAAAGCTATAAATAATCAGGGGACCATATGATTCAAACTGAAGTCTAGAGCATGGAGGGAGGGGTGATCAAATTTAGCTACATTTAACTGGGAAGACAATCCTGAAGAGGGTGGCTTTGATTACATGATTTATGAATGTCCTTGCTGTATACAAACCCCCTCTAGAGAATAAACTTCTTAAGTGCAATGATTACTTTTTTTTTTTTACTTCATATTCCCCAGTATAAGCACCCAGTAGTCCTTCTAAGGAATGTTTGTGGAATTGAATTGAAATAGCATAGGGGGTAAGCACTAAATTCTGATCATGTAGGCATTGAGTAAATCATCATTGAATTGAATTGAAGGCATAAGGATGAAATGTGGGGAAGGGATAAAGCTCTTCTGATTTCTTCAGTCTCCTGTACCAAGAAGAGTAAAGAGAGTTGAGGAGTCAGTTGGCACAAATGTGACATGCTGTGGCCAGGTCTGGACAACTTATTTGGAGAGACATCCATATATGTTGACATGGAAGTGGTCAGGATGGAGTAGGGATCTTGAACCTATGACATGGGAAGATCAGGAGAAAGAACTAAGGGTATTTAGCCTGAAAAGTCTTGCAGTGGCCATAGAAGGTGTGAATGTTCATTGTCTTCAAACATCTAGAAGGCTGACATGGGGAGGAAGGTGGGTCCCAAAGTTATGAGTAGGATCAATGAGTTATTGTTCAGTTGTTTCAGTCATGACCAGCTCTTCATGACTCTTTTTGGAGTTTTCTCAGAAAAAATTCCAGAGTGGTTTGCCTTTTCCTTCTTGAGCTCATTTTACAGATGAGGAATTGAGGCAAACAGGTTTAAGCATCTTGTAGATTGTAGAAAAGAAGATTTCATCTCAAGGTAGTGAGATTCATAACAATTGACGTGTCATGTTTTGGTCTGATTTATAATCAGTCATAAGCAGTTATTAAGTGCCTATTACATACCAGGAAGTATGCTAGGTGCTGAGGATACAAAGCCCAAAGAAATTTACATCCTGTGAGGGAAGCAAACCACATATTTATAAGTAGATACAAAACACATACACAGCAGACACAAGATAATCTTGAAAAGAAGCCTAGAATCTGCGTGAGTAGGAGGAAAAACCAGGTAAAGCCTCCTGTGGCTTGAGCTCAGTCTTGAATGGTACCAGGGATTTTAGGAGGCAGAAATAAGGGAAGAGGGTAGGGAAAAAGGGGTACCAAGTGCAAAAGCTCAGAGACGGAAGATGGAGTGTCATGTATGAGGAACCATAAATAGGACAGTTTGACTGGGAGGTGATGAAGTGGGGTAATGCGAAATGAAAAAGAAAGGTAGTATACTGCTGTAAACTCAAATAATGCTTCCCAGCCCTCCATTCACTTTGTCATATAGGGTCCTCAGGGCACGAGTGTTTACTTCTTAAACTCTCAGAGTATAGGTTATCTCTGAGGGAATATAGTGGAAAATATTTTTTAGTTCTATAGTTCATGAGCCCCCACTGATGTGTTTCCTTCCATGATTGGTAGCTGATATGTCAGTCAGACTTTATTAGCATTTAGAAAGAAGCATTTACTAAAGCGGTGTAGTAAGAGAAGTTAGCACAAAGCCCCTCCTTGCTAAAAACCTGAAATGCACTTTAGGGGAAAGTGGGCTGAAATGTAGAAGGCAGGCAAGGGATAACTTGCATTGCTAGCATGCTAAAAGTCCATTTTTTCTCTTTCATGCTTAAAGAAGTACCTCTTAGATGTTGTGTAGCAACTTTGCTATTGTCTTTGTGAAGTTTTGAATTTATCACATTGTTTGTTCTCAGCTTCCAGTGAAGCTACTGGAAGCTGAGTACAGATTGAATGTGATTAGGAAAGGCAGCTATCTTTATCTGTGGAAGCTTCTCTATGGGTAGTTCTAGAACTATGACATTAAAGAAAACATCCAAATTCTCCAAACCCTGTGAAGTTCATTGCATCTTTATCCAGTCAAGGTGAAGGAGGGAGATTGTAGGAGTCCAAGACCAAGATCTCTTCTGATCCAAATGACTCCTTCCCAATTGAAACAGATTTTCTGTCAACATTATTCCAATTTAACCAATGGTTTTGCATTTCCTCCCAATGTTTTGACTTTGTTTTTATTATTTCTTGATGTCTCATGGATGTCTTATGGTATTATTAGCTTTTATTTGGCCAATTATAATTTCTAAAGAGTTATTTTCTTCAATAATGTTGTTAATTCTCTTTTCACAACTTTCGTGTAGCTCTCATCCTCTCCCCATTTTTCCTTCTTCCACTTTTATTTAGTCTTTGAAATATTTTTTGTTCATTTCTTTTTTTTGTTTTCTACTAATTTTCTCACTTTATTTTTATAGAAAGTATTTTATTTTTTCCAATTATATGTAAATATAGTCTTAACATTCATTTTTGTAAGATTTTGAGTTCCAAAAATTTTCTCCCTCTCTACCTTCCCTCTTTCTCCCCAAGACAGCAAGCAGTCTGGTATAGATTATGCATGTGCAATCATGGAAACATGTTCCCATATTAGTCATATTGCAAAAGAAGAAACAGAACAAAAGAGAAAAGCCACAACTCCCCTCCCCGCAAAAGTGAAAATAATATGCTTCTATCAGACTCCATAGTTCTTCCTTTGAATGTGTATAGCATTTTCCATCACAAGTCTTGGAATTGTTTTGGATCATTGTATTGCTGAAAAGAGCTAAGTCAATCATAGCTGATCATCACAGAGTGTTGCTCTTATTATTGTCAACCAGACCAGAATTGACCTCTAACCTGTGAATAGCCAGAGACAAACAAAGCAGGTCAGAGGCAAATGTGTCAGGAATCAAACAGAAATTTAATTAATTAATTTCAGAGTGAGGAAAATGCAGAAATCCTTACTCCTGGGGGAAAATCAGGGCTTATATACATGAAAGGGCCTGGATAAGAACACAATCATCCTTAGGTCTTAAATAAGCAGTTCCCAGTTCCTATGGCTGACTCCTGTTGGGTTTGGGTCCTGTGGGAGCAGTCTCTCAAGTCTTCAGGGTCAATGAGCCTTGTGATCATTCAGTGGTGTATAGGATCAGAGTTAGCATGGTAGGAACAGGAGCGCAGTAACTGGTTCAGTTCACTTGGCAGTTATATTAGTACATGGATTGAGAGCATGTCAAGAGATGTGATGGATGGATTTAGGCTGCAATTTCTGGTTCTCTGGTCTCTGGAAAATCTGGAGTTCTAGGGAGCTCCAACAAACCTAAATAGTTATTGATTAATATGAAAATCATAAAACCCTCAGTGAACACTTGGTGTCGGTCAAAGTAATACACTTTGGCAGAGAGTGAGATCATCTAGAGTGCGAAGGATTGCTGTTATGTCAAGCTCAGGGCACAGACTGCTTACTAGGCTTTGCTTTTGGGAAACAGATATCTTGATACTGTGTATAATATTCTCCTGGTTCTGCTCACTTCACTCAACATCAATTCATGTAAATTTTCCAGGTTTTTCTGAAATTCACTTGCTTATCATTTTTTTTCTTTTTTTTTTAAGGTTCATACATTGGCATTTATTATTTAAGTTCAAGAACAAGTTAGGAAGGGGATGGAATGGAGCCCTAGGGGAGGGGGGAAGAAAAGAAGAGACAGAGAGATGAGAGTCCCTCATCTGTGCTGCTCTCGATGTGGTTGATCCTGATTTCTGAGCCTTGGTCCAGGGCACACAATGAAGGACATGATAAGATGAGGTTCCATGGGGTACACCTTTAGGAAAACATTAGAGGTAGCCAGAGTTACATATCAAGCCAGAAGTGGGGGCTGATATTCTCCTTGGATCAGCAGCACTGCTTCCTTTTAGAAACTGAAGAATAGTGATAAGTTCCATCCCACTTATTTCAGCTCTTATAAAACATTCTTGTAAAGTCTTTGTACTAAAGACATCTTTCATCACCTTTTTAATTTCTTGTACTTTGCTTCTAGTTTCTTTGAATATGCATCCAACTTGTAAGCTGCCTGCTCAAGAGATGCTGCTTGCTCCTCAATTAAAGTGATTTGATCCAGATAAGGCTGAAAGTGCTGAATATTTCTGGTTTAAGTCCCTTAGGTTTCTACTTATGTTTACTGCAACATCTTTCATTTCTAGATACTTTAAGCTAGTCAGTTTGTTCATTTTTCCAGAAGTTTAGTCTTCACTGGTGGATGTCAGCTTGCCCATCAGGTTCGTGGCCATTTTGGAGAATGTGCCCTGGCACAGCCCTATGATGTCCACCTCAGCAGTCTCCCTGGCATCCTTGGTCATCTTCACCATGGCATCATCTAGGCTGAGGAAGGGAGGAAGGAGAAAAAAATGGAGGGAAGGGTGGGGAGGAGGGAGGAGGAGGAAGGGAGGGAGAAGGAAGAGGAGAGGGAAGGGTCTCATGATTTCTTATAGCACAATAGTATTCCATTACATTCATATACCACAACTTGCTCAGCCATTCCCCAACTGATGAGCATTCTCTCAGTTTCCAGTTCTTTACCATCACAAAAAGAGCTGCTATAAATATTTTTGCACATGTGGTTCCCTTTCCCTTTTTTGTGATCTCTTTGAGCTATAAACCTAGTAGTGTTCTTGCTGGATCAAAGGGTATGTACAATTTGATTGCCCTTTGGCCATAGTTCTAAATTACTCACCAGAATGGTTGGATCAGTTCACTATTCCACTAACAATGCATCGATGTCCCAATTTTCCCATATCTTCTCCAACATTTATAATTTTCCTTTTCTGTACTATTAGCCAATTTGATAGATGTGAGGTGATATCTCAGAATTGTTTTAATTTGCATCAATAGTGAATTAGATTATTTTATATGACTATATATAGCTTTAATTTCTTCATCTGAAAACTTCCTGTTCATATCCTTTGACCATTTATCAATTGGAGAAGGACTTGTATTCTTATATATTTGACTCATTATCTATATGTTTGAGAAATGAGATCTTTATCAGAAATACTTGCTGTAAAAATTGTTTTCCACCTTCCTATTTCCCTTTTAATCTTGGTTGTGTTGGTTTTGTTTGTGTAAAACCTTTTTTTATTTAGTGTAATCAAAATTATCCATTTTGTATTTCATCATGTTCTCTGTCTCTTTCCATAGCTTCTTCCCATCTCCATAGATCTGAGAGGTGAACTATTCATTGCTCTTCTAATTTGCTTATGGTTTCACCCTTTATGTCTAAATCATGTACCCATTTTGACGTT
Organism: Potorous gilbertii; assembly: GCA_028658325.1. Classification (NCBI taxonomy): domain Eukaryota; kingdom Metazoa; phylum Chordata; class Mammalia; order Diprotodontia; family Potoroidae; genus Potorous; species Potorous gilbertii. The sequence goes on along the minus strand of CM053771.1, from coordinate 38,501,304 downwards.
ATCTTTGTATATGATGTGAGACGTTGGTCTATGCCTAGATTCTGCCATACTATTTTCCAGTTTTCCCAGAATTTTTTGTCAGTTAGTGAATTTTTATCCCAGAAGCTGGAGTGTTTGGGTTTCTCAAACAGTAGATTACTGTAGTCATTTACTACTGCATTAGGCACACTAATCTATTCCACTGATCCAACACTATTTCCTAGCCAGTATAAATAGCTTTGAGGATTGCTGCTTTATAATGTAGTTTTAGCTCTGTTATGTCTAGGTCACCTTCCTTTGCATTTGTTTCCATTGATTCCTTTTATATTCTTGACCTTTTGCTCTTCCAGGTTAATTTTGTTATTATTTTTCTAGTTCTATGAAATAATTTTTGGCAAGGCACTGAATAAGTAAATTAATTTAGGTATAATTGTCATTTTTATATTAGCTTGGCCTATCCATGAACAATTGATATTTTTTGCAATTGTTTAGATCTGGCTTTATTTGTGTGAAAAGTGCTTTGTAATTGTGTCCATATCATTCCTGGGTTTGTCTTGGCAAATAGACTCCCAAATATGGTCTATAGTTATTTTAAATGGAATTTTTCTATCTCTTGCTGCTGGACTTTGTTTGGCAATATACAGGAAATGCTGATGATTTATATAGGTTAATTTTATATCCTGCAACTTTGCTTAAGTTGTTAATTATTTCAAGAAGCTTTTTTGTTGATTCTCTAGGATTCTGTAAGTATATCATCATATTGTCTGTGAAAAGTGATACTTTTGTCCCTCATTGCCTATTATAATTCTTTCAATTTTTCTTCTGTTATTGCTAAAGCTAAAATTTCTAGTACAATATTGAATAATACTGGTGACACTGGGCTTTCTTGTTTCACCCCTGATGTTATTAGGAAGACTTCTGGCTTATTCCCATTACAGATAATGCTTGCTGATGGTTTTAGATAGATAGTATTTAGCACTTTAAGGAAAGCTCCATTTACTCCTATGCTCTTTAGGGCTTTTACTAGAAATGGGTGCTGTATTTTGTCAAAAGCTTCTTCTGCATCTATTGATAAAATCATATGATTTCTGTTGGTTTTGTTATTGATATGGTCAATTATGCTAACTGTTTTCCTAATATTGAACCAGTGCTGCATTCCTGGTATAAATCCCACATAGTCATAGTGTAATATTCTGGTGATAAATTGCTGTAATCCCTTTGCTAATATATTATTTAAAATTTTTGCATCAATATTCATTAGGGAAATTTGTCTATAGTATTTTTTCTTTATTTTTGCTCCTTCTATTTTAGATATCAGCCCCATATTTGTGTCATAAAAGGAATTTGGTAGGATTCTCTCACCTATTTTTCTAAATAATTTATATAGCATTGGAATTAATTGTTCTTTAAATGTTTGGTAGAATTCACTTGTAAATCCATCTGGCTCTGTTGATTTTTAATCTGATGGCTTACTTTTACTAAAATGGAGTTAAGTATTTTATTTCTCTTCTGCTAATCTGGCCATTTTTGGGGTAAATAATCATCCATTTCACTTGGATTGTCAGATTTATTGGCATACAGTTGGACAAAAGAGCTCCTAATTATTGCCTTAATTTCTTCTTCACTGATGGTGAATTCACTCTTTTCATTTTTGATACTGGTAATTTAGTTTTTTCTTTCTTTTTTAAAAATCAAATTAACCAAAGGTTTATCTATTTTATTGTTTTTTTATAAACCAACTCTTAGTTTTATTTATTTGTTCAATAATCATCTTACTTTCAATTTTCAATCTCTCCTTTGAGTCCCACAATTTCTAATTTGATATTTAATTAGGGAGTTTTAATTTGTTCTTTTTCTAGTTTTTAAAATTACATGCCCAATTCTTTGATGTGCTCTTTCTCTATTTTATTCATGCAAGCATTAAGAAATTAAAATTTCCCTTAAGTACTGTTTTGGTTGCATTCCATAAATTTTGGTATGTGGTCTCATTATTTTCATTCTTTCTGATGAAATTATTGTTTGTTTCTATGATTTGTTATTTGACCAACTCCTTCTTTAGGGTTTTATACATATATAGCTATACATATACATACATATAATATATATATTATACATATATAGTTACATATATACACATGTATATATACATGTGTATATATACACATACATATATACACATACATATATACATATGTATACATACACAAATGTATATGTATACATACACACATGTATATGTATACATACACACATGTATACTATTATTTTCTTAGATTATTTAGCTTCCAATTGATTTTAATCTATAATTGCCTTTTATTACATATAATTTTTATTGCATAATGGTCTGAAAAGGATGCATTTAATATTTCTGTCTTTCTGCATTTGATTGTAAGGTTTTTATGCCCTAAAACATGGTCAATTTTTGTGTATATGCCATGTATCATTAAGGGAAAAGAGAAATATTCCTTTCTATCTCTATTCAGTTTTCTCCTGAGGTGCATCATATCTAACTTTTAAAAAATTCTATTCACCTTCTTAATTTCTTTCTTGTTTTTTTTGTGGTTAGATTTATCTGGTTCTGAGACAGGGAGGTTGAGGACCCTCGGTAGTATAGTTTTGCTATTTATTTCTTCCTGTAACTCACTTAACTTTTCCTCTAAGAATTTGGATACTATACCACTTGGTATTTAAGTTCACTATTGATATTGCTTCTTTGCCTATAGCACCTTTTAGCAAGATGCAGCTTCTTTCCTTGTCTCTTTTAATTAGATCCACTTTGTTTTTGCTTTGTCTGAAATCAGGATTGCTACCCCTACTTATTTTTTATTTCAGCTGAAGCATAATATATTTTGCTTACAGTTATGACTACTGTGTATTTCCTTTCATCCTATTTTCTCCTTGTGTTTATGCTTTTCTCTCTCTCTTCTCACCCTTTCACTCTCACTAGTGCTTTGCTTTTGATCACAACTTCCCTGAATCTGTTCTCCCTTCTATCAGCCTCCTCCCCTTTTCTTTTTCCCTTCCCCTCCTACTTCCCTATAGGAAAAGAGAAATTTTTTTACCCAACTGAGTGTGTATGTTATTCCCTCTTTGAGCCAAATCCAATGAGAGTAAGGTTCAAACAATGTTCACTGCCTCCCTTCATTCCCTCTACTGTAATAGGTCTTTCATGCATCTTCATGTGATATAATGTATTTGCCTCCCCCTTTCTTCTTCTCCCAGTAAAATACTTTTCACCCCTTAATTAATTTTTTGATCATCACATCAAAGTCTACTTATATCCACACCCTCTGTCTAAGTATTCTCCTTCTAACTGCCCTAATAGAGATATAGTTCTTAAGAGTTACAAGTCTTATTTTCCCATGTGGAATATAAACAGTTCAATCTTATTGAATGCCATGTTTTTTTCCTTTCCTGTTTATCTTTTTATGCTTTTCTTGAGTCTTGTATTTGAAGATCAAATTTTCTGTTCAGCTCTGATCTTTTTTCATCAGGAAATTTTGATCTTTCCTCTGAAAGATAATGCTCAGTTTTTCTGGGGAGTTGATTCTGAGTTGTAATCCAAGCTCCTTTGCCTTCCAAAATAGCTTATTCCAAGCCCTCCAACCCTTTAATCAAGAAGCTGCTAAATCCTGTGCCTAACTGTAGCTCCTTGATATTTGAATTGTTTCTTTCTGACTGCTTGCAGTATTTTTTTCCTTGACTTGATAGTTCTGGAATTTGGCTACAATATTCCTTGGAGTTTTCATTTTGAGATTTCTTTTAGGATGTTGGTGGATTTTTTCAATGACTATTTTACCTTCTGGTGCTAGGATATCAGTGCAGCTTTCTTTGATGATTTCTTGAAAGATGATATGCAAGATCTTTTTTTGATTATGGCTTTCAGGTAGTCTAGTAATTCTTATATTAGGTCTCCTTTATCTATTTTCCAGGTCAGTTGTTTTTCCAATGAAGTATTTTACATTTTCTTCTATTTTTTTTTTCATTCTTTTGATTTTGGTTGACTGATTCTTGTTGTCTCATAAGTCATTAGCTTCCACTTATCTAATTCTAATTTTTTATATAAATTTATTTATTTTCCATTTTCAACATTCACTTCCACAAAATTTAGAATTTCAAAATTTCTCCTCTTCTCCGTCCTCCCCCACCCTTTCCTCCAATGTTCCCTCCTTTCTATCACTGTCCCCCTTATCCCCTTCCTTTCTATTTTCCTGTAGGACAAGAGAGATTTCTATACCCCATTGATTGTGGATCTTACTTCCTAGTTGCCTATAAAAACAACCTCTAGCATTCATTTTTAAAGCTTTGAGTTCCACATTCTCTTCCTTCCCCCCTCACCACCCACCCTTACTGAGAAGGGAAGCAATTTGGTAAAGGTTATCTATACATGTGTGGTCATGCAAAACACCACCATGACAGTGATGTGAAAGACTAACTATTTCCATCTATCCTGTCCAGCCCTCCATTTACTCATTTCTCTCCTTTGACTTATCCTTCTACCAAAATGTTTGCTTCTGATTGCCCCTTCTCCCAATCTGTCACCCCTTCTATTATCCCCCCCTCTCTTATTCCCCTTCCCTCCTGATTTCCTGTAGGGTAAGATAAACCTTCATATCCAGTTGAAGTGTGTATATTATTCCCTCCTGAAACCAAATCTGATGAAAGGAAGGCTCATTATTCCCTCTCACCTCTCTTCTTCCCCTCCATTGCAAAAACTTTTTCTTGCCTCTTTTATGTGAGATGATTTACTACATCCTACCTCTCCCTTTCTCTCTCTCCTAGTGTGTTCCTATCAACCAATAATTTTCTTTCTTAGATATCATCCCTTCATATTCAATTCACCCTGTGCTGTCTCTCTCTCTCTCTCTGTCTCTCTGTATGCATACACACACACATGCACACACTCTCTCTATACACACACACACACACACACACACACACACACACATACACATACACATACACATATACATATGTATATACATATGCATATATATTCCCTCTAACTACCCTAATACTGAAAAAGGTCTCATGAGTTAAAAATACCTTTTTTTTCCATGTAGGAATGTAAACGATTCAACTTTAATAAGTCCCTTATGGCTTGTCTTTCCTGTTTACATTTTCATGCTTCTCTTTATTCTTATATTTGAAAGTCAAATACTCTATTCAGCTCTGATATTTTCAACAAGAATGCTTGGAAGTTCTCTATTTCATTGAAGTTCCATTTTTTACCCCTGAACTATTGTACTCAGTTTTGCTTGGTGGGTGATTCTTGGTTTTAATCATAGCTCCTTTGACCTCTGGAATATCATATTCCAAGCCCTTCAATCTTTTAGTATAGAAATTGCAAAGTCCTATGCTATCCTGATTGTATTACCACAATACTTGAATTGTTTCTTTCTGACTGCTTGTAATATTTTCTCCTTGACCAGAGAACTCTGGAATTTGGCTGCAGTATTCCTAGTTTTCCTTTGGGACTCTTTTTCAGGAAGTGATCAGTGAATTCTTTTCATTTCTATTTTACCCTCTGGTTCTAGAATATCAGGGCAGTTTTCCTTGATAATTTCATGAAAGATGATGTCTAGGCTCTTTTTTTATCATGGCTTTCAGGTAGCCCAATAATTTTAAAGTTAACTCTCCTGGGTCCATTTTTCAGGTTAGTAGTTTTTCTAATGAGATACTTCACACTGTCTTCTATTTTTTCATTCTTTTGGTTTTATTTTATGATTTCTTGATTTCTCATAAAGTCACAATTTGCTCCATTCTAATTTTTAAAGAATTACTTTCTTCAGTGAGCTTTTGGACCTCTTTTTCCATTTGACTCATTCTGCTTTTTAAGGCATTCTTCTTTCTCATTGACTTTTTGGACCTCTGTTGTCATTTGGTTTGGTCTAATTTTAAAGGTGTTATTTTCCTCAGAATTTTTTTGGGGGTTTTCCTTTAGCAAACTGTTGACTCATTTTTTATGATTGTCTTGCATCACTCTCATTTGTCTTCCTAATTTTTCCTCTACTTCTCTTACTTGATTTTCAAAATACTTTTTGAGCCTTTCCATGTCCTGAGACCAATTCATATTTTTCTTAGAGGCTGAACTGCTGGTTCTCCTTTGGTCTTGGTCTTCTGGCCTAAATATTCCACTTCAGGGTTATGTGTGGGGTTGAAAGTTAGAACTGAGTCTTCACTCTTCTTGTGGTTTCAGAGTCACAGAGCTAACTTTTTGGAAACTGTTTATTGCTTCAGTACACATCACAGGCCTCTCTTTGATTGGTGACAACTTTCTGCCTTGTGACCCAGAACTGGGAAATAAGTGACAAAGTTGCCAGCTTGCGCCCACTCCCGCTCTTAGTGTTGGTTCAGGGGTGCCCTGGAATCTCTTTCTGCCCCTGTGCTTTCTGCCCTGGTGTTTGGTCTTAGTTCTTCACTGTCATTTGGGGCTAGAATGCTCTCTCCTACTGCCCTGTATTCCTGGTCAGCCTCCACCTTCAGGTCCAGTGACTTATCTGCCTATCTTCTCAAGTTTCACTGAGCTGGAAAATTACTTAAAGTGAGCTTTTCTTGGCTTTCCTGATCAGAATTTTGTTTGGTGAGTTTTCTAGGTTGTCAAGGAGGAGGTAGGCTGGGTGAGTTGGTCAAAAATACTGACTTTCACTCCATCATCTTGACTCCATCTCTCTCCTTCATTCAAGGGTTTTCAGTGACTTTTCATATTTAGACTAAAGTTTGATTGACCTCAGACATGTTTTCACTTGTTAAAGGTAAAACATAGCATCTTATTACTTACTTTAAGTGGGATGTGGAAATTGTTTAAGCTTTTTTTTGTTGCTGTTGTTCAGTCATTCAATCTTGTCTGACTCTTTGTGACCCCATAGAACATAGCATGCCATCCCCTTCTAGCTTTCTCTATCTCCTGAAGTCTGTCCAAACACGTGGTTGGTGTTTCCATGATGCTATCTATCCATCTCATTCTCTGCCATCTCCTCCTTTTGCCTTCAATTTTTTTCCCACATAGTTTCATACATAATCTTTTGAAATAGCATTCTGGATAACCAGACTTCTATAAAACCCACTGGGATGACAGCTCTCAGCGATTGGCCAGTAATAGGTCCCAGCCCAAGTCTCACTTGGTTATTGTTTGAGTTTTGGTGACTCTGAGTGAGTGCAAATAGCAATTGTTTCTGTTCTGGCCAGAAAACTTGAGAGTCTTTTCCTCTTATACTGATTTTTATTTGAGTAGGAAAAGTAGGCCATCATTTCTTACCTAGACTTAAATCACTGAATCTCTGAATGGGTTTTGCCTCAGATTAACTGAGACCTGGGAAAGACGTTAGCTTATAAAGGTCAAGGTCTGCCCGCTGCATTTGGGGTCATCCTAGTCATCCTGACCTGTGTCTTGCCACTTGACTCAGATGACCCTGGAGGATAAAATGAGACTGAAGACATTACATTGCCCTGCCTCACCTAAGACCAATTCACTTACAAGTCAAGACATCACCCTCCTGATGACACTCTTCAAGAAGGAAAGATGAACAACAGCGACAGAAACAGAAACAACGATCTTTCCCAAGTGTATGATCTTTTCCATTGAGTTTTGTCTTCTCATAATGTGATCAAGGTATTTAAGCTTCAGCATCAGAATTTGTCCTTCCAATGAATCATCTGAATTAATTTCTATAAGTATTGATTGCTTTGATCTCCTTGCGGTCTAAAGGACTCTCAAAAATCCCCAGTACCACAATTTAACAGCATTGATTCTGCAACACTTAGCTTTCCTTATAGTCCAACTCTCACAGTCAGACATTGCTACTGGATAAATCATTGCTTAGACTACATGGGCCTTTGTCAGCAAGAGGAGGTCTCTACTTTTTAGTATGCTTTCCAGATTTGCTATAACTTTCCTTCCAAGAAGCAAATATCTTTTAATTTCATGACTGCAGTCGCCATCTGCAGTGATCTTTGAGCCTAAGAATATAAAATTGTTCACTCCTTCCATTTCTTCCCCCTCTAATTGCCAGGAAGTTATAGGACTACTTGCCAAGATGTTAGTTTTTTTGGATGTTAAGCTTCAAGCCAGTTTTTTTCACTCTCATTAAGAGGATTCTTCACTTTCTGCCGTCAGAACGACATTGTCTCTACATACTAAGATTGTTGATATTTCTCCCAGCAGCCTTAATTTTGGTTTTTGATTCATTCAGCGCAGCATTTTGAATGATGTACTCTGCATATAAGTTAAATAAATAAGGTGGTAATGTAAAGTCTTGTTATACTCCTTTTCCAGCCTTAAACCAATCAGTTGTTGAATTTTGTTCTAATTGTTGCTTCTTGGCCTGCACGCAGGCTCCTCGGAAGATAAGTAAGGTGATCTGATATTTCCATCTCTTTGAGGATTAGCTATATTTTGTTGTGATCCACAAAATCAAAAGCTTTAGTGTAATCAATGAAGCAGAAATAAATGTTTTTCTGGAACTCCATTGCTTTCTCCAATGCCAGCAAATGTTGGCAATTTGATCTCTAGTTCTCTGCCTCTTCAGAAATCAACCTGCCTTTCTGGTAATTCTGGGTTCACATATTGCTGAAACCTAGTTAGCTGAATCTCTAGCCTAACCTTGCCGGCATGTGAAATGACAGCAATTGTTTCATAATTTGAACATTCTTTGGCATTACCCTTCCTTAGGATTGGGACATAAACTGATCTTTTCCAAACCAGTGGCTACTGCTGAGTTTTTCAAATTTGTTGGCACATGGAATGCAGTACTTCAATAGCATCATCTTTTAGGGTTTTAAATAGCTCAGTTGGAGTTTTGTCACCTCCATTAGCCTCCTTGTTAGCAATGCTTCCTAAGGTCCATTTGACTTCATTCTCCAGAATATCTGGCTCTAGATTAGTAACCACACAATCATGGTTCTTAGTGATGTTAAGATATTTCGAATAGTTCTGTATATTCTTGCCACCTCTTCTTAATCTTTTCTGCTTTTGTTAAGCTCCTACCATATTTGTACATTATCATGGCCATTTTTGCAAGAAATGTTCACTTGATATCTCTAATTTTCTTGAAGACATCTTGCCTTTCCTATAGTTTTCTTCTATTTCTTTGCATTCTAACCTCAAGTGATCATTGAAGAAGGCCTTGTCTTTCATTGTTATTGTCTGCAATTCTGCATTGCTGGGTATATTTTTCCTTTTCTCCTTTACCTTTTATTCTCCTTCCTTCCTCAGCTATTTGAAAGCTCATTAGACAAACATTTCATTTTTCTTTGGAATGTTTTTTTTGTTGCAAACCTCTGTCCATAGTTCTTCAGACACTCTATCTACCATATCTTATCCCTTAAATCTATTCATCATCACTCCCATTTCATATTCAGAAGGGATGTTATTTAGGTTATACTTATATAGTATAATGGTTTTCCCTACTTACTTTTAATTTAATCTGAATTTTGCTACAAGAAACTCATGATTTGAGGCACAGTCAGCTCTAGGTCTTGATTTAACTGATTGTATAGAGCTTCTCCACTTTTGGCTGAAAAGATTATAATTAATCTGATTTCAATATTAACCATCTAGTGATCTCCATGTGTAGAGTGACCTTTTGGGTAGTTAAAAAAAGAGTGCTATGACCAGTGAGTTGTCTTGATAAAATGCCATTAGTCTCTGCCCTGATTCATTTTGTAGCCCAAAGTCAAACTTCCCTGTTCTTCCAAATATCTTTTGTTTTTCTGCTTTACTATTCCAATCTCTTAAGATGAATGGATTTTTCTCCCCCTCCATTATTTCTAGATGATATCATAGGTCTTCATAGAACTGATCAAACTTTGCTCTTTTGAGCATCAGTGGCTGGAGTATAGATTTGTATTACTGTGATGTTGAATGGGTTGTCTTGGATTTGAACAGATATCATTTTGCCGTTTTGGGGGTTATACCCCAGTACTATTTTTCTCACCCTTCTATGGACTACAAGAGTTGTTCCATTTCTTCTAAAGGAGTCTTGCCCACAATAATATATGTATATGCAACGATCACCTGAATGATATTCACCCATTCCCAACTATTTAAGTTCACTGACACCCAAGATATCAAAGTTTATTTTCTTCATTTCCTGTTTGATCACATCCAGTTTCCCTTGGTTCATAGATCTTTTTTCCAGATGCTGTAATAATCTTTATAGCATCTATCTTTCCTTTCATCACTGGACCATCTGCAGATGTTCTTCCTTTTGGCTTTGGTCCAGCCACTTCCTTAGTAATAGAGCTACGTGTCGATGTCCTCTGTTCTTTCCCAATAATGTGTTGGACACCTTTTGACCTGAGGGACTCATGTTGTGGTGTCATATCTTTTATCGTTTTAGTATTGTCCGTGGGGTTTTCTTGGCAAAGATACTGGAGTCATTTACCATTCCCTTCTTCAATGGATCGCCTCTTGTCAGAACTTTCACTATAATTTGTCCATCTTGGGTAACCCTGCATGGCATAGCTTCATTGAGCTAGGCAGGTTTCTCCACTACAAGAAGGCAGTCAAACAGGAGGAGTACTTAAGTTTACCTTCATTCATACGCTGAGATGTGGCAAGATCATGAAATGATTTAATGCCAAGTAGAGTAGTTTATGTTTGATTCTAGAAACAATAGGCAGCCATTGCAGTTTATGTGCATGTGCATATGCATGCATGTATGCTTGTGTGTGTGTGTCTCTGTGTGTGTGTAATTTAAGCAGGTGTGGATCCTGGGAAAATCAGATGTCAGAAAAATTTTTTCTGTCATCTGAAGACAGGAAGCTGAGGGGTTTAGAAATCTTATTTGTATTTCTTATTATTGTTCTGAACTGAAAGCACCCAATTCCACAGTGATTCTAGGCTCACTGGGTCAAGAACACTAGACTCTAAAAAGAGGGAAAAGAACTACTGAGTCATGTGCCATAGTGCAGGAACAAAGCTAGTTGGAGAGGGCCTCTAATTATCAGCTGAGAAGAGATTCCCAATTGTTTCTAAGACAAGAAGAGGGAAATTAGCAGTTGGAGTGACAGGATAATTGTAGAGCCAGTCCCCTACAGGGAAGGCAGTCTTGATTCTGTCAGGCCTGGTGAGAAGAGCATCTCTACATCCTTTTCTCATCTGGGAAAGTTTCTCTGATTAACTCTATGTAACCTGGATCACTCTCTTCCTTTTTTAGCATAACTTTATGATTCCATCTCTCTACAAAGCTCCTACTATGAAATTCCCAGTACGAATGCAGATCAGCATCTGCTTAATAAGAGTCTTAGAGTTTCCTGGGAGGATTGAGAGGCTAAGTGACTTGCTCTGAGGGTTACACAGTATGTTGAAGAGGCAGAATTTTGAACCTAGGTCTTCTTGACTCTGAATTCAAGTCTCTACTTACTATGCCAGTCAAACATTTATCCAATAAGCATTTATTTTGTTGGTGGTGTTGAGTCATTTTTCCATCATGTCTGACTGTTCATGACTTGATTTGAGGTTTTCTTTTTTAAAAAATACATAATTTATTTATTTTTAGTTCTTAACATGCAATTCCACAAGAATTTGAATTAAAAATTTTCTCCCCATCTCTCCCCACCCCCACCCCAGGACAGTATGCACCCCATCTACCCTCTTCTCTAGTCTGTCCTCCCTTCTATTACCCACCCTTCTTCCATCCTCTATTTTCCTGCAGGGCAAAACAAATTTCTATACTCCATTGCCTGTATAGGTTAATTTTCTGTGGCATGCTAAAACAATTTTTAACATTCATTCTTAAAGCTTTGAGTTCCATATTTTCTCCCTCCCTCCCCACCCACATTCATTGAGAAAACAAGCAAATCTATATAGGTCATACATGTGTAACAATGTAAAGTACTTCATAATAGTTATGTTGTAAAAGACTTACCACATTTCCCTCTGTCCTATTCCTGCCCTTCATTTATTCCATTCTCTCCCTTGACTTGTCCTCCCACAATAGTGTTTGCTTCTGATTATCACTTTCCTCAATTTGCTATCCTTTCTATCATCTTCCCTCTCCTATCCCCTTCCCCCTTGCCTTTGTACAGGGTAAAATAGATTTCCATATCCAATTGAGTGTTTGTTATTCTCTCCTTAAGCCAAATCCCATGAGAGTAAGGCTCAATTATTTCCTTTCATCTCCTCCCTCTTCCCCTCCATTGTAAAAGCTCTTTCTTCTCTCTTTTATGTGAGATGATTTGCTACATTCTATCTCTCCCTTTCTCTTGCTCCTAGTACATTCCATTCAACAGTCAATTTTATTTTTTTTAGGAATTGTATCTTCATATTCAGCTCACTCTGTGCCCTCTGTCTGTATATGCCTGTATATATGTATATATACACACATACACTCATGTATATGTACACAGCAACATATATATATATATATATATATATATATATAATATACACATGCATACATACCCATACCCACCTACACACACACACACACACACACACACACACACACACACATTCCCTCTAACTAGCCTAATACTGAAAAAGGTCTCATGAGTTACAAATAACATCTTTTCATGTAGGAATGTAAACAGTTCAACTTTAATGAGTTCCTTAAGGCTTCTCTTTCCTCTTTACCTTTTCATGCTTCTCTTTATTCTTGTATTTGAAAGTCAAATTTTCTACTCAGCTCTGGTATTTTCAATAAGAATGTTTGAAAGTCCTCTATTTCATTGAAATTTCATTTTTCTCCTGAAGTATTAAACTCCATTTTCCTGGGAAGGTGATTCTTGGTTTTAATCCTAGCTACTTTGACCTCTGGAATATCGTACTCTAAGCCCTTTGATCCCTTAGTGCAGAAGCTGCTAAGTCTTGTGCTATCCTGATTGTATTACCACAATACTTGAATTGTTTCTTTCTGGCTGCTTGTAATATTTTCTCCTTGATCTGGGAACTCTGGAATTTGGCTACAATATTCCTAGGAGTTTCTCTTTTTGGATCTCTTTCAGGAGGTGATCTGTGGATTCTTTCAACATTTATTTTGCTCTCTGGTTCTAGAATATCAGGGCAGTTTTCCTCAATAATTTCATGAAAGATGATGTCTAGGCTCTTTTTTTGATCATGGCTTTCAGGTAGTCCCATAATTTTTAAATTGTCTCTCCTGGATCTGTTTTCCAGGCCAGCTGTTTCTCCAATGAAATATTTCACATTGTCTTCTATTTCTTCATTCTTTTGGTTTGGTTTTGTAATTTCTTGGTTTCTCATAAAGTCATTAGCTTCCATCTGCTCCATTCTAATTTTTAAAGAACTATCTATTTCAGTGAACTTTTGAACCTTTTTTCCATTTGACCCATTCTGCTTTTTAAAGCATTCTTTTCCTTATTGGCTTTTTGGACTTCTTTTGACATTTGGGCTAGTCTATTTTTAATGGTATTATTTTCTTCGGCATCTTTTTGGATCTCCTTTAGCAAGTTATTGACTCACTTTTCATGATTTTTTTGCATTGTTCTCATTTCTCTTCCCAATTTTTCCTCCACTTCTCTTACTTGATTTTCAAAATCCTTTTTGAGTTCTTCCATGGCCTTAGATCACTGCATAGTTTTTGAAGGTTTTGGATGTCTTTTTCTGATGGTATGTGTTGTTATTCCTCATCCAAAAGGATGGAAGAAAATAACTCTTCATCAAGAAAGTAACCTGCTTTGGTCTTATTTGTTTTCCCTTTTGGAAACATTTTCCCAGTCAGTCACTTGACTTTTGAGTCCTTTGTCAAGAGGAGAGTATACTCTAGGGACCTGTAAGTTCTCAAGGAAGAACTCCTCTCCTGGCCTGTGCTCTGGTCTGTGAGAAACCATAAGCACTCTTTTCTGCTCAGGATCTGCAAGTAGGATTTCCTCTCCAGAACCTCCACCAGCTCCACCAGGCCAGTGCTCCTCCTCACCCCAGAACTGCCACTTAGAACTGAGATCCAGATAAGCTGCCCAGGGTCTTTAGGCCAAGGGTTTTTAAAGAGGATGCTGCTGCTGCAGTGGCTGCTGCCACTCTGGGGCCAGGGCTGGGGCCAAACCAAGCTCCCTTCTCACCCAGTGAGATTTCTTACTGACCTTTGAAGATGTCTTTTGCATCTGTGGGTTGAGAAATCTGGGAACCACAGTAGCTACCCATGATTCTGTGCCCTGAAGTCTGCTCCAGTCCTGCCATCTGGTGCAATAGATCTTTCCTCTTGACCTTCCAGGCTGTCTTGGGCTGGAAATCTCTTTCACTCTGTCATTTTGTGGCTTCTTAGCAAAGATATTGGAGAGGTTTGCCATTTTCTTCTCCAGTTCATTTTACAGATAAGGAAACTGAGGCATAGAGGGTGAAGTAAATTCCCCAAGGTCGCAGAGCTAAGAAGTGTCTGGGGCTGAATTTGAACACAGGAAGAAGAGTCTTCCTAATTCCAGGCCCACCATTCTATCCATGGTGTCACTTAGCTTCTCCAAGCATTTATTAAGTATCTATGGTATACCATGCACTGCACTAAGTATTACCTTCCAGTCACAGCTTCTTGGGTGACTTTGGATATATGACTCAACTTCTTGGTGCTCTAATTTCTCTACATGGAAAATGGGGATGATAACATTTGCTCCATATTCATGGATATTTGTTTGCCATGTCAGAGAAGTTAGAGCTAGAAGGGACTTGAGAACTTTTTCTTCTTTTACATTCCCAGACTGAAGGACACTTCTGATAGTTTTCAAAGCAGTCCTTTCTCTGTCCTCTATTCCACCTTTTACCCAGTGCCTTCTCTGTAAAATTATCTTAACACTCTATATATCTTGTACGTACATGGTTATTTGCATGCTCTCTCTCTCCAAAAGAATTTCAACTACTTGAGGGTAGGGACTTCTTTTTTTTTGTCTTTTGTATCCCCAAAGAATGGCACAAGGCCTGACACATAGTAAGTGTTTAATAAGTGCTTTTTGGTGAACTGTCTAGTAGTATGTTACCTTTCTTCATCATCCTTCTTGGGTATGACTGAAATTTCTATTGCTATAGCATGATTATGCTGATGAGAAATCATCTGGGGAGGCAGGAGCAGGAAGGAGAATCTGTGTCCCAACTTATGGAAGCAAGAAGAGATAGAACAGTTTCTTGAGTGGATGTGGGAGAAAAAGAATTCTGAAGTTCTTTGCTCCAGTCAATCTATCTCTTTGCTATTTTCTAAAACACACTTTGCATGGTTCATCAGAAAGATTGCTGCAGATAGAGCCAGAGGAGCTGGGATTGAATCTTTGCTTTCTTATCTACTATGTACAAGTCCCTTACCCTCTCTGGATTGAAGATTCCACCTATATAAAATGAAGGCGTTAGATTAGAAGATTCCTAAGACCCTTCCACCTCCAATCCATGATACCAAAGACTTTATATTGGTAATAGCAAATCACATTCATACCTCTTGGGAAGTAGATAACATAAGTGATATTATTCTCCCCTTATCTCACAAATGAGGAAATTAAGTCTCTGAAATGTTAGGTGACTTGTCCAGGGTCACAAAGCTATAAAGTGACAGTCAGGACTTGAATCTGAATCTTCTGAATGCAAGTGTAAGGCTCCAAGGGCATTTCACTTAACATGCTACTGTAGCTGCTCTCATTATGGGAAAGTGCAGGACACAGAAGAAATAAAACTAACTCTGGAGTAGTAGGATCTATGTTCAAATTCTGCCTTTGAGGTTTACCATTTGTCATTGTGATCACGTGATTTTGGGCAACTCATATTATCTCCCTGGGCCTCAGTTTCCTCATCTGTATAGCAAGGGGCTCAGACTACATGGCTGCTAAGATCTCATCCAGTTCTAAAGTCATGACTCTATGGATGGAACTCAAAACAAGCTTGAATTTGCCCAAGAGCCAGCCTCATAGTCAGTAGTAGGGGGCATCACTCTCCCCTTATCTTAAATCTTCCCTCTATATCCCAACTCACTAACATGGCTACACAATGATGTAACCAACTTCCTTCTGTTCTCTTGCTGCCTCTGGCCATGGTGCTGAAATCTTTACTGGTACTTAATCGTATCTTTGACTTTTGACACTTTTCCCACTAGGATATAATTTTTCACATGTTCAAGATTTGGCCTTTTAGGTGGACATGGAGCTTGAGGGCAATGGCCACATCTTAGGGCTGTTAGTGTTTGTTGATATATGTGTATGTGGGTAGGCATCCTTGTAAGCTTACCTACTTTAGCCCCAGGGATATGTGCTACCTGTTATCCCCCAGGCACCTGCTTTCTGGAAGCTGAGACAAGCTGAGATCTTGGTGATTGTTTCTTAGCCAAGACTAAGTTCATAAGCTGCCTGGTGTTAATTCTCATATCATTTGAAGTTCAACCCATTACTGACTGTAAATGTCCACAGATGAAGAGGCTTAGGGAACATCTCAGAGCTGGGAAATAATAGAATAGATTTAGAGTTCTTTCCATTGCACCATACTCAAGTGGGAAAAGAGAAGGGGAGTTCTCCCAGGGGATATTCCAGGAGAATTAGCTCACAGATTTTCTGGGAGAGTCAGTGGCTAGGAGACAATTTGACTGACTGTAAGGCAGATGTGGGCAGAACCTCTTGCCTTTGTAGATGCACCCTGCATGTGCTGGAGTCAACTCAAATCAGTCTGAGCATTCACATCTTGGAAATCAGCAAATACTACAAATCAGGGCTTGATTTATTGTTTTGTTGATTGTCTAAACTTAAGAAGTTGATGAAGAAAATGTTAATAATGCAAATGAAACTTAAAAGTGTGTTGTTCCTATATTCCCCTCTCTCCCTCACCCTAGAAAGCCAGTTGTTGAACATTTACTGGCACATCCCTAGATGTAAAATATGTTTTGGTGACTGTTTTCATTCTGTTTCCATTAGAAAATGCTAAACAGGGTGAGGCACGTGAAGCACAAAGCAGAGAATCAGCAGTTGGAATCAAGTTGGATATTTAACTACATGGTGATTAAATGTACAGAATCCTCACCTCTTCATCTTATTGCTTCAGTCTTTTTACAATCCCAGATAGAACCACAGGATTGAGAACTGAAAGAGACTTTAGAGATAGTCACATTTAACCCTTTGATCTTACAGATGAAGAAACTGGTGACTAGAAAAATGAAGTGATTTGAACAAAGTTACAAAGATTATAGGTAGAAGACATTACTCACTTAGGTCTCCTCAGCAAATGGACAGAGGAGTGGATTTGGATTCAGGAAGACATGAGTTCAAAGCCAGTATTCAAACCCAGGTCTGATGCCAAATCCTATCCTTTTTTCCTACTACCTGACCACTATCTGGGAGCCAGAGCTCTGGAAGTTCAGCATAAGACTTTTTCCACTGTCTTATCACCTGGAGATGGAACCATCTCCATCCCAGCCCTTGCTGTTTGCTTTGTAGCATCCTGCCTCTACCTTGCCTTTTTTCTCACTTTTTCCTTCATGTCTTTCCAACTTCTCTGTCCTTCCTCTCACCCCTCCCTTTCTATTTTCCTTGTAGCACAAGATTAGATAGACACTATGCACTGCTGTGTGAGGACATAGCTATGACAAGCTGGGTTCTGCATATTTCTCTCTCCCTTCCTCCCTCTGTACCAAGAGACTTCAGAGGGCCAGTGTGGGGGCTGAATTCTATCCTCAGAATCAATGGGCCGATTAGCAATTGCATGTCTGCAGAAGGCCGCGTGGGCCTCTGCATAGAGAAGAGAACATTTTTTTTCTTGTGATCTGAACTTCCTTTACTTCTCATCCCTGGCACTAGATGGGTTTTTTCCTCTCTTTCTGGCGCTGTTCAAGATTCTAATTAAGCGGAAAAGGCTTTTTACTCTGTACAATTCTCCAGTTATGAATAATGATACCGGCTCATAAATGAAAATTGCTTTTCTATTTAAATTCTACATTTTTTTCTGTTTAAAAAAAGGAAGGTATGAAACTGAGGCTCTTGGGTCATTTGCAACTTATTAATTTCAAGCCGAGCTCTTAGCTAGCTTATTAACAGTAAGGGTATTACAGCTGAGCCTAATGGCTGAGATATTAATTACCTTGAAGGTTTTTATGTAGGAGAAAATGGTTTATTTCCACACCACTTGGTGGTCTAGGTGGGAAAAAATGTATTCTTCTTCTGGGAGGTCTGGGAAAAGGGAGATTCATGAATTAGCCAGGGGGGAGTAAGTGACTGCAAAACAGATTGGGAAGCAAGCAGGGTGTTATAGTAGAAAACACACTAAATGTGAAGTCAGAAAACTTGGGTTCAATTCAATTCAACAAGCATTTATTAAGTACTTACTGTATTCTAGGCATTGTGTAGGATGCTGATGATACAAAATCAAAAATGAAACAGTCCCTACCCTCAAGGAATTTACATTATACTAGAAGAAAATGTATAAACTGATAAGTAAATAGAAAATAAATACATGATTAAGGGGGATACTGACTACAGAAGAAACCTCACATTGCAGCTAAGCCTTGAAGGAAGCTAAGAGTTCCAAAAGGTAGAGGTGAGGAGGGAGATAACTCCAGGTGTGAGGTAGGGGCAACTTGCACAAAGGCATGGAGATAGGAGATGGAATGTCATATATGGCAAGTAGCAAGTAGTCTAGTTTGGTTGAAATATAGGATAATGGGGTAGGTGGGAGACTCACATATAATCAACCTGAAAAGATAATATGGAGCTGGATTGAGAAGAGACTTAAATGCCAAAATCTGTATTTTTTCCTACAAGAAATAGAGAACCATGGAAACATCTTGAGGAGGGGAATTAGATCACTAGATCTGCACCAACAATCACATAGTTCATATTTATACAACATGGAGAGAGTCATTTCATCTATCTTGGCCTCCGTTTCCCCATCTTTGAGATTATGGAGTTAGACTGGATGGTCTCTAAATTTCCTTCAAGCTCTAGTGATCTGTGATTCTGTCTATGATGTCCTTGACAGGACCCATCAAAAAAAAAAGTCAGTCCTTTAACTGTAAGGTCTGTCAGAGAGCAGAAGCTCCTGAGAAGACTCATCCTTTCTGGGTTTCCTAGGTATTGACACCTGATTGTGGAGGAAAGGAATGTCTTGGAGTCATAAGCAGAGGAAGAGACTGTGATGAAGGAGATGATGGGAAGCAGGTTTGCCTGAAGTTGCCCATATCTTGGAATTAGTGTCAATGAGGAAAGCTCAGGTAGAAATGGGCTTGTTCAGGAAAGGCAGCAGTATCAGGTTGTTTCTATTGACCCCTACCCATAGCCTAGTTTGCCCCACTTCCTATTTTCATCTCCAGTGGAACACAAGCTGTTATTTGTTTCCCAAGCACTAAACACAATACTTGGTAGTTGTTGGATTGAATGTAGTGGAATCTCTGGATGCTTGGGTCTCTTAAATTCTAAAACTTTCCTTCCAGGTTGCTCTCCCTGAGTGGTCTACCTATCTATTCCACAGGGTTGTGGTGGGATAGGTCCAAATGAAATACCACTTTGCAAACTTTAAGCTCTAAATGTCTTTGATGATGATGTTGATGGTGGTGATGGTGGTGGTGGTGGTGGTAATGGTAGACATGTGATATCATTTGTGTAGAGAACTTTTGGTAAGAAATCTTCCTCCTTTGATAGAGAGGTCCAATGAGTTACCTAGGGTGATACAGTCAAGGTTATGTCAGAGGTGAAATTAGAACCTAAGACTTCCAAAGCTTTGAGCCTGGCTTTCTATCTCCCATGCTCCTCCTCCTCCTTCCCTTTCAGCCCACTGCAGGCATTTTTACTATTTTCTTTTGCACTGCTTCATTCTGGCGTTTTACATCTTGGAATGACCTACAGAGGCCATCTCATCCACCCCTTCCTCACCACTTTTAGCACGACATCAGATTTTGCCTTAAAGATTATCTAAGCTAGAGTTCATGGAATTTCCTTTGACAAACTACTCTGCTATTTAACCCACAGGAGTTTGAGAGATTCTTTCTTAGGTCTAACTCAATCCCTGGTACTGCAGCACAAAAATCCATTCCCTAATGACTTGACCTTGATTCAATCTTTACTCTTTCCTGGTTTGCACAAACTGGCTGCTGTCAGGGAACTGGTTTTGAGGAGAAATATTGCTGCCTTTCTCCCCTTGTCTCTCTCCTCTTTCTCTCCATTGGATTGAAAATGGGAGGTTATAAATGTGGCAGGTTCATTAACTAGAAAATACATTTCAAACCATATAAATGAAATTCAACTGACTGGCAAAATAACATTTTTTATTGCTTTGTTCTTCATGGGTGAGAGGGAGAGTTTAGTCTCTTTGTTGGGATAACACCGAAAGAGAAAGAGCCTTAACCTGGGAACCAAAAGATCAGGATGTCAGTCCTGGCTCTACCATTAGCTGGTTTCATAACCAGAGACAAACCTCTTTCTCTCTCTGGATCTCAGTTCTCTTACCTGACAAATGACAGTAATGGACTGGATGACCTCCAAGGTCTCTTCCAGTCTTGGCGTTCTAAGATGGTGGTGGTGTCAAACTCAACTAGAAAGGGATGGTGCAGGGAAAGAAACAGTATATAAGCATTCCTACAGGGCATATATTAATATTATCTATGTTCTATTGTATTTTTATCTATTTTGTTAACTATTTCCCAATTACATTTTAATCTGGTTCAGGTCACACCCTCAAGTTACAGGCTGTAGGACACGTTAAACCTCTCTGTTCTAATGGACATCTCAGTCCTATAATTACATGTTCTAAAGTCCCTTCCAGCTCTGACATTTTATTCTATAGATCCTCCCAAATCTGACTTTCTTTTTCATTAAGGGCTCTCTTAGCGTTGACATTTAAGAGCCCTCCCAGCTCTGACATTCTCTGTTCTAAGTCACCTCTCAGCTCTTGACATCCTGTGTTCTAAAGGCCCTTCTAGCACTGATCTTTTCTATTCTATGGGCCCTTCTGGATAATAAATACTCATTTAGAGTCCTCCATAGTACAAGTCCTGGGTCAATTGAAATACCAGCTCTTACTATTTAGTGTGACCTTTGAGTACCTTCTCTCCTCTGATCCTTAGTTTCCCTATTTGTAAAATAAAGGGCTCTAGTTAGATAATCTCTAACATCTCTTTCAGCTCCAGTGCCTATGATCCTATGACTAAATAAATGTACAAAGCTCAGACTAAGACCCTGGACCCATGGAAGTGTCAGGCTGAGGTGAAAGGTCAGAATCACCATAAGCCCACAGCTGCAGCTTCTGCATAGGTCTAATGGACTCATGGAGATGTCATCAAGTCTTGTCACTAAGGATATCCATAAACACATCCTGAATGAATGAATGAACACAGATTACCATGTGGCAACCACTGTGCTGAGTGTTAGGAATAAAATATAGAAGTGAGACAATCCCTAACCTCGAATCTGTCCAGAGAAGGGAACTCAGATCTGGGGAGTCAAAGGGATATGGGATTCATCAATGGGGCAGTTAGCTAATGTGACCTTTACAGAAGCAATAACCATATTGATAGATTACTCTTCCTAGGGAGTGAAGTGAAGAGGACTGGTATAACAGGCCAAGCAGAGGACAAAATGGCCTGGGTCGATGGCTGGGTGGCCCAGTGTGGTAGGGATTGGTAATAAAGAGTGGGCCAGATGAGTTGACACTCAATCACCAAGCAAAAAAGAGTTCAGGCTCAGGGTGGGTGATCCAAAGCTGAATGATTAGATTCTCCCAAAGACTAATAGGGTGATCCTGAGAGCACTATAGTGGTGAAAACTGGGAAAGAAGGAACAAGCATTTATTAAGAATTTATATATTTATTAAGTATTTCTTTATTTCTTTTCATTTATTTATTAAATAGTTATTGAGCATTTATTAAGTGTTTCGAAGGTAGATGTGCTGTGGATAGGGTGCCAAGCTTGGAGTCAGGAAGACCTGAGTTCAAATCCTGCCTCAGACACTTACTAACTGTGTGACTCAGGACAAATCAATTAACCGCTGTCTGCCTCAGTTTCTTCATTTGTAAAATGAGGATAATGAATAGTACCTACCTCCCAGGGTTGTTGTAATTATAGAAAGAGATAATAGTTGTAAAACACTTAGTATAATGCCTGGCATATAGTAAACACTATGTAGATATTTGTCATTGTGCAGTTGTGTCTGACTCTTTGTAACCCCATTTGGGATTTTTTTGGCTAAGTTACTGAAATGGTTTGTTATTTCTTTTGCCAGCTCATTTTTCGGATGAGGAAATTGAGGCAACAAGATTAAGTGACTTGCCCAGGGTCACATAGCTATTAAGTGTCTGAGGTCAGATTTGAGCTTAGGACTTTCTGACTCCAGATTCAACTCTCAGTCCACCTACTTGCTCATACAAATGTTCACTATTATCATTGTGTGCCTACTATGTTCCAGGCACTGTGCTAAATGCTTTATAAATATGACTTTATTTTATTCTTACAACAACCCGGTGAGATAGGTGTTATTCTCACCCTCGTTTTATAATTGAGGAAACTGAAGCAGAGGGTACGTGACCTGACCAAGGTCTCATAGCTAGTTTGAGGCTGATTTTGAACTCAGATGTTCCTGACTCCAGGCCTAGCATTCTATCTACTCTACCACCTAGCTGCCATGACTCACTGTGTGTCTTTGGGTAAGTCATTAGACATGTTTCCTCATCTGTAAAATTTCATGTAACTGCCTCAGAATGAATGAATGAATAGGTGAAATTAATTAACAAGTCATTATTAAGCACTTACTGCATGCTAGTCACTATGCTAAGTGCTAAGAACACGTATAGAAAAGTGAGGCAATCTCCAGCCTGAAGGGAACTTTCTTTCTAGTAAGGACAGTGGCATCTGGGGAAAGGAGTTTTGGTCTGGGGTGGGGTCTGGTGAATGTATCTATAGGGTGGTTGGTTGACCTGACCTTTACATGAACAGTAAGGATGCAATAGGATAAATGACAAGATGGCCTGACTGTCTGTCTGACTGGGATGTAAGCTTGATTTAGTCTATCCTAACTAGATATAATGACTGCGGTAAGTAAGCTTCTCCTCACTTATCATGAGAGAATATGTCTAAATTTAACTATCTCATGAGGTAGTGTAGTGTAGAGAAAGGGAACCAGAACTGGGGCCGGAATTTAGTATTGAATCTAGACTGTGCCGCTTGCTAGCTGTGTGACCTTGGGCAAGTCATGTTAGGTCTTTGTGCCTTAGTTATCTCATACGTAAAATAAAGGGATTGAACCCGATATTTTATGGAGTCCCATGTAAGCATTAAATAAAAATAATAAGAAAGATGATGACAATTAGCATTTATATAAAACTTTAAGGTTAGCCAAGTGCTTTTCAAATGCTGTCTTATTTTGTCCTCACAATAACCCTGTGCAGTAGTAGTGCACATTTTACACCTTGGGAAACTGAGGCAGATCCTAACTGATATCCAGATCTACAATGGAGTCTCTGCCAACCTACCCTGTTGGACTTCTATCCCTTGTCTGGCAGAGATCATGGTGGAGCGCTACCTAACTAGCCAGCGGATGGCCACACAAGGAAGTACTCAGGCCATTCTAGTCGTACGCTATTTTTCTACCCCTGATGTGTTACCCAACCGATCCCCCTTTGTCTTTTCCAAGATCATGAAGTTTGGTTCCCATCTAAAGGCAGTTGGGGGCAGCCATCGATGAGTCTGGAGACAGGAAAATCAAGTTTCAAATCCTACCTCAGATACATATTAGCTGTGTGATGTCATCTGTCTGTCTCCTCAACTCTAAAAGGGGGTGGTATCAGCATCCACTTCCCAGGGTTGTTGTCAGGATCTGGTACACAGAGGGTGATTAATAAATGCTTGTTCCTTCCTCTTCTCTCCCCAGTGACCTGGCTGTTTGTAAAACTCAAAAGATGTATCTTCATAAAAAAGTCAGGAAAGTGTGCCTTAACCTATGAAGGTCAGTTCCAACAGGTAGTCACCGATGTTTTGTGAGCATTTTTTGACTGTGTCAAGCCTTCTTGGACCACTGCCACAGCATCCTCACTGGTCGCTGTGCCTCCATTTCCTCTCTTCTCTAATCCACCCACACAATGATCAAATCAATCTCCCTAAAGCATAGATCTGACCACATCACTCCCCGCTGCTTATGAAGTTCCAACAGCTCCTTATTGTCTCTAGATAATATTCAAACTCCTCTCGGTTGACTTGTGAAAAACCTTTACAATCTGAGCCCATCTTGCCTTTTTAGTTTTTATTGCATTTATTATTTTTTAATAGCACATTCCTTCTTCCTCATGAACTCTAATAGTACAGACAATCTGACTCATTTGTAATTTCCCATATATGACATTCCATCTCCCATACAAGGTTTTTCCATTGGAGACACCATTCCATCAGCAGAGAAGAAACACACACACACACACACACACACACACACACACACACTCCATTATATCATACTGATCTCCTCACCTGACTGGAGAGAAACACCATTCTATCTGCTTCTCCCACTAATGCCCTGCCTAAACTGATAAATGTCCTAAAAAAAACTCCATCCTAAGGCCAGTCTTCAGGGATGTTGATAACATAACAAAACTGATTCCTCAATCATTAAAAAACTCCAGCCCAGGAATGTCCTTCCCATTTCAGTGATTCCGAATCCTTAGTTGCCATTATTCAAGCCCCATTCTCTGCTCTCCCACTTTCTGCTTGTTTATTCTTGTCCCCTAGAACCTCTCCCGACCACCACAATGTATCATTCTAAAGATGGCCACCACTGTGTTCTCAAGAAGGTCTGCTACATCTATAACCAACTTCTTTTCATCTTAAATCTTTTCCTTTCCCACTCCTTCCATCTTCTGGGTCTCAATGCAACCTGGCTCCCTCCTAATGATACAGCCTCCTTGGTCTCCCTTTGGCAGCATTATTTGTATGTTCACTCACTGTTCCTAAATCACTGGTCCAGGTGAGGAACTAGGAATATTCCTTGTTCCTCACTGTCACTTCTCATCTCACCATCTATCACTATGTCGCAGAAATCTCTCCTCCTATGAGTGCCATTCCACCACCCAGTCAAATTTCTGGTTGCTATTTTCTACTGTTTTCCCTTCTTTTCTCATTGAGTTGAGTGCCTGACACATAGTCTTTCTCTTCTCCTCAACTTCTGCCTATAGGATACACATACACACATATAAGTATATATACACACATTATACACACACATGTACATATGCACACATATATACACATATATATGTATATATATTGTTGATTTTCACCATTCACTTTCATAAGATTTTGAGTTCCAAATTTTTTTCTCCCTCCCTCCCTGCTTCCTCCCCAAGACAGTAACAATCTGATGTAGGTTATACATGTACAATCATATTAAAAATATCTCCACATTTCCTCAAGAGATTTCAACATATATATTGATACACCTTCAAACACTCTAGCTTCCCAGTTCCTCAGCTTGTGCATTTTCCAGGATGTACTCCTCCACCCCGCCTCAGCTACACATACCCTTGATCTCACCATCATCCACAAATGCTCTATTTGCATGCCCACAAACTCTGAAATTTCCTTATTTAATCACAGCCTGCCCTCATTCTACCTCTTTGTCTGCCTTGTAACCCCAAACCTCATTCTTTGTTTTCACCACAACTTTCAATCCCTTAACCCCTTCATTCTTTCCAGAGTCACCACCTTTGCTCTGCCTACATTTTCTTCCCTTCCCTTCCTTTTCTGGATCCCTATTAAAAAGCCAGCTCAAACTCTACTCTGTCTTTTTTCCTTTCCCTCTTATCCTATTGCCGATCTTGCCTTGCCAAGACTATGCCTGGAATTCCTTCCATTATCTACTACCTTCACTCTTACTCACATGCTACAAAGAGGATGGAGAAAATAATGAAATTATGTTGATTTCATCCACTATAAATTAATGTTGTTTAATCTTAACTGGGTTCTCATTGTGGCAAGGCCTCTTTAATCAACTTACCATTCCATTCAATACATTGTTTTTTCCAAACCTTTTCATTCCTCCACAAACCTCTTTTCCTACTCTCTCAACTGAAAACTTTATCTCTTATTTCATTGAAAAAAATTAGACAATCCACTGAGAGCTCCCTCTTTCCCCCTCCTCGTCTCATATCACTCAGATGCTATCTGCTACTTCCACCTCCTTCATCCCTGTCTCACATGAAGATGTGGCCCTTCTTGCTAAGTCATATTTCTACACACACAAGTGATCCCATGCTGTCCTGTGTAACCAACAGATTGCCTTTCTATTGTCCGCATCCTCACTTCGATCACTGTCCCTTCACTGCCTCCCTATTGGCCACAAACATGTCTATTTCTTTCTCTTCCTCAAAAAGCTCTCTTGATCCACCCATCCCCACTGGTCACCCTCCCATAACTTTTCTCTCTTTTGTGGCTAAACTCCTTGAGAAAGTCATCTACTAAATAAAGTCAGTTGGTTCCTCCACTTGGTCTAGCCTCTACTGTCATCATTCAACTGAAACTACTCTCTTCAACATTATTGATGTCTTAATTGTCAACTCACACATCCTTTTCTCAATTTTTATCTTTCTTGACCTCTCTGCAGTCTTTGACCTTGTAGGTCACACACCATTCTCCTTAATACTCTCTTTTCTCAAGGTTTTTATGATGCTGCCTACCTGTCTGACTGCTCCTTCTCAGTATCTTGAGATTGCTGGATCTTTCAGGATCCAGGTCATGCACACTTACAGTGGATGCCCTATGGGGCCCTGGCCAGGATCTTTTTCTCTTATTCCTTTATATTATTTAACTTGATGACCTCATCAGCTACCACAAATTCAATGATCATCTCTATGCTGATGATTTTCAGATCTAGTCATCTAGCCCTAGTCCCTCTCCTAGTCTCTAGACTACAATTTCCAACTGCCTATTGGACATTTTGAACTGTACATCCTAAATTTCATTTATCCCAAGCTAAATTCAATATCTTTCCTCTCAATTTTCACCTGAATGCTTCATATTAGTTTTGAGGGCACCACCAACTTCCCAGTGATCTAGGTTAGAAACTTAATTTTCATCCTTGATTCCTCACTCTCACTTCCTTCCGCCCCCTGTTAATATTTTGGCATATCCTGTTGATTTTACCTTACTAACATCTCTTACATATGCCCCTTTCTCTCCTCTGACATCACTACTACCCTAGTGTATACCCTTATCATATCTCCTACCAAGGCTATTGTAAGAGCCTGTAGTTGCTCTCTCCATCTCAAGTTTCTTCCTCTTCCAGTCTGTTCTCTACTCAGCTGTCAAATCAGTCTTCTAAAAGTGAATATCTGACCATATTACTTCCCTGTTCAATACACCCCAGTAAGTTTCAATTACTTGCAGGAACAAATATAAAAGCCTCTATTTGACATTCAGAGTCCTTCATAGTCTGGTCCCTCCTTCCTTTCGAGTCTTATGCTTTTTTTTCTCTCTTCCTCCAGGTACTCTAAACTCCATTCTACAGTTTCTAGAACAAGACACTCCATCTCTCCACTGGCTATTTTCTCCGGCTGTCCCCCCATGGCTGGGATACTCACCTTCTTCATCTCTGCCTCAGCTTCCCTGGCTTCTTTCAAGTCCTATCTAAAGTCCCACCTCCTACAAGAAACCTTTTCTAACCTTCCTTAATACTAATATCTTTCTTCTGTTAATTATCTCCTATTTATCCTATGGCAAAATAGTATGAATTGTGCATAAATTGGATTTAAGTGAGGCAGAGTTGTGCTAAGTTGTCAGCCTGTCTCTTCCAGAGTTGTCACAGTCCAGTGGCAAAACAAAGTCAAGGTGATAGCCTGGGATGCAGTGGATGATCTTGGCATCTTCAATGTCTAACCAAACTCTAAGCACTCCACGGTGCCTACTTCAGGCACCCTTCTGGCCATTGGAACAAGGTGTCTCATTTGCCCATTCTATTGGTGGAAGTTTTCCCATGCTTGAAGTAAAGACTCCCCTCTCCCCTCAACTCACTGAAAGGTTTGAGACCCCTTGGTTTACCCTCAATCTGTTTTAGCTCATCTGGTGAAATGGTTTACTGGGGGTGTGGTCTCTGTATGCTTCAGCTTCTTGGAGCCATAGGTGAGAGTTAGGTGGCTCAGGTAGACACTAAAGGTGGAAAGTAACCTTGAAAAGGACTCAGCAGCCCTCATGCCAGAGGTGCTAGTTTTCCCTGAATACATCCTATGCCACATCTGTACATAGCAGAGGGTTCCTAAATATTTGTTGAATCAATGATTAGGATGGAAGAAAGGCAGGGGGTTATCATATTAATCTAATCCCAACAACATGGTATTGTGGAGATAGTACATTTGGACTCAGAAGGCCCAGGTTCATATCACATCATTTCAATGAATATTTATCAAGCTTTATTCTGTGTTGTCACTGTGCCAGGGGCTGGGGACCCCAAGACACCTTTGCCAAGCTTACATGACTTCCTTTTGTTTATTGTTGTTTGTTTAATATTACATTGTATTCATAATATTTCATCAGATTTTTATCTGACATTTGCTTATTTTAAAAAACCTTTAAAACTCATAGTGACATTCACCAGCTTTGCTATCTTAGTTTTATTTTTTTAGATGTTTTAGTGATATTTTCTGGGCTTCCAGAGGAACCATTTTACTTCTTACCCCAGCTGAACCCTCTTTCATGACAAGACAAACCAATAAATGGAAGCGTTTGATCAAGCAAACACGTCTGACAGCATATGCGCCATTCTGCCCTTGTGGTTCCCCACCTCTCTGTTTCATTATCTGTTCTCCTGGGTCATTACTGGTTTTTCAATGACTCTGTTTGACTTTCATTTATTGATGTTTACACTTGCATTTTTGGAGACACTTTGTAGTTTGTTCTCTGGCTTAAGGAATTTAACTGCTACTGGAAAGATCCAACATGTACATAATTAAGTAAACATAGAGTATATTCAATGAAATACAAAGTAATTCCAAGAGAAATAATGTGCTAGTAACAAGAGGTGGTGATCAGAAAAAGTCCTATGTAAAAGGTGGTACCTGAGCTATGTTTTGAAGGAAGCTAGAGGTTCTATAAGGTCTAGGTCAATCAATCAACAAACATAGAGTGTCAGACCTGGAGTCAGAAAGACCTGAGTTCAAATTTGATCTTAGACATTTATTATTGTGTGACCCTGGACAAGTCCTTCACCCTGTTTACCTCAGTTTTCTCATCTGTAAAATGAGCTGGAGAAGGAAATGGCCAACTTCTCCAGTATCTTAGCCAAAAGACCCCAAATGGGGTCACAAACAGTCAGATACAACTGAAGCAACTGAACAACATTGTAGACCATGCACTGTGCCAAGATAAAAAAAATATGAAATAAACCCTATCCCCAGGGAGCTTATGTTCTATCAGGGAAGGTAGCATGTAGAATAGACACAAAATAAATACAGGGTAATTTGTTTTGGGGGAGGTGGGTAAGGGTTCAGGAAAGACTTCATATAGCATTCAGGAGCAATTGCATTCTAGATCCAGGGAATTCTTTGTGTCAAGGCAAAAAGATAAGAAATGGAAGATACCAGCTTTGCTACTTATGCTACATGTGATATTGGGAAAATCACTCTCTGGGCCTCAATTCCTCCTCTGTTAATGGGGAAGGGGGGAGGTAGTTCATATAGGTCCTTTCCATCTTCATATCATATTACTTTATTTGTCCTAATGCCATAGGCAAGACTTTGGCTAATAGCTTAAGAGTTGGAAGGGCCTTAGAGATTATCTAGTCTAACTCTCTCCTTTTATCTATCTATTTATCTGTCTGTCTGTCTGTCTGTCTGTTTATCTGTTTGTCTATCTGTGTCTCTCTGTCTGGTCCATCCATGCACCTGTCTGTTTATCCATTCATCTGTTCATCTGTCTATCTGTCTAAGATCTCCCTATCTTACCCAGAAGTGCAGTGGTCACTTGAAGGCCTCATCCCGCTACTGATGGGGCATCAGAGATTTGACCTCCTCCATTTTCAATTTAAATTTCTCCTCCTCCTTTCAAAGCATGGTGACCACCTTGTTGCCAGATGGTTCAAATTTAGTGCCGACACTTGATCATCTTCGCCCTACTGCAGCTCAGAAATCTTGAACTCAAACGATCTACCACTCAACCTCTACACTAGTGGAGATTACTTGTGTCTATTGCCATACTTTCCCATACCCCATCTTTTAACAGATAGAGAGACTGTTACCTGGAGAAGCAAAATGACTTACCTAAAGTTACATAGTAAGTGAAAGATTCTGGATTTGAACCCAGGTCTTCTGACTTCAAAATCTAGCACTCTTTCTATTGCATCACACATCTCTCCCCTCTGAGCTTTTGTAGATTCGATGAGTTCATCTGTAAAATAGAGATAATGATACTTGCACTATCTATCTTAGAGGGTTGTTGAAAGAGAAGTGTTTTGTAAAGCTTAAGATGCTATCTACATAAATGTGAGTTATCATCATAAACACCAGCAGCAGCAGCAGCAGCATTGTTAGAAACATTTGGCTGTAGTGGAGTGATCAATTGATCTGGAGTCAGAATCTGAGTTTGAATTTCAGCTCAGATACTTCTTGGCTGTGTTAGTCAGGGAAGATCTCTTAGCCTCTCTGAATCTCAGTTTACTTATGTGTAAAATGGGAATAATACTTTCACTATCCATTTCTCAGCACTGATGCCGAATGTATCAAACCTCAGAGTACTTTAGACTGTGGGTTGTCGTTATTATCTAAATTTGTAAGTTCTAGTCTATGAGTTTTTAATGCCTGTGACATTTAGTCATCATGGCTTGCATTGTATGAGTGGGATTGGTGTAGACAGGTGTTCGTGTAGCCTCCAGTCTCTTTAGGCAGCAGGTCAGGGTCCTCTGAAATCACTGGGGATGGGCTGGACCCTGTGGCAATACGTGTCCTTCTCTGCTTCCTTTAAATGTCTCTGTTCATAAGGTAAGTGCTGTCCTGAGACATGGCCTTGGCCTCATTCCC
Organism: Potorous gilbertii; assembly: GCA_028658325.1. Lineage (NCBI taxonomy): Eukaryota > Metazoa > Chordata > Mammalia > Diprotodontia > Potoroidae > Potorous > Potorous gilbertii. Next base: position 38,470,441 of record CM053771.1, on the reverse strand, counting down.
TGATATCTGCTCTCTTCATGCCCACTCCTGGAAGCAGGGAACTGGTGTGGGTGGGGCAGAAATCCAGAACAAGACACCTGGGGGTCAGAAAGCCAAGAAGGGAGATGACCGGTGAGGTCTGTCAGGTTAATGGAAAATCTGTCCCTGCAAATGTCAGCAGCCCCAGCACAGTGATTAAATCTTGGTCTGAAGTTCAGCCTGGTCCTGTCTTATTGACTGAAGCTGGTGTCTTCTATCGACATGAACTGGTGTCAGAGCAGAGAGTACAGGAAGATCAATGTTCTGGGAGACTAAGGTCGGGAGTGGATGGTGAATGGTGAGGGGGAGTAGAGGCAATGGACCCAATGTTCTCTTCTACCTTTTTGATCCTGGATGAGCTTTCTAATCCTTTCCCTCCTTCCCCTGAGTCTGCAGGTTGTTTCTCAGAGACCAAATCACTGTTGTGTCTGGAAGTCCAGGTGCCAGGGGGGAGCTCCTGGATTGTGGGTGAGGAGGCATGTGGTGATGGGTGGACTAAAATTTCCATTTCTTGCCTTTGCCATAATACCTAAGAAGACTTCATAGCTAGGGGATGTGCTGTCCATGGTGCTATAAGCCAAAATAATATTAATCAGAGAATGAAGTCTTTAGAGAGGATTTTAAAGATCACCTGCTCCAATTCCTTCATTTTACAGATGAGGAAATTGAGGCTCAGGGAAAGTAAGTGAATTGTTCAATGTCACAGAGGTGGTATATAAGAGAATTGGGTTTTGTACTCACATCTTCTGACCTTACATCAGGTGCTCTTTCTATAGACCAAAATGCTTCTGGAGGCAGTAGGGCATTGAAGTAGCTTTTCTGTGGACAGAGAAAAATCTCAATTGCCTAGTCTCATGAATTTCTGGGAGACAGAGTTTCAAGCAAATAGCATAGATTCCCACCTGACCATCTTCCTTCTATTGGAATCTTGAACTCTGTCCCTGGGAAACACAGCTCTGATAAGTGAGCTTTCATTCCATTTTCCAGTCATCTCTACACCATGACACTGTGCAGACTAGTATCCTACATTTCTAGCTCTCCTTTGTGATTTGTATCCCTATTAGAATGTAAACCTTTGAGAACAGAGGTTGCTTTGCTTGCTTACATTTGTATCTTTAACACAGCACAGTGCCTGGAATGCAGTATGTGCTTAAATACTCCCTCTTCCCTCCTTCTCTCTCTTCCTCCCTCCCTTCCCCCATTTCCTTCCTTCCCTCCCTCTCATCTCTCTCTTCTTTTCTCTCTCTCTTTCTCCTTCCTTCCTCCCTCTCATCTCTTTCTCTCCTTTCTTCCCTCTCTTCTCCTCCCCTCCCTTTCTCCTCCCTCTCTGTTTTTATCTCTCTTCCTCCCTTCCTCCCCACCCCCCATAAGCAATAGCCTCTCTTTCCCAAGGACAGATTGATTTGTAGGAGGGATATAACTAGATGGAGGGAAATGTTGAGCATATGATTCTACTGGAAGTCAGGTTAGTGAGATTGAAGAAACAAAATCGAGGTTGGATAGACAAACTACACACAGGACAGTCAGTGTGACTTGTGTTTGAGAGTGACTGAGCTCACTAGCCAAGTATTTTGGGCAATACATCAATTACTATTTATTCCTGTTACATGACCAGCCCACTTCTATTCCAGTCATGCATTTCCTGGGTAACATCACTTAGGCACAAATCATCATTGGTAAAATGTTCCAACCTTCATCACCAACTATATGCCTCTCCATTCCTCTTTGGGTCCCTAACAATTTTGCTTCTTTGAAGACTGTGGTATCTTATGATTAATGGTCATATAGGATAACCAGGAAAGTATTGATGTTAAAAATTCATGAAATAAGATCCCAACTATATACAAGGGAAATATATACTCAAATACAGAGTTGAGTAAATTGAAAAAGGAAATAAATCACAGTAGGAAAAAACAACTGAAATGTTTTATAACAGTCTGGATGCTAAAGGTCTTTTTAAAAAGTTTAATTATTTAAATATGAATTTATTGGTTTTGATACTGTTTGAAGTTAAATTCAGTAAATTATTTATCTTACTAACAGAGATGGGTGGGGGGGGGGGAAGGACAAGATCCATCTTTGCCTTTCCTACCTTTACCTAGAAATATTAGACACAGGACATGTCTGAGGCTGAGGCAAGAAATTGGTGAGCTATCCCTCTGTCCTCATGTCCTTTAAGATAAGTCATGCCATCGTGATACTCTGCCTTCTCCTATTTCACTTTCTCCCACCGGGACAGCAGATGTTAAAAAACACAAGGTTTCCCGTTTCTTTAAAATTAGTTATTAATTCCATAGAATTTTTTTAATTTTCAGGTTGGATAAAGTTGATCTTTATTGTTCTCGACTGTGTGCTTCCCTATTTGTGAAGGGAAGTTCCTGAAAAAGTATGAGAGAGCAAAAGAGTCACAGAATTTCAGCTTTCCCTTTCTGTCCTGTCTGGGGGCTCTTGAGTTAAATGAGAGAGAATCTTACAGACTGTTACATTTTTATGAACTTCCCAAAGCAGAACAAAAGTTAAATCTGACTAGATGTCTTTCTCTCTCTCTCTCTTTCTTTCTTTTTCTTTCTTTGTTTCTTTCTTTGCTTCTTCCTTCCTTCCTCCCTCTTTCTTTCTTTCTTCCTATGTCTTTCTTTCTGTCTGTCTGTCTTTCTAAGCTCTTCTTATCACAGTGGAATATGGGGTAATAGTGTCTTCTCATTGGGGAGTCAAATAGTTCTTCTACCTGGTTGTGACTTGGGAAAGAGTTACTGGGACATGTATCTCCTCCTATGATGGATGAAGGGAAGGTGAACCCCTCCTGAGGAGAGGGAAAGAATAAGAGAAGTTAGCACTGGCACAACAGGCTTTTCAATCTGCTCATCCTCTCTTTTCACAGATAAGAAAATTCAGTAAGTTAGTGGATATTATCAAGGAACAATGATAATGTCTTATAATAGCATAATATCTTTAATAGTGCTATTATATATAATCATACCAGGAATCTTGAAGGCTTCCTATATAGTAATGTTTCAACACCTTTGTGCCAAAGTGATTTTATATCCATTATCTCATTTTATCCTCATGACATCATTTGAAACATAGAAGGGATAAATATTATTCCCCCATTTTACTGACGGGAAACCTGAGTACAAAAGAAGTGAAACCTAGGATTATGCAAATACCTAGTGGAAAAAACAAGACCCAGAGATGTAACTAAGGTGAAGTGTCTGGGATTATGACCCAGGATGCTGTACATTCAAGGGACATGCTTCCCCATATTGGTCTTTCCATGTCTTTGGGCTCTCTGTTGGCCATGCATTATGGCTCCCTGAATCTGTGACATGACTATTTCTATTCTTTATCCCAGATTACCAACTTTTTATCATCTCATTGCCATTGAACTCCTCTTCTTGGCCCAGGTGGATCTGCTACAGAAATGTCCTCAAATCTCAAGGTCAGGGGACACCAATATCTGAACTGCTATACCACCTGCCTAATGGTTCTAAGATCTTTATCTTCTCCTGGTTGTAAGAGGACCCAAGGTCTTAGGCAAGATTCTCCTTTATATTGCCCTAGAACAAAGAGAAAGGAAACCTCTTTCCTGAGTTGGATCAGATCTTACTTTCTTGTAATTCCCCCAGAGGCGGAATATCCTAGAGGAAGAACAAAGCTATAATAACTCTTACCTGAATAAGAACCTGGTTATGGTTGGTTAGAATGAGCCTCTACCTCCTAGGTTTTGATTTCTGGACTTGGATTACCACTGGAACTTGACTTACTCATGCTGAACTCTTATGGTTAAGTGTCTTCTGCCTTTCTCTTCTTTCCTCCCCCATCCCACTCCACCCCCTGGGATGTGTGAATGTAGTCCTTAGGACCTGCTCAGGGGAAAGGAGAACAAAAAGGAAGAGTTGTTCTGCCTCATGGTGAAAGTAACTTTGAGAGTTGTCTGACTCTGTTCTATATGTCTTCATAACACTTACCTAGAATCTGACAATCATGATGTTCTGTGTAGAATCATGGACTAGGAGGGCCCTTAGAACAGAGGATGTCAGAGCTGAGAGGAATCTTAGAACATAGAAGGTCGGAGTTGGGAGGAACCTTAGAACACAGAAAGTTAGAGCTGGGAGGGCTCTTAAAGACCACCCAATACAACTCCCATCTGTAAATGGTAGTTTTGGGGATCATGTGGGTAGAAATAGGAGCAGTAAAGTACTGTACCTGGGCATTCTGCACCATGGTCTAGCCTCTTAAGGATGGATTTAGCTAGCACAAGTAAGGGAGTTCCCACACCCCAGCTTGGTACTGGTTTATCGTTTTCCATCAAAGGGTCACAAGGCTTGATGTGGCCTCACGAAACTTTCTGTTTGTGTTGAAATTCTAGTGGAAGGACTCTTGAACTTGTCAACCAACCAGAGCTCAGATTTACCAGTAGCCTCCTCCCTCCAAGTCAATGTCAGTGACTCTATGTCAGGGGCTGGAGATGCTTATGTGGTCATGGCCATGAGGTAAGCCCCAAAGGACTTTGGAAATATTGGTAAGATTTCTCCTAGAATCTTTGACCACTCAACTGAAAGCATTTTTGAATGTGCTTTCCATTTGCATGGTGGTAAGGGGTGGAAAGGGGTTGGCTCTATAGATGCAAAAAATGCAGAGGATGCCCCAAGCTTTCTCTCTCTGTTTCAGTCTCTGTTTCTGAATCTCTCTCTCTCTCTCTCTCTCTCTCTCTCTCTCTCCTCCAAAGTTCAGCTCAAATGTCACTTCCTACATGAAGCATTCCCTGATTTCTCCCCTCTCCCCATGTTAGTGCTTTCCCCACCCCTCCATTCCCTTCTACTTACTTTGTACATATTTATATGTATATTTCTACCACCACCTTCCCTGGAAATCAGAGATGATTTGATTTTTATTTTGTATCCCCAAAAGCATGCTATCTGGCACAAAGTAGATGCTTAATAAATACTTGTTAGGTGATTTGTTAGAAAGAACCAGGAGTGTGGAGACCTATTCCTGATTCTGCCATGAACTAGTTGGATGACCTTGGAGAAAGCATTTTGCCCCTCTAAGCCTCAGTTTCTCCATTTATAATATTTATTAATCATCAACTCTGAGTAGCACATTGTGCTACAAAACATGAAGATAAAAGGCTATGATGCAGTATGGTTCTTACCTTCATGATCCTTATGGTTAAGTTAAAGAAGACATTCTGATTTCCGACTATGCATTTTCACTGGCTATACCCCATGCCTGGAATACTCTCCCTCCTCATCTCTACCTCTAGGCTTCCCTGGCTTCCTTCAAGTCCCAGTTAAAATACTACTTTCTACAAGTAATCTTTCCCAATCCTACTTAATTCTAGTGCCTTCCCTCTGAACTACTATTTATCCTTTATATAGCTTGTATGCACACGCATATTGGCATGTTGTCTTCCCCATTAGACTGATCTCTTTGAGGATAAGAACTGTCTTTTGACTTTCTTTATATCTTTGATGCTTAGCAAAGTGCCTGGCATATAGTATGGGCTTAATAAATACTTTCTGACTGCCATTCATTGAGATAACTAGGATATATGACAAGTGTAACTGAGAAGGGGGAAGACAAAGACCTAAATGAGCTTAGAGAAAAAAAAAGAAATTGTTACCCACGGGGGATCAGGGAATGTTTTATGGAAAGTGGTAGTGGGATTGGTTTTTGAAGAAGGAGCAGAAGTTCAATTGATGAAGAGGAAAATTAAGAACATTCTGGGAACTGGAAACAGTGTAATCAAAGGCACAAAAGTGAGAAAATTCAAGGCATATTCTGAGGGCATGAAGTTGTTCAGCTTGATAGGAGTGTACAATGCATGGTGGTGGTGGTCCTAGGAGAACAGGCCAGTGTCAAAATGAGAAGGGGTCTTGAATGACAGGCAAAGGTTCATGGCCTTTTCTCTTTAGGCAACAGAGAACTTGTGAATGTTTTTGAGCAAAGAAGTGATAAGACCAGATCTATGCATAAGGAAGATTGTTCTGGACAGAGTTAGATTGGAGAAAGAATCCAGAGGAGGGACGAACTGTTAGGAGGTAGTTTTTATAGAGTAGCCAGAATTCTGGACTCAAAGTCAGGATGACCTTGATTCAAATATTGTGCCAGACAAGTCACTCAGCCTTAATTTTCTCATTTATAAAATGGGAATAATGATATTAGGGTGAGTATTGCTGAGGATTGTTGAGATAAAATGAGATCATGTACATAGGGTGCTTTGCAAACCCTAAGGCATCATATTAATGTCAATTATTATTGTGGTAGCCCAGGCAGGTTAATAATGAGGCTTGGGACTAGGATGATGGCTGTGAGAATAGACAGGACTGACCAAAGGAGGGAGATACTGTTGAAGCAAAATTGACAGGACCTGGTCACTAATTGGTTTCTGGCAGTGAGGGAGAGGAAACAGTCATAGATAACAGCAAGGTATAGAACAAGGGAAACTGAATGAATGGTGATCGAGCTGACAGAAAAAGTGAGATCAGAGGGAACAGCTGAGTTAGGAAGAAATGCATTAAACCTATTTTCTTTAAAAAAAATTATTGTTTTTTTTTAAATTACAGTCATTTGGGGACATAGTGCAAGACTTTCCCACCTCACCTCCCATTGAACCCTCCCTTATAACAGAGAAAAAAAATAAACAGAACAGTGCTGTCACTGAATCTTATAGTATATGCAACATTCTGCCTTAACAGCTCCCATTTCTCTGTTGAGAGGAGAGAAGGATGCTTCATTAGTGATTCTTGCCCTTATGCTGTTGGAATCATTGTGTATATTTTTCTTTTGGTTCCAAGTCCAGTCTTAGACACGTCATGTTTGAGATGTTAGTGGAACATCCAGGTGGAAAAGTTCTGTGAGCTTTAAAAATAATAAGATCATAGACTTAGAGATGGAAGGACTCTCAGGGGCCACTGAGTTCAACAGTCTTCATTTTACATATGGGGAAACTGAGACTCTGGGAAGTAAAGAGATTCGCCTGAAGTTGTATGAGGAGTTAAGCTATTAGAGGTAAGAGTTGAAACCACCCACCAAGTCTTCTTACTCCTGAGCCACTCCCATTTCCTCTGTACTCTGCTGCTTCATAATGGGAGGCTAAAACTTGGAAGAAAGGTCAGGACTGGAGAGACTTGGGAATCATCTCTACAGAGATGGTATTTGAAGTCACAGAGTAAATGAAATTGCCAAGGGAGAGAGGGTAGAGTAGGCAGAGCAGAGGAACAAGGACACAACCTTGGGGAATCTCTTTATTAAGGGTTGGAAGAGGATGAAGAGTCAGAGAAGGAGCAATTAGAAGGGAAGGAGGAGGAGAACAGGGACAATGTGACTTCTCTGAAGCTGAGGACAAAGAGAAAATCTAGTAAGAAGGAACTAGTGAACAAAGGCAAAAGTTGCAGATTGACCAAGAAAGAAATGGATGAAAAAGCAACATTACTGGGGACCTGGTTGTTACTGGAGATCATTAGATGTGAGCTCCTGGAAGACAGGAAATCTTGTCTTTTGTCTTTATTTGTATCCCTGGTGCTTATGGTAGTGCTTGGCACATATAGTAGGTACTTAATAAATACTTCTTGGCTGATTGATTGACTGATTTCCAGTCTCACAAACAGACCTTGGGCTCAGATGGTGGACGGTGAGGGGATTGATGAAGAAGCAAGCATGCAAAGTGTTATGGCAAGAAGATGTAGTAAAGAGTTGGGAGGCATTGACCATGGGAGTTTTTTAATACCCTGAAAGTAAAGAGGAGAAGTGATAACTGGATGGTCTAGAAGCATCAATCCTTTTCAGGATTGGTGAGACATGAGAATGTTTGTTGGGCAAATGAAAAGGATACAGTTGAGAAGGGAAGACTGAAGTTGTCCAAGAAAGAGGGGATGACAGCTGGAGTTCTAGAGGATTTGGGGGTGGGGCAGGGGCAAAGTCATAGGTGGGCAGATCAGCCTCCATGAGGTAAAGGGAGATCTCTTCCTCTGTGACTGGAGGGAAGAGAGAAAAGAAAATAAAAGATAGAAATTTTTGAGGAGTGGAGTTAAAGGAACTTCTAGAGAATGTTTCTAATCTTAATGAAGTAGGTCACTTGACAATATGTTGGAGAGGTGGGGAGAGAAGGGAATTATTTGGAATGTGGCCTCCCTTAGGGTACCAGTGACCAAATGAGATAATGTATGTGGAAGCACTTTGGAATGATAAGTATTCAGCCAATGTGAAACATAATTGTTATTAAAATTAATCAGATGTAAATTTTCTTCCTTAGCCTCAGACTTCCTCTTCTCCTTGATCTAGGTGGGGGTTGGGGAGAGGACAGAGAAAGAAAAGGGAGAGAGAAAAGAAGATAGAGGAGAAGGAAATGGAAGGAGAAAAGAGAAAAAAGAAGAGAGGAAATGTAAGAAAGAGGAATAGGGAGGAAAGGCAAGGAAGAGAAGAGAAAAGAAAGAATAAAAAGGAGAAAGAAGAGAGCAGAGGGAGAAATTGGGATAAGGAGGAAGGAAAGAAGGGAGGTGGGAAGAGGAAGGAAGGAAAGAAGGAAGGAAGGAAGGAAGGAAGGAAGGAAGGAAGAAAGATCAAACAGTAAATCCAAGAGCTGTCCCTGAACAGCAGGGAGGAGCCAATCCCTGACAAATGTAAAAGCCCTATCCTCCAGCTAATCATGGAGAGAGATCTTGCTAGATATCCTGGTGAGTGATAAGGCTGGAGATTGAAGTCTCTTCTGACCTCCTGCTGGCTCTCTCCTTCCTGTCAATGTTTGCCTGTCACCTAATATGAGAGCAGAAGTCAATTGGTACCTGATCCCAGGAATTGTGCCTGACAGTCATCATTGGGCTTTGGACCCTGTAGGGAGCTAATTTTCAGTGACTGCCAACCCTAGAGAGAAGATGAACTGAGGAAGGGAGGGAAGAAAGGAAGGAGGGCTGCTGAGGGAAAGAGACTGAACCTCATGGGGACAGATGCTAGGTAGGTCCAATTTAAACTTGATTTTTCCTTTCCCTTACTGTATGATTTGGGGACAAAGGCAGGGAGGTTTAGGATGGGAAGGGTAGGGAAGGTATATAGGAATCTGAGTGAAGCAACCTAAGACTATCCTGACCAAGGGAAGAAATAAACAAATTCATCAATAGGACCCTATATTTAGAACTGAAAGAGATCCAAATTAACTCTGTTTTATAGGATGAGAAACCCGAAGTTAGGAGAAGTTAAGCGACTACAAATATAGTAAGTGGCTAAATCAGGATTTGCACCCAGGGCCTCTCACTCCAGATCTTGTATGCTTTGCAGTTTGCCATACCACCACGTCTTTGATGACCTGCTGACCCAGCAATCTTGGGTCCATTTGGACCTATGCTCCAAGAGAAGGCAGCAACATTTGGTGGAAAGAATGCTGGATTTGGAGTCAAAGGACCTGGGTTCAAATTCCAATTCTAGTATTTGTGACCTTGGGCTAGTCACTTAACTCTTCTTGGTCTCAGAAAATGTGATACTGAGTGAAACAAGCAGAACCAGGAAAATATTATACATGGTATCAGCCACAGTGTGCGAGGACAATTAATAATAGATTTAGCCCTTCACAGCAACGCAAAGACTTAAAACATTTAAAAGACTCTTGATGTAAAATGCCACCCACATCCAGAGAAAGAACTATAGAGTTGAAACTCAGAATGAAGCAGATTATTTTCTATTTTGTTATGTTTTGGTTTGGTTTTCCTCATGGCTTCTCCCATTTGTTTTAATACCTCTCTGCAGCATGACTGATGTGAAAATGTGGTTAATAGAAATGTATGTGTAGAGCCCATGTAGGATTGCATGGTGTTGTGGAATGGAAGGGTGGGGGAGAAAAATTTGAAACTTATGGAAGTGATTGTTGAAAAATGAAAAAAAAATAAACAATTAAAAAATGTGAGGATTGGACTAGACCTATAAGATCTGTCTAGATCTAGGACCCTATGAAGTCAGAGATGAAAATAAAGGTCTCATAATTCCTAAAGCATTCTTTGCAGAACTTTTTGTAGGAGCAAAGAAACTAGAAACAAATCAGGTGTCCAGCACTTAGGATATTCATAATGGAAAGTTGTTGAACCCTAAGAAACCAGGAATATGAGGAACTCAGAGAAACTTCAAAAATGTCAACAGAATTTTGATTGCAGTACAGGCTGGACTGGTCTCTAACCTGGGAATGACCAGAGCTCAATAGAGCAGGCTAGAGGCAGATATTTCAGGACACAAAGTAGTGGCATAATTTATTTCAGAGTGAGGAAAATGACTTGCAAGTAAGTCCTCCCAGAAGGAAAGTTTAACATGTGGAGGTTTAGACAATGCTTATATACATAAGAGGGCTGGACTATGACATAATCATTCTTAGGTCTAAAGTAACCTTTTCCCATGGAAGGCTCATGAGTGGACAATGCAGGCATTCCTGGGTCCTGTGGGAATAGTCTCCATCATGATTGCCTCACAATAGGGTACATTACCTGGTTTGGTTCACTTAGCTGTTACAGGGAACAGGGACGGTGAGCAAGTCAAGCGAAGAAATGGATGGCTCTCAGATCCCTGGGAAATGGGGGCCAGTGAACATCTGGTGCTTGGTCAAAGCAATACACCTTGCCAAAGGGTGGGATCATCCAGAGTGCAAAGGATTGTTGTTATGCCAAGCTCAGGACATAGCCTGTTTTCTGGACCTTAGCTCTAGGAGACAGGGAGCCTCCCAAATATTTTGACAGGTTTGTTATGAAGTGGTACAGAGTGAAAAAAACTTAAGCAGGAGAACAAGATACCAAATGACCATAAAAATGTAAATAAATGCAACCAAAAAATATGACTGAATTCTGAATAAATATTGAGGTCAAATGTTCATGGGTGCCGAATGTAGCAGATATAGTCAGATGCATTCTGAATTGGTTGGTTTTGCTTGAATATTTTTCTTTACTACAAAAGAAGGTTCTTGTTGGGGGAAGGGCATGTAGTGAAATTATCATGCTATAATAAGAGTAAAGACATTAATAATTTCTCAAATGATCCTAGTATGTACAAAACACTATGGTATGTTTTAGGAAAGATAAAAGGTTTGGCTAAGATACAATCCCTACCCTCATGGCACTTCCAGTTCAAAATTGGAATAAGATATAAACAGAGATACAAAGTTACATAATAAATAGATTGGTTTGTTGTTTTTTTTCATCAAAGTCTGAGCCTAGTCATCATATTCTATTCTATTCACTGGTGGAGTGATTAAGGTGATGGATTTTCCAGTGTGTCAAAGGTAAGACTTGGACTCAAATCTTCTTGACTTCTTGATGTGTGGTTGATTTGCCACACATCATTATTGTCATTGTCGTCACCACCACCATCATCATCATCATCCTCATCATCATGCCTTTATTAAGCATCTACTGTATGCCAGGCACTCTGCTAAATCCTAGGGATACAAAGAGAGACAAAAATATGACTGTTGTCCTCCAGGCTCATGTTCTGAAGGGGGAAACAACTCTCTCTCAGCATTAGAGGGAGGTATTTAACAAAGTTCTACATAAGTTTGGAGAGGAAAGGCCCTTATCTACTGGGGAATGGAGGATCAGGGAAGGCTTCATGGTAGAAGTTGCTTTTAAGTTGGGATTTTCACATTAGGTAGATTCACCTAGGAGCAGGTAGAGCATTTGGCTATTAAAGGACTTCGCAACCTGGCTCCAATGGATAGCATAAAAATAAAGCAAACAAATCCATACAGAATGGTTACAGATACAAATATATACCAGGTTCTTATAGAAAATACATAAGTCAGTTTGGGAAGGATGACACTAGCTGCTCTTGAGTGATTCTGTACGGCTTCCTGCTTTTATCCATTAAGCCCCTTCCCATTCTCTTCAATCCTTTCAAGCTCTCTTGCTTGACATGTAATGCTACACCTGAGTATATTCGCCAAAGGGAGGCAACAGGGTATAGTGACTTTGGAGTTGAAAAACCTCTAGTTTTGTCATGATTACATATTATATTATTCATTATTATGTACAATATATATCATTGTATTGTATACCTGTGTGACCTTCCAACTCCCATCACCATGCCTTTGCAATGCTCATTCCCATCTCTGTATCTTTATAACACTTAATAATATAATACTTAAATGCAGGTTCTCTTCCCTCTCCTGTGTTTCCTTTAAAAGCTCAGGTAAAATGCTCCAGAAATATAGGAGAGCTGATGCTCCTCTTCCCAAATTTCCTTATATCTATGTCATATAAACTTCTACGTGTAGAAGTTGATTGGTTTTTGTATTGACAGTTCTTAACACAGTGCCCAGTACATAGTAGGTGTTTAATAAATGTGTGTTAGTTGGTTGGTTGACAGGGAATTGTGTGAGCAAAGGCATGGTGGCAGGAGGCATCTACTATGTTTTTGAGGCAGAGGTTAGTCCAGTTTTAATGGAGTGTAGAGGGCACTCACATAATCCTCATCTTAGCTTGGTCATTCATCACCTCTTGCTTGAATTACTGTAATAATCTCCCAACTTCTATTTCCTCCTCTTTTACCATCTTCAATGATTTTCTGGATGGGAGATGAAAGATCAGAGTTGTTTTGACTTACATCTGAGTGGTGCCATGGATAGAGCACTGGGACTGGAGTCAGGAAGTCATTGTTGATCAGTTGTTTTTCAATCTTGTATGACTCTCCATGACCCCATTTGGGGTTTTCTTGGCAAAGATGGAGAGGTTTGTCATTCCTTTCCCAGCTCACTTTACAGATGATTAAACTGAGTCAAACAGGGTGAAATGACTTGTCCAGGGTCACATAGCTAGTAAGTGTCTGAAGCCAGATTTGAATTCAGGAAAATGACTCTTCCTGACTCAAGGCTCAATGCTGTATCCACTGTACCACTTAGATGCCTTTAGGAGTCAGAAAGATCTGTGTTGAAATCTGGCCTTAGACACTTACTAGTTGTGTGACCCTGAGCAAGTCACTTAACTTCTATTAGATTCAACTTCCTCAACTGTAAGGTGGGGATAGTAATTACACTTACCTCTTAGGGCTGTTGTACGGATCAAAGGAGATAACATTTTCACCATGCCTGGCACACTGTAGACACTTAATGAATGCATGTTCTCTTTTCTCCTCAATTAATAATTTAGAACATTTTTTCTTAGGGTTGTTACTAGTTCACAGTTCTTTTGTAAACAATCGGTTCCCCTCCTTGACCAGACTGAAATGAATTCTAAGAAACAAATGTAAAGTTTGTCATTCGGGGGTCCAAAGAATCATCTGCCGAAGATTTATGTGACTAGGTGACAAAATCAACTAAATCAAAAGATCTAGGGTTTCATTGGATTGTGAATAAATCAAAGGGAATAAATACTTATTACCTTCTCTGCCAGCTTAATATGAGCCAACAATGGATCTTAGGCTACATTTATTGAGACAAAATGTCTAGGCAATAGTTTGCTGGTCTCAGAACTAAGTAATGGGTAGAAAATGCAGAAAAATAGATTTGAGTCTTATAGAAGGAAAAATTTCCTAACAATTAGGACCATGCAGAAGTATAATGAGTTGCCTTGGGAAGTTATGGGAAACCCTTTACTGGAGGATCCCCAAAATGGGGCCAGATGTCTACTTATTAAATAGTTTAGGAAGGAGATTCCTGCTCAGATAGGAGTTGAAGGAGGTGACCTCTGAATTCTCTCCCAGATCTAATATTCTGTAGTTGTCTGAAATCACTTCCCCTCTTTGGGACTCTTTTTCCTCAGTTATAAAATGAAGAGGTAGGATCAGGAGACCTTTAAGGTCCCACTTAGCTCTAAATCCTATGACTCTTTTTCAATAGAGATGAATTATAGCAAGGAGGGGCCATGGTACAGAGGAAAACACACTGAGACTGGAGTTATGAGACACAAGGTTAAATCCTGCATTTAATTTTGCTATGTATAGACTCATGGACATTTCATCTCTCTGACCCTCAGTTTCCTAATTTGTAAAATGAAGGTACTGGAATAGATAGCCCTTAACATGTCTCAAATTTCTATGACCCACCAACAGTTTTATATTAATAAATGTTTATGGAATTGATGTTTGAAGTATTTGGCATCTGCTCTTTGGATTTTTCATCTGTTTATTTGAATGTTTAATTGAGTGTTATTCAAGATTTGCCAGGCTGAGGAGGGAGAAAATTTTTCTCTGCGTCTATTGATTCTCTTTAGGAAAGGCTAATGCTCCTGGAGCTGGGCCTGATCCTGTTAGGCTAAAGACAAGGGAGGTGGGAATACAGCCCCCTCACTGGGTGTTTCACAGATAGGGAAGTTTACAGGCTTTGGGGTAGGTTGAGAATTCCCTAAACAGATGCCTGGAGTCAAGCTTGTGCAATAGAGAGAAGAACAGGGCTCATTTTCAACTTGTCGGAGCCCGTAAAATAAATTACAAAATAAAGCCCCTGATGACAGAATAATGAGCAATTCATTTGAAATGTAAAATAAATAGGTAAATCTCTGGGGAGTAGGCAAAATAAATGTCATCTGGATGACATTTGGTGATTAAATTAAACAGTAATGAACTCATGAGGAATGTGCTTGGGGATTGGTTTTTCCAGGCATGATGCTGCTCTAAGATGGAGACATTGGAATTTCTCTTCTTGATGCATTGGCCCTTTGAAGGGGTCTGGAGAAGCCTCTTTGGGGCCGAGACCTGAGAAAGATGATGAGTGGCACCTAGGAAGGGTGTGTATGTGTGTGTGTGTGTGTGTGTGTGTGTGTGTGTGTTTATTTGTGAATTTGCCATCTCCCTTAAAGACCCAGGAGAAGAGCAAGAGTTATATGAAGAGGTCATGTCCTTCTTTCTCATTCAAAAAATTTCTCCACCACCTCTCATTCCACTATTACATCTTCATTCTTTTGGATCTTGAAGACTTTTTGGAATCCTAGAGTCCCCTATAAAAATTCATTGAGGGATGAAATAGTGGTGGTCATTTCTTACTTGGGTTTAACTGACAGAACTGGTCTTATCTAATTCCTTAATTTTACAGATGGGGAAACTGAGACCTAGATAAGGAAAGTGATTTGCCAGAAGTTGAAGAGATATATAGTGGTAGAGCTGGGACCACTCAAAATTAGCCTGTCCTAAAACTAAAGAGGCCAAAAAATTTGACTTGAGTGCCCTCCAAACTCCACTTAAATCTTTCTCTTCCTGTCTGGTGCCTCTTTCTAGCCCTGTGGGAACCTTTCTGATAGTTAAAAACACTATTGTCCTTAAAGTGTTCTAATTCATTAAGCCATTCCTCTGGAAGTAGAAACTCAGAGATCCCACATCACTCTCTCAAGAGTTCTTATCCTGGAATTTTCCTCAGTGCCTGAGATCTACTGAACCTGGAACATCCAACACCCCTTCTTAGCCTAGAATATCCCTCTACTTGGCTTACCTCTTTCTCCCATTGGTGAGTTCCTCCTGAAGCCTCCATTTTATGGAGGGGCCCAAGTCAACCATGAATCCCCATCTGTGTTCCTGACTTTCATGGCTCTAATGCTGCCTCATCCTGGGACCTCTTCACTCTGAAACATCAAAACTCCCTTTCGATCTTCTCAACTACATCCCCTTCACCCACAGCTACCTTCAACTCTCCCCTTGTTTCTTTGTATTTGTATCTTCAGTGATTAGCACAATGCTGGGCACATATTAAGCATATAATAAATGCTTGTTTCTTTCTTTACCCTTTCCACCCCCCAGATTCCTCCCCCAATAGAGCCACAATTTCAGATCACTCTTCAAGAACCTCCCCTCCAAGATCTCTCTCCCTCTAATAAATCCTACCTCCTCAACCCCTCCTTCAAGATTCCCTCTCCCTACCCTCCCTTCTCTCCCTCCTGGGAGTTTGTGACCTGCTGAGTTTTGAAGCCAGTACCTTTGCCAGCTGCCTCCAGAGAAGAGGTAATTATATTGAGGAGATGACATCTCCCTTTGGAATTTGCCCTGGATGTAAAGCCAAGGGGAGAGAGTGTAATTCAATTAAACAGAAGCAACAACTTCTAATGCAAGATATATAGTAATTGCCCCAATAGCTGAAGGGGGAGGAGACCATCCCTCATCCTGCCTCATAAAATAAAACCAAGTTCTCTAAGTAAGTTCAACTCACAGGCTCATGAGTCCTTAAGCTATGCCATCTTCCTGGTTTCTGATGTCATCCTGTGCACTTAACCCTGGGAAAGTTTTTCTTAAAAGGTCTCCAGCTCCATTCTCCTTAAAGATCAGTGCTAGGTTCCAACTCTCATTTCAGGAACAAATGAAGTCCTTGAAGGACCTCAGTTTGATCAGATACACTGTTATGCAATAGTTCCTCATTCCAAGGGTTGGCATCTATATTCCCATAACTCAACCATATTTGTTTGGAATCTACCTCGGGGACACTGACAAATGGGGAAGGAAGTGGATGGAAGCTTGGATTTGGAGTCAGAAGCACTGGTTCTAGTCTTGACCATACCATTTGCTAGATTTTGACCTTGAGCATGTCACTTAACTTGTGTAGGTGTGAATTTCCCCTGTAAAATAAGAGATCTCGACTAGATAATCTCTCAGGTCCCTTTTCACTCTGCAATTGGGTCATGATGCTCTGAAGTTGGGGTTCTAGATTTAGAGGTCATCTTGTCTAAATTCCTAATTTTTAGGGGAAACTGAGATCCATACAACTTAAGTGACTTTCCCAAGGTCAGCTGGTAGCAAGAGAGAATTCACATCTAAGTACTCTGACTCTAGATGCAATAGTCTTTCCATACTGCAATTGGGCTCTGGAACAGTCTGTGCCACTAACTTGGTCTGTAAACTCAGATAAGTCATTCATTTCCCTGGGTTTCAGCTCCCCTGTTGAGAAAATCAGCACTCCTTATCTTTCCCCTCTTCTGTCTCCTAAGGTTTTAGTGAGACTCCAGTGAGATATGGAAGGGAGAACACTGATGGAATGCAGAAAGTCAAGTGATGGGGAGGGGTGAGGTAGATTCATAGCAGGAAGAATTCTGCACTTGACGTCTGGCAGATCTAGGTGCAAATCTGACCTTTGACCCTTACTAGCTGTGTGATATAGACAAGTAAATTAACATCTCTTGGCTGCTGTTTCCTAATGTATAAAACTATGGTAAAAATACCTTTAAGATGCAGTGAAAAGACTTCTGTTCTCTAACTTTCTGTGTTTTAGTCACTTTTTTCCCTCTGGATCTCAGTTTCTCTTTCTGTACATTGAATACATCAATGGGGTAGGTGAGCTGTAAAATCATGTCCCCATGCTGGGAGTGGTGCCTTCCTGGTTCAGTGTGATTCAGAGAGTGAGGACAGGTTATGCTGGATTGTATATTCCCTGAGACATTTAGCTCAGGAAGGAATAAAACACAAGGGAAGGGAACTGTCCTTGAATGTCCCAGTCTCCCAGGCCCATCAATTGTAGACTAGAAGAGTTTTATGTAAATAGGCACTTACCCAGCAGGGTTTCTCTGTGTTTATAGACTCTGTTGTTTCAGAAACATGTCCTCCATAAAGTCACAATTAGCTGAATCCAGATTTATGAGTCTAATCTACCCGTGCCCTCATGCTCCATCCTTCTTGGGCTGGCTCTTCAGTGCTATGAGAGTTGGGAATTACTAATGGGGGGGGCATGCCAATTTGGTGCTTGTAGTTTTCTCTACTGCAGGTAGCCTTGCACTCAGTATGTGCTTAGTAAAGATCTGTTGACATTTGTTTGTTGAATTGAACCAATGACAAGATTCTAGGAGGATTGTTGGATTTAGAGCTGAGAGGGACTTTAACCTGATTGAGCTTGATTTCCTCATTTGATGGAGGAAATTGAGACTCAGAGAAGGGAAGTCACCTTCCCAAGGCAGCATGAATTAATTTGGGTGTCAGGATACCTGGGTTCTATGTCTCTAACTCACTGAATGACCTTGGGTCAGTTGGTTCCTCCCTCTGAGTTTTCATTTTGGTCATCTGAGTCCAAGTCCAGTGTTTTTTCCTTTAAGCCAGTCAAGATCATGTTCATGAAGGTCCTGAAGTCATCAGCTCTTTTGGGTGAATTATCTATGAAAATCTTCTCTATTGTTTCATTGTGGTATGAATATGACTCTGGTTTCTCTGCAGAATTCAAACTTGAACAGGACCCACCAATCTGGCTTATGGCTGGTGATGGACTGAATGAATGCCCGTTGTCTGTCCCATGTCATTTAAGGTCAGGCAAGCAAAATTCAGAATGGCTCAGCACCAGATGATTGGCCACCAGGGGATGCTTTTTGTTTTTAAAACTATGGAGGGAAAAAGAATAGCGCAGTGCAATGGAAAGTAATTGGGTAGGTCTCATCATCCCCACACCTCAGATTCCTCATCAGCAAATGATATTCTGAAGTTGGGGTTCTAGGCTAGATAACCTTAACAAGCACAAGAAAAGGGTAGCGTGGCTCAATAGCAGTTTGACTGAAAAAGATCTGGAGGGTTTAGTAGACTGCAAACTAAAAATGTTAGAACAGCTAGGTGGTGCAGGGAATAGAATGCTGAGCCTGGAGTCAGGAACACCTGAGTTCAAATCCAGACTCAGGCACTTACTAGCTGTGTAAACTTGGGCAAGTCACTTAACCCTGTTTGTCTCAGGTTCCTCATCTGTAAAATGAGCTGGAGAAAGAAATGTCAAACCACTCCAGTATCTCTCCCAAGTAAACCCCAGATGGGATCATGAAGAGTCAGTCATGACTGAAAAATGACTGAACAGAAAAGGTCAATAAGTCCACAGTTGACTTATGACAAATTATGAAAAAAAATGTTTGAAATCATGAAACTCAATGTGAAAAATTGATAGAATGTTAGACTACATTAAGAGAGGCATATTGTCGAAGATAAATGAGAGTGACCATCTGACTTTACTTTCTGCTTCAACCCACTCCAATCCATCCTCCACTCAGCTGCCAAAATGATTTTTCTAAAGCACAGGTCTTTCCATGTTATTCTCTTACTCAATAAAGTCCAGTGGTTTCCTATGACCTCCAAGATCAAATAAAAACCCTCTGTTTGATATTCCAAGCCCTTGACAATCTGGCCCCTTCTACCTGAATTCTCCTTAGATTAAATTTTTTATAAGATTCTCTATTTGGGTGAGGTCTCCCACTCAGGATCAAAAAGCATGTATCCTGGAAATTGGGCAACCTCATCCATCACCAATGGCCCTCAGAGACTGAACAACCTACGAGTTTCTGGAAAAATCCTAGTCCTCATTAAATAACTGATTACTAATATAAGAGAGAAATTGCGATTTCTCTGAGTATCTTATGTGTACACAAGTATCTGCATTCACCCTCCATTAGAATGTGAACTCCTTGAAAATAAGGACTTCTTTTTATCCTCAGTGCCTATCACAGTGCTTGGCACAAAGTAAGAACATTAAATGCCTGTTAGTTAATTGACAGATGACTGAGATTTGTACTGGGGGAGACATCCATAACCCCAACCAATCTCTGTTACAGGAATATATCCACTGAGAAATGCACACAGGTGAAGGTGCAGAGCCCTATTGTATTCCTAGGACCCTGGACACAAGAGCCTGAGGAATAGTGATGCTTCCAGCCAAATGCCCACTGACATCATCCTGGGAAGCAGCTCCTGTGGAGTTGCAGCCTGGCAACATCTCATACAGGTGCTATAGCCACAGCCACTGGAGACCCAGAAAGGAAGGTTCTTGTCTCCAAACTCCCTGACACTGTCAAATGGCTTGGCATCAGAAACTGATGTGATTTAATCGGTGGAAATGACACCAAAGGAGAGGTATTAACATCTCCTTTGCTGTGCACCCCGAATACCATGGGATTTTTTCCATTCAACTTGCAGATGAAATCTTTCACATATGTTGTCTTTCCCCTTTAAAAGTGAGCTCCTGGAGAACAGGGATTTTCCTCTTTTTCTATTTGTTTTCCTAGACCCAGTGCTTTGAACAGAGCAAGCACTTAATAAATTCATTCATTCATTCTTTCATTCATTCATTCATTTTTCTTTCTTTGCACATACTGCCCCCCACCCAGGTGCTAAGGCTCTCAAATACATTTGGCATTTCAAGCCCCTGCCTTCCACTATCAACTCTTGCTGCCCCTACTCAATTCTCATGTGAAAAGCATGGTATTAAATACGGCAGATGCTCCCTTCTACCTTGCACAGGAATCTCCTCCCTCTTCTTTTTTTGACCATAGGGTTGCCTAGACATGATTTTTGAACAATTCTTTTGAAGTTCAAATCCTATTTCTGATTCATTACTTGTGTAATCTTGGACTAGTCACATTGCATCTATGGACCTCAATTTTTTTTTCCTATTTATATTCAGAGCCAAGCCTACTTGAGATGATATCTGTCTCAGTGGAAGATGCTTGGTAGCTGCTTCCAAGACAGTTGTGTTAAGGTGTAAGGGGAGTTTCTTGGAGAGATTGGAGAATGACATTTGTAGTATTCTTGGATTAGAGTAGACAGATTGGAGTAGATGTTTTATAACTGGCTCCAGTTGGCTGGTCATGTGATTTGGGAAAAGCCTTATTCTATTTGCTGTGTCACCAATAGTGTCTGTATTTTCAAAAAAGCCCCCTGCTTCTTTGCTCCTCTTTCCCTCGTTGTCTTCAGTTATGGTGGTGTGATGATATCTGGCCCAAAAGATGATTCTTTAAGGCAGAGGTGTCAAATACACAACTCCAGCACAACACTCCCAAGTGAACAAGAACCCAATTAAGCTGTAATTGGGAAAAAGGATAAAATAAAAATACGATAAAATATAGACAATGTTTTCTAACAGCAGGTATCCTTATATATAGCTTAGTGGCCCCTGTTTCTATATGACCATGATACCACTACTCTAAAGGGAAAGGGGTAAGACCTACCCCTCTGAAGCCAAATGGCCCCTAGGAATGAGGAGTCCTTGGACTTTTCATTTATTCTTTTCTATTCTTGGTGACATACTGGGTCATCTCCAGTTATCCTGATGAATATCTAGTCACTGGATCCACATGGCTCAGGAGCAGAAAGTGAGGCTGGTGACCTTGCACAGCCTTCCCTCACTCAAAACAAAGTCAAATGTAAGTTATGTCATCATTTTTCTGATGTCATAGTCCTCTTTGAAAATGAAGGACGGAAACAACAATTCTTTTTTTTTATTTTAAGTGTTTATTAACTTTTAGTTTTCAACATTCATTTCCACAAAATTTTGAGTTTCCAATTTTCTCCCCATCTCTCCTCTCTCTACCCCATAACGTCTTGCATTCTGATTACTCCTTCTCTCAATATGCCCTCCCTTCTTTCACACCCCATCCCTTCCCTTATCCCCATCTTCTCTCTTTTCTTGTAGGGCAAGATAGATTTCTATACCCCAATACCTGTATTTCTTATTTCCCAGTTGTATGCAAAAACATTTCTCAAAATTTGTTCCTAGTACTTTGAACTCCAACTTCTCTCCCTTCCTCCCTCCCCACCCATCTCCACATAGAAGTCAAGCAATTCAATATAGGCTATATATGTGTACTTTTGCAAAAGACTTCCATAATAAATATGTTGTGTAAGGCTAACTAGGTTTCCCTCCATCCTATCCTGCCCACCCCACTTATTCTATTCTCTCTTTTGACCTTGTCCCTCCCCAACAGTGTTTACTTCTTATTACTCCCTTCTCCCATTTGCCCTCCCTTCTATCACCCCCCTCATATCACTTGTCCCCCTCTCCCCTACTTTTCTGTAGTGTAATATATATTTTCATACCAAATTGAGTGTGTTATTCCTTCCTCAAGCCAAAAGTGAAGAGAGTAAGCTTCATTCTTCTGCTCTCACCTCCTTTCTTTTCTCCTCCATTGAATAAACTTATTCTTACCTCTTTTATGGGAGATAATTTATCCCATTCCATTTCTGCCTTTCTCCTCCTAATATATTCCTCTCTCACCGTTTAATTTTATTTTTTAGATATCATCTCTTCTTAATCAACTCACCCTGTGCTCTGTGTGTGTGTGTGTGTGTGTATAAACCCTCCAACTATCCAAATACTGAGAAAAGTCTTAAGGGTTACAAATATTGTCTTTCCATGAAGAAATATAAACAGTTCAACTTTAGAAACTCCTTCTTGATTTCTTTTTCCTCTTTACCTTTTCATGCTTCTCTTGACTCTTGTGTTTGAAAGTCAAATTTTCTTTTCAGGTCTGGTCTTTTCATCAAGCACATACAGAGGCTCACCCCACACAGCCCATAAAATACCTGTGGACAGGGATTCTCAACAAATTTTGGAGCAGCAGAAGGGGAGAACAGCAGAGTGGAGGAGATTTCCAGCCCAGGGTGACCTGAAAGGCCCATGGGAAATGTTAGTTACACAGGACTGGGAGCAGAGCCCAGCCCAGCCTGGACCACTTGTGGTGTGACTCTGGGAGAAGGACACATTGGGGGTGGAATCTCCAGTCACAGTGGCAGTGGTCTGCAGATCCCTC
Source organism: Potorous gilbertii (assembly GCA_028658325.1). NCBI lineage: Eukaryota > Metazoa > Chordata > Mammalia > Diprotodontia > Potoroidae > Potorous > Potorous gilbertii. The sequence goes on along the minus strand of CM053771.1, from coordinate 38,447,999 downwards.
AACCCACAGGTGCCAAAGGTCAGTGAGAGGGTTATTTCAGCTGTCCGAGAAAGGAGAAGAACCTTCCCATATCTCCGGCAGCAAGCAGTGGCCACAGAGGCCACACAGACACCCACATCCACTGTTGGAGTGTAAAAACCCCTGGGGGCACTGAGGAGCTGAATATTATCTCAGCCCTGTGTAGAGACCCTGAGAGAGCTGATCTTTGTATCACACTGAATGGCAGCTCTGCCCCCATAGCTTAATCAGCCCTCAGTGTTGACTTGGCAGAACTGGAGACTAGGTGACCATGGAGAGGTAACTGCTAAGATTCTGGGCACAAAAGAAAATCTCTTTCTGCTCCCAGACCAGTGTACACATTTGATTGTGCCACCTTGGAGGAACTGAGATCTTACAGATTCCCAGAGTATATCCTACTCTTGACAAAGGACTCAAAAGTCAAGTAACTGATTGGGAAAATGCCCAAAAAAGGAGAAAAAAATAAGACGATAGAAGACTACTTTCTTGGTGAACAGATATTTCCTCCTTTCCTTTCAGATGAGGAAGAACAATGCTTACCATCAGGAAAAGACATAAAAGTCAAGGCTTCTGTATCCCAAACATCCAAAATAAATATTCAATGGTCTCAGGCCATGGAATAGCTCAAAAAGAATTTTGAAAATCAAGTAAGAGAGGTGGAGGAAAAACTGGGAAGAGAAATGAGAGAGATGCAAGAAAAGCATGAAAAGTGTGTCAACATCTTACTAAAGGAGACCCAAAAAAATATTGAAGAAAATAACACAGGACAATCAGGATAACGCAGGATCTGGCACCTTCTACATTAAGGGATTGAAGGGCATGGAATAATATATTCCAGAAGTCAAAGGAATTAGGACTAAAACCAAGAATCACCTACCCAGCAAAACTGAGTATAATACTTCAGGTTGAAGCATTCTTGATGAAAAGACCAGAGCTGAAAGAAAATTTGACTTTCAAACACAAGAATCAAGAGAAGCATGAAAACGTAAACAGCAAAGAGAAATCATAAGGGGCTTACTAAAGTTGAACTGTTTACATTCCTATATGGAAAGACAATATTTGTAACTCTTGAAAACTTTTTTCAGTAACTGGGTAGTTGGTGGGATCACACACACACACACACACACACAGAGGGAGAGAGAGAGAGAGAGAGAGAGAGCGCACAGGGTGAATTGAATAGGATGGGAATCATATTTTTAAAAAGTGAAATTAAGGGGTGAGAGAGAAATATATTGGGAGGAGAAAAGGAGAAATGAAATGGGGCAAATTATCTCTCATAAAGGAGGTAAGTAAATGACTTTTAAGTAGAGGGAAAAGTGGGGAGGTGAGAGAAAAAACATGACGCTTCCTCTCATCACATTCAACTAAAGGAAGGAATAAAATGCACACTCATTTTGGTATGAAAACCTATCTTAGAGCACAGGAGAGTGGGGGAGAAGGGGATAAGCAGGCTAGGGGGGATGATGGAAGGGAAGGCAATGGTAGGAGGGAGCAATTTGAAATCAACACTCTTGGGGGAGGGACAGGATCAAAAGAGAGAGCAGAAGAAATGGGGGGCAGAATAGGATGGAGGGAAATATAGTTAGTCTTACACAACACGACTATTATGGAAGTCATTGCAAAACTACACAGATATGGCCTATATTGAATTGCTTGCCTTCCCAGGGGAAATGGGTGGGGAGGGAGGGATGGGGAGAAGTTGGAACTTAAAGTTTTAGGACCAAC
>CM053771.1:38420510-38445756 GCA_028658325.1 Potorous gilbertii | reverse complement strand
AAGGGAAAGAAGGGATGTAGAAGGGAGGGCAGATTGGTGATAGGGGAAATTAGAATGCTTGGTGTATTGGGGTGGGGGGAGGGGACAAATGGGGAGAAAATTTGGAACCCAAAATTTTGTGGAAATGAATGTTGAAAACTTAAATAAATAAATTAAGAAAAAGAATGCTTGAAAGTCCTCTATATCATTGAATGACCATTTTTTCCCCCTGAAGTATTATACTCAATTTTCCTGGGTAGGTTATTCTTGGTTTTAATTCTAGTTCCTTTAACTTCTGGAATATCATATTCCAAGCCCTTCAATCCCTTAAGCTTCCAGATCCTGTGTTATCCTGATTTTATTTCCATAATACTCGAATTGTTTTTTTCTAGCTGCTTACAATATTTTCTCCTTGACCTGAGAACTCTGGAATATGGCTACAATATTCCTAGGAGCTTCTCTTTTTGGATGTCTTTCAGGAGGTAATCAGTGGATTCTTTCAATATTGATTTTGCCCTCTGGTTCTAGAATGTCAGGGCAGTTTTCCTTGATAATTTCATGAAAGTTGATGTCTAGGCTCTTTTCTTGATTATGGCTTTCAGGTAGTCCTGTAATTTTTAAATGGTCTCTCCTGGATCTATTTTCCATGTCAGTTGTTTTTCCAGTGAGAAATTTCTTATTGTCTTCTATTTTTTCATTCTTTTGGTTTTGTTTTGTAATTTCTTGGTTTCTCATAAAGTCATTAGCTTCCATCTGTTCCATTTTAATTTTTAAAGAACTGCTTTCTTCAGTGAGTTTTTGAACTTTCTTTTCCATTTGGCTAATTCTGCTTTTTGAAACATTCTTCTCCTCATTGGCTTTTTGGGCCTCTTTTGCCATTTGAATTTGTCTATTTTTTAAGGTGTTAATTTCTTCAGCATTTTTTGGGTCTCCTTTAGCAAGCTGTTGACTTGCTTTTCATGATTTTCTTGCATCTCTCTCCATTTCTTTTCCCAATTTTTTCTCCACCTCTCTTACTTGATTTTCAAAAATCCTTTTTGAGCTCTTCCATGGCCTGAGCCCATTGAATATTTATTTTGGAGGTTTTGCCTGCAGAAGCTTTGAATTTTAGGTCTTCCTCTGAAGACCTAAATTGTTCCTCCTCATCTGAAAGGATGGAAGAAAATACCTGTTCACCAAGAAATTAACCTTTTATTGTCTTATTCCTTTTCCCTTTTTTCAGCATTTTCCCAGTCAGTTACTTGACTTTTGAGTTCTTTGTCAGGGCTGAAATTCAGATCAGCTGCTCAATTCCCGCATGGGTTTTAGGCGAAGGTTGCCCAGGGCTGCCACTCAGGGCTGAGGTTTAAATCAGTCACTCAATTCCCCCAGGGGCTCTAGGCAGAGGGCTCCAAAAATGGAAGCTGCTGCTGCCGGGTGTCCAGACCACACTCTCCTCTACTGGGTAAAGGAGCCCTCCCATTGACCTTTGAAGCTGTTTGTGGGTTGAGCAAGCTGGGACCTGGTGCTGCCAGTGGCTTCCTGAAGTGTGTTCAGTGTCCTGTTCCTGCCACATCAGGCTGTGCTCCATGCTTCCTGGACTGTCCTGCATGTGGAACATAACAATTCTTGTTGAAGAGAGTGGAGTCTCTTACCTTGTTCCAAAATGAGAACAACAGAAATCTGGAAATCAGAGTCCCAGACAGGTTTGGCAGGCATCACAATATCAGTGTTCCAAAAAGAAAGGGAGTCAAGTCAAGTCAGCAAGCATTTAGAAAGTCCCTACTATGTGTTAGGCTCTGTGCTAAGCGTTGGGGTCCTGGAGTGATCTTACATGTCTGAGAAGATGGAATCATCTGGTAGTAATGTTGCCTTTGAACATGAACTTATTAATAATTATTGCAATGTAGAAACTGAGCCTAATTCCCCATCACCACACTCCCAGAGACCAAAGTGCCATAGAGGGCCTTATCCTCTCAAAGTGTTTGGGGGAAATTTTTATATGTTTATTCTTGTTAAATCTACAAAGTGGATACTCCTTTATAAAAACTACCTTGTGTTAAGTGACTAGATATAAATGGGATACTCATCACAGACCCCTAACAACATAACTGAAGGAATCTTGAGCTAACAGAATGGAGTAAGAGCATCCTTGTTAAATGTTAAGTGGGGGAATTGTACTAGGTGGCCACTAAGATTCTTTCCAGCTCTAAATCTCTCGTAAAAGAAAATTTAGACTTATTAGAAAGGACAGCTTCCTAACAAGTAGAGCTAGCCCTAAAAGGCATGCATTACCTCAGCAGGTAATGAGCTCCCTTTCCCTAGAGATCTTCAAGCAGAAGCTAGATGGTCACTTGTCAGTGATACTGAAGATATGTGGAAGGGATTATTCAGATGCCCGTGGATTGAATGGTCTTTGAGGTCCTTCCCAGCTCTGAGATTCTATGGTTGTTTGATCTCTAAGATCCAGTTAGAAATCCATGATCCCAAGAATTACCAAAGACCATCTTTTAAAGCATGATGAGGTTGTGCTGTGCATTGATGGGGAAAATTCCCATATCTCTTGGATTCTCAGCTCTTTGGGAAGTGTTGAATATGACTCAGCCATTGTCAAGTTTACCTACCTCTTGTTTCCAATCTACTTGAATTTTCCACCCTGGACTATCACTCATGAAAAGAAGTTCCTTGAGTTTACTACTTCCTGTGTGAGACAAATCTCTTTATAAACCTCTAAGATTCCATTGAATGCTGAGCTAGAAGTCAGAAGATCTGGGTTTGAATTTTTGTCTGTCCCTCATTGTGTGAGAGTTTCACTTTCCTCATCTGTAAAATGAGGGAAGTAACATTTGTTAGGGAAAGCTAGGTGTTGTAGTGGAAAGAGTGCAGAGAATGGAGTCAAGAAGATTCATCTTCCTGAGTTGAAATCTGGTCTCAGACACTTACTAGCTGTATGACCCTAGATAAGTCACTTCACCCTGTTTGCCTCAGATTCCTCATTTGTAAAATGAGCTAAAGAAGGAAATGGCAAGTCCCTCTGGATCTTTGCCAAGAAAATCCTAAATGGGTCATGAAGAGTCAGACACAACCAAAACGACTGAACAATAACAACAAAAATAACATCTGTAGTTCCTACCCCATAGAATTGTTCTGAGACTCCAGTGAAATTATATATTGCAAGTTTTAACCCAGTGTGTCCATGTAATCATGATGAGAGAAATGCCCTCTCATTGCCACTCAGTTCTCCTCATTTCCTTCCAACAGTTTCCTCTCTCTTACCCCATTCCTCTCTGCTTTTCGAAAGCTCACGAAATCACATAGTTTCCTAAGACATCAGATCTTGCACAACCAGGACTTTCAGGCTATGCTTAGTTGCCATTAGCTTGGAGGGGAAGTGGATGTGGAGAGGAAGTGGGGGAGCAAATCAAATGCCGATCAGCTTGCTGTTTAGAAAGAAAATGATTAGCAGTTCCCTTATGTCTTAGAGTCCTTTTCATGCTTGAAATTCCCTGATCTTGTCCCAGATCTGCCAGCCTTGGCTGCAGCTGAGCTGCCTCCCTCCTCCTCCTCTTCCTGACAGGCAAAACATCAGCCTGTCAGCTTCAAAGTGGTCTTTCATGGAAGCCAGGTGTCTCCCTAGGATCTAGAAGGGAAGCTATTGAGCAAATCACTGACTTTGGACAAGTTACTTCCCTTGTCTGAGTATCTGCTTCCTCATCTGTAATATGATAGGGTAGGAATTGGGCTGCAGGATCTCTAAGATTCCTTCCAGCTCTTAGCATTCTGTGATCTATATTATAGAGGTGTGTGTACGTGGTATGTTGTGTGTATATATGTGTATGTGGTGCGTACGTGAGAGAGAGAAAGAGAGAGGCATAGAGAGATGATGGTGGTCATAACGATCAGTTTCCCCTCCTTTCCCATGAAAGGGGACTAAACCACAGTGCTGACGATAGGGTTGGAGTAAGTATAGAAAGTGTGCTCAGGACTTTCATTAAACTGTTTCTCTAGTGAATGAGGACTCCCTGGGGAGGGGAGTCATTTTGGGGATTGCTTGCCATTTACTTCCCATATATGTCATTTTCCTTCTCCATGCCTTTTCATATATCTGTCTTCCATACTGGGAATGTATTCTTTCTATATCCCTGCCTCTTAGAATCTTTAGCTTCTTTCAATGCCCAACTCACGTGCTACCTCCTACACACTCCAATGTGTGTATACGTTCTTTTGTGTGGAGAATCCTTTAAAATTTCAAGGGCTTTCCTTACAACCATCCCTTGGGAGTAGGCAGGGCAAGCATTATAATAATATTAATGCTTCAAGGTGTACAAAGCACTTTACAAATATTACCTTATTTGATTTTCACAACAGTCCTGGGAAGGAGGTGCTATTATCTCCATTTTGCAAAAAAAAGAAACTGAGGCAGACAAAAGTAACAACTAATACTTACATAGCATTTACTTTGTGCCACACACTGTGCTAAGCACTTTACAATTATTTTCTCATTTGATTCTCACAACAACCCTGGGAGGGAGATGCTAATATTATCCGCACTTTATAGATGAGGAAACTGAGACAAACGGAGGTTAGACGACTTGTCCACGGCCACACAGCTAAGAAGAATCAGAAGCTAGATTTCATTTAAGGCTTCCTTACTCCAGGTCCAGGACTCTATCCAACATGCCTTCCTGAAGTCTAGAGTCTTGGCCACAGTAATGTAACTAATAAATGATGGAGCTGAGACTCCAGCCCACAATTTCAGACTGAAAGGGCAGCACCTAATCCACTAAATTATCTCTACAAATTATTCTCATTTGATTCTTACAACATCCTGGTGAGACAAGCAGGTCAGAGAGCTAAGGAGCAGCAGAGTTGAGGTTTGAATCCAGATTGTCTGCTTTCAAGCCTTGTGTTTTTTCCTTTACATTATTATTTGGATTTGAATGTCCTCTTCATTGTCTTTAAATCATCACATTAAGAGCCATGCTGAAAGGGATCTTGCTTTGCAAATGGAATGGAGAGGGGGTGAGAGACTCCCTTTAAGTCAAACAGAAAGTTGAGAAAAGAGCAGGTAACTATCTTTGGTCGTCTCCAGGACCACAGTTCATGCTGTGCCCTCTGAGTTTAGAAACAACGGAGCAAGAGGAAAATCAAGCAGAGGGTAGAAGAGAAGGGGATTGAAGGGCTGATGGTGAATGAAGAAAGTGGAGAAAAATTAAAAATGGTGGAAACAAGTTGCCTTTCTTTTCTCCCCCTTCTCCTCTTTCATTTTCCCCCCTCTCTTCTTCCTTCACTCTCCTCACCTCTCTTCTTTTTCTTCTTTCCTATCTTCCCTCCCACATATTTTTCTTTCCTCATTTCTCATCTCTCCTCTTTTTTCTTTCCTCTATTTTCTTGTATCCTCTCCTCTTTTTCTATCCTTTCATTCTCTCCTTCTCTCTCCCCTTTTCTATCTCTCTACCTCATCCCTTTATCTCTTCTTTCATTCTCTCACTACTGTCTTCTTTCTTTTCTTTCTTCTCTTCCCTATTGATTTCTTTTCCTTTTCTCTCCTCTCATGAAGAACTTCCCAGAAAAATTGGGGTGTGCATTCACTGCAATGGACATAATGGCTTATGTTTTCCTTGATAAGTGTCAATGTTCCAATAGTTTCCTAAAATATGTCTCTGCCACCTATGGAGCTGTTTGAAAAGACAAGAGCCTGTCTTGTAGATTTATATGTATGGGTGAGGTGTGATTTCTATAACAAATACATACCCGTGATGCTTCTTTTCTATGAGGCACAGAAGATGCCTACAGAATACCTTCTAAATCGTGAGAGCCTTCTGGGTTCCCCTCCTTTTCTGCATGTTAATGAGATGACAGATTCTAATTACATGCTGACTAGAGCAGCCCAGCAATGACAGAACTTGCCAGTGGCTATGAAGCCTGGACTCAATTCATTCTGAGAGTCTGCATTACAACTGTGGAGTCTTCACATCTTCTGAATGCTTACAAGTACCAGGGAGACCAAGGAAGGAAGATGGAGGCCAGAACAGCCCTTTAGGGTCAAAGTCCTGTCATGGGGGAAGTAGGGGCTAGTAGAAGTTTGGTGGGGTGAGGGAGATGCTTGATCCAAGACAGAGGATGCTGCTTTCTTGAATCCATAAAGTCTTTATATTACAGAAGTAAGGATTAGAAAACTTTACAAGGAATCACCTATATGATCCTCCTACTAGAGAATAATTAAGGGAGTAGTGAGGTAGTATGGTGGATAAAGCAATGACCCTGGAGTCATGAGGACTGAGTTCAAATCCAGTCTCAGACACTAGTAGTGTGACCATGGGCAAGTCACTTAACCCTGATTGCCTAAAAATAAAAAAGATTAAGGGTGCAGTTGCACATCCCAGAGATATCTTAAACTCTGCATGTCTAAAACACCTCAGGAATCATCTGCAAGAAGTCTCTCCTGATCTTTGAACTGCTAGTGGTTATGTTTTAATATATTTGTATGTGTTCACTTCACATTTATTAATATAGATAGATGCATATTTATTTCTATGTATTGTATGTGTATTTTTCCAATTATAAGCTAATTTTGAGAAGGGATTGTTTTTCTTTCTACTTGTATCCTTAGTGCCTGGAACATAGTAGGCACTTGTTCATTGTTCATTGATTGGTAGCATATTTTAGAGGAAAGAACATTGGAATTAGAGTCAAAATATCTAAATTTAAATCCAAGCATCAGAACCTTTTACCAATACATACAAACTGTGTGGCCTTGAGTAGATCACCTATGTTCTCTGTATCTTAGTTTTTTCATCCGTGATATGAGTGGATAAACATAGATGACTCCTAAAGTTCCTTTTAGATCTGAATCTTTGATTCTGTCACATTTTTTCTCAGCCTCAGTTTCTTCACATAGAAAATGGATACAGTAACATTGTACTGTTTATCTGAAGGATATTATGGGGAATCACCTTTATAAACTTTAAAGTGTTATAGAAACGTGAGCTTGCTGTGATTAAGGTTCACAAGGCAGTGTGCTGGATAGAAGACTTCAAGAAGAATCCCTGAATGTCTGAGGCCAAAAGGTTCAAGTCCTGCTTCTGACACAAGTGTCTGTACATCCCTGGACAAGACATTTAACCAAGCAACTATCTGAGCCTCTAAGCTGCAGAACAAGTGCCTATCTACAATCACATGGAGGGAGGAAGGGAAAGAGAGAGAAAGACAGAGAGGGAGAGAGAGAGAGAGAGAGAGAGAGAGAGAGAGAGAGAGAGAGAGAGATATGGATAGAAACAGAGAGATAGAAAGGACACAGAGACAGAGAGGCAGAGTTAGAGAAAGACACAGAGAGAGGGAGAGACAGAGAGATAGACTAGAGATTGCTCACATGATAAAGGGTCATAAAATTAGATCTTAAAAAAACATGGTTCTATAGTTAAAGTCATATGACTTCAAGGAAATCATTAATTAACTTTTCTGTCTCTGTGAAAGAAAGGAAGGAAGGAAGGAGGGAGGGAGGGAAGAAGTGAAGGAGGTAATTGAGGAATGCTCTGTACTTTATGAATGTTGTCTCTGTTATCTTGTTTCCCTTTTTAAATGCTCTCGCTGAGAGTGTATGTGGATAACGTGGAGCATCCTCACTACTTAAGGCTCAATTCAATGCCTATGTTCTTGTGGTGGGTCAGTACTATCAGAAAGTATCAGGAAGTATGCATTCTTTAAGATGAAGCACTATCATCCCTTTAGGGTCAGAATCACAGAAATGGACTCTTAGAGTTGAAGAAGAATCTCATTTAATCAAATCCTTAGCTGAACAAAAAGTATCCCTACAACATACCTGGAAAATGATAGTCAACTTTTACTTGAAGGGCTCCTGTGAGGGGGTAGCTGCCGCTTCTCAAGGCATCTCATTCTATTATGGAGAAGTCCTAATTTGGGGGATTTCCCCCGTATATCAAGTTTACAAGTTACCTTTATGCAACTGTCAAGCAGTTGCATCTAGTTTTGACTTTTCATGTGAAACATAGTATGTGTAATATCTCTTCCACATGTAAGTGAAAGTTGACATTTGTTTGGTTTTCAAGGGGAAACTGAGATAGGCTTGGATTCTGTGTCAGCCTGCTATAGATCTGGGAATAGGATCAAAGAGTTCAATCTGCTTCAAGTCTTGTGGTACTTCTGCTATTTCCGGAGGTGAAAAGTTCTACAGGTAGGTATTTGATCTCTAGTATACTGGTCACTTGGAAATTAATCTGCTGTGGAGAATTAGGGGTGGTGGAAGAGGACAAGTAAAGTGAACTATTGGATCTGTTCACAGGATCAATTATTGAATTACAGATTTAAAACTGGAAGGAACTTTAGGGGATCTTACCTATGGTGAAGCCCAAGGCCTGGAGAGATGTAGCTACTTGCTTGAGGTCATACAGGTGATAAATGTTAGAGACCAGATTCAAACGTCTTTTTACTCCAAATCGAGTTCTCTTTCCACTTCATCCGCAGATCTTTTTGTCAGGCATACATTTTTAATGCTGTCAGAATTTAATTTGTTATACAAAGCTGGAAGCAATAGAGTCTGTGTAAATAGCAAACCGTGGGGAGATTGCTCTCCACAAATGCATCCTGCCAACACAGTCTATTTTCACGCCATTTAATACATGAGTCACTGTCCGCGGTGCTGAAATAATCAGTCGTTATGCTCCTCAACCAGCCGGTGATACCTCTGTCCGTGGTTCTGAATAGCAAATTCCTGGTGTTGCCAGTTGTCATCTGGCATTCCCACCACTCCACCCCCAATCGGGTGCTCTACTGCCTCCAGGTCATGCTGTAATGAAGGCGGCTGGGAATCATCATGCATTAGAGTAATTCACTTCCTGATATAACTTCCCTTGAAATACACCCTGGAGGTGTAGCTAGTCACTTCAGTTCTTTCTTGGGAACAAAGGAAAGGGGTCATGCCTTGTTGTGGAAAGAGCAAGGGGCCTAGAGTCAGCACACCCATTATATTACCTTGGGCCTCAGTTTCCTGCTTTGTGAATTGAAAGGGCTGGACTATAAGTAATCCAAGGTCTCTTGCAGTCTCTTCTTTTTTTTCTTTCAAGTCCCTTCCAATCCTAAACTAGATAGCAAATTGAGCCTATGAATGACTGTTGAATGTTACTAGATGCTAGTGTAATGATAGCATTGATCACTTTACTGATAATGAGCATGGGGACCACTGCTTTCCCTATCTAGTCTAACAGAGACCAGAGCATATCCATCTTCAACCAGCTCCCAGACACCAGATGCTTTTCAGACCGAGCCACAATTCAGTAATACCTAGTCCTACGACTGTCTCTAGTTGTCTGTAGTTCATTATTGTCTTTTCTACAAAAGGCATATCAATTTTGTCCTTCTTCAGGGGGAAGGAAGGAGGGAGACAGTAGGTGCCTAAGGAGTGACTGATAAGTAACGATTTGAGGCTCAGGGATTAGTGATGACTGGTTTTTGTCAAGTAGGGCAGGAGGAGAATCATGGGAATGTTTGCCATCAGTCTCCCTTGGTAGGGCTGCCTTCGTTTGAGTGGGCTCTTGGGTTTTCTAGATGATCTCTGAAAGGCACTAGGCTGACTGTTTCTGCTGCCAGATTATTTTACAGTGCCTATCAACTGGCTGCCTTACCAGGGGTCACCCAGAAAGTGGTTTCCAAATCTGCCCAGGCTGCAGATTCTCCCAGCTTCACAGTCATCAGCATTTTCTCACTCTATGCAGATCAATAGGACCTTCAGATGTGACCTCCCGTTCAGTTATGGCTTCAATTATGGAATAAAGAGGCTGTTACAGCACACCTACCTCTCATTAAAATTCCTGCTCCAAGGGCCTATGGGGCTGCTGCCAGGGGGAAATCATTAGCCCACTAATTGGAAATCAATTTAAAGTGCATTTGCTTAATTATATGAGCATTGTAAATTATCTATAAATTGTTAATTTAGTTAAATGTCACACCAGATTTTAGTTTTATTAATACACCTATCCCAGGTGTGTGTATTTGGATTGGGGAGGGATCTTTATTTTCTTTTCTCTGTCTTGAATTCTTTCTTTCTTACTCTCTGGATTTCTCTCCCTTCCATTTTGCCTATCAGACTATCTATATTCTTCTTGGAAATGATTATATTTTTTAGCCTATATCACATGGGGGATTGAAAAGTACCATATATTTATTATCTCCTCTCCCATAACTTCACTCCCTGTGCTCAATCCCCACCTCTAGTCTCCTTTATAATTCCATTTCTACCTCCAACCCTGCTTTAAATCTACCTATGATTATATTCCTATGGAACTAACCCTATTTTCAGTCTCTTTCTTCTCTGGATCATCCCCTCTCCACCCATTAATCACCATCCCTGCCCCTAGTCTCCACAAAACTCCATCCTCAAAGAGCAGGCATGCTGTCAGTTTTCCTGTATTTCATGCCTCATGGTTCAGCTCTGTCCACAACTTTCCCTTTCTTTATTCTTCTGTCTCTTTTTCTTCACTAAGCTCAAGATATTGTCTCTTGGCCTAAGAGAATATTCCTCATCTAATAGGAACCTTCATTGTTCTATTGAAATATTATTGAACACTGTTATAGTGAGAAGGGAATCTAGCAATGTTTGGGTCTAACTAATGCATATATGGAGACAGCATATGGCTGTGAAGCTTCTAGAGGGGGTATGTCCTGGTTTCCCATGCTTCAAGCTCTGACTCTATCTTTTAATGATCAAACTGTCTGCACTTCCATTCTCTGAGTCTCACTGTCCTGTCCACACCAGGCAATAATAACAGTGGTCATTGGCACTCCCTTTTCAGGATCAGTGAGCTCAGAGTGGCTAAGTGTGAGTGTTCTAAACATCTTCAAGGCATGAAGCCAGGTTAGTGAGGGCATTTGGCTAGGACAGCAGTGATATGACCCATGGGGAATGTGGCATTTTTCTAGGTAATGTTGGTCAGTGTGGGGCACTCTCCCCTCATCACTGCCAGGTTTCATTCCTGGGAAACTAGTATCCAAAGGTTCAGGTCACAGTTGTTGCTTCTTGAATGAATGAGAGAATTTTAGAAGGACTTACTATATATCAGACACTGTTCTAAGCACTAAAGATACAAATCCAAGAGCAAAGAAAGTTCCTGCTCTCAAGAAGCTCACATTCTAATAGACAAGCCAACAAACAAAAGGAAGAGTGGTCAGGTAGGAGCACTCTGGCCTGGAAAGTTATAGGGATAGAGAGTAGAGCCAAAGCAAAGTAGGTTGACACCCATAATGAAAATGACCAGAGGGAAGGCTCTCCAGGGTCAACCTCAAAGCCCTCCAGGCATCAAAACCTGGTGAACTCTGATTCATGGGTCAGGATAGGAAGAGAGGGCTGGAGTAGAAAGGGCATAGCTCTGGAGGTAGAAGATGTGGGTTTAAATCCTAGCTCTGCCACTACCTGTGTGACTTGTCATGTCACACAGGCTTAGTTTTCTCTAAATTAAATTAGGCAATTGAATTAGATGATCACTAAGGTTCCTTCTATCTCTTAATCCAATAAGTATGTTATTCTGGCCCAGGCATTTGTGGTCAAAGACTCTTGGGAAAAGAGCCCCAGTTGGGGAACAGAGAGAAGAGAATGAATCCAAGAGATGTTGTGAGATATAAATAGCAAGATTTGATAAATGAAGTCACAAAGCAGGTGCATGGGGGCAAGGGCTGCTCCCTATACATGAAAATTGAGCTGGAAGGATTTTGTCCCCAGGCAGCTGAGATGACAGAGAACACCTCCCTTTCCTCCCTATCTTTCCCTCACTTCTTTTACGTGAAAAAGTGAGGAGATGAGGGCAATCTGGAATATATACACCATCCATACTTGATCCAATCTAAAGTTCAACAATATCTTACCAACATATGTGTTCATCCTTCGTTGTCGAACACCATGCCATCAGTAAGATAATGACATGACTTGCACTTGACTTTGTTTTGAGTGAGGGAGATCTGTGCAAGTCACCAGCCTCACTTCTCTCCAGAGCCATCTGAATCTAGTGACCCATCCATCATCAGGATAAATGGAGACCCAGGATGGGGTTAAGTGACTTACCCAAGGTCAAACAGCTAACTGAGTGTCAAGTGTCTGAGGTGAGATTGGAATTCAGGTCCTCCTGACTCCTTCACTGGTGCTCTATCCACTGTACCACCTAGCTGACCAATGGCAGGTACTCAACAAATATGGATTATAAGGGGAGAGGATTTCCATTTGTTTCCTGATTAATGCTTCTCTTTCTCTTAGTTGGTGTAAGATCATTCCTTTCTCAGTGAAGTGAAATAAAAATTTAAAGAATTTAAGTGTGCAGTAGATTGGACACTCCTAAGGTAGAAGGACCTAGGTTCAAATATTGCCTGACACCCACTAGCTGTGTGACCCTGGGCAAGACACTTAACCTCTTAGAGGTTTCCTTATGTATTTCCTTATCTATAGCATTGGGGGTATAGTGGGGCTTACAGTTGGGTTGTGAGGAGCAAATGAGATATTGTATGTAAAGTACTTTATGCTTTTAAAAAATAATACTTTATTTTCCTCCAATTGCATCTAAAACATTTTTTAAAAAAAGTTTTGAGTTCCAAATTGCAAGCCTGCATGCTTAAATGATAGTTAGCTGTTATTATCATAATTGAAAGATACATTTTAGGAGTCTGCCGCTCAGGCTATTTATTTCCTAATTCCAACTGCTATTGCCCTCCCTCCCAAACTACCTTATATCTAGCTACTTGTATAGCTTGTTATTCACTTTATATTTATGCCATGTACACTTATATCTGTCCTTATTATCCCTGACATTAGAATTTAAACTCTTTGTGCTTATATCAAGGGCCTTCACTGTGCCTGGCACTTAGTAGGTGCTTAATAAATATTTGTTTGTTGATTGATTGAAAAATATTTCCAATGAAGAGGGTGGTGATAGTAGAGGGTGGAGCTTACTCTGATGGTTTTTCATTCCCTGTCTTTTTGACTTATAGGTCCTCTTGCCCCTGAAGGCCAAGACAAGCAATCAGACAGCTCTGGTTTAATGGTTACCATATATAAAAAGGTGTTGAGTTGGGGGTATGTGAGAGTGCATGGTATATAGCTAGGGGAAGGAGACAGCTAATCCAAGCATGCTTACTTTTCCCTGATTGGAGGTCTCCATGCTGCATCCAGGACTAAGGGTATGTTTAGAGAAAGGGGGCATTCCCCAAGGCTTGGGAGTACCAACCTCCCATCCTGGAGCAGCCAAGCTGTTGAAAAATGGTCCCTGATGATGAGCTAAGATTTTAAGGAAGTTTTAATTGGCTTCCCAAGGGTGACATTTTCTTGTGTTCTGTGCAGCTTGATTGTCAAATGGAGTCTCTGGGGATTCTTAAAAGAAAGGGGGAGATGGATTCTTCTCTCTCTTTCACATCTTCAACTTCTGCCTGTATCTAATAGTCTTGCTAATCATGGTTGCTGGACTTTGAAAGAGTTTGGCTCAGGAGTAAAGTGTCATATGACCATAGGAGGTACCTCTGAGGCCATATAACCTCAGTTTACAGATGAAGAAAGGAGGGGAGAGAAGTGAAAAAACTTGCTTGAAGTCATACAAGTAGTAAGTAGACTGTCTGAGCCTGGCGTTCCTTAAACTTCATCAATCAATTGCCAAGCATTTTTCAAGTGCTTATTATGTGCCAAAACTATGGGCCACACTGTGGGAATACCAAGATAAAAAGGAAGCAATTCCTCTCCTCAAGGAGATCACATTCTATGGCAGGAGAAATACACATGTAAATACATACAAAATAAGTGTAACCTTTCCCTCTGCCCTCCACCCGCACCCCCGAGTCCAGGGGACAGTAGAAAGTAGAGAGGAGGAAATCAGGAAAGACTTCCTGTAGGAGGCAGCGCTTGAACTGAGCTTTGAAAAAAGCTAAGGATTTTAAGAGGTGGAGGTGAGGAGAGAGGGCATTCCAGGTTGTATAAAGAGGCAGAAAATGGAATGTTGTATGTAAGGAACGTCAAAGAAGATCGTTCTTGCTGAACTATAGGGTAAGGAAAGAGAAGGGAAAGAAAGAAATATTTACATAGTGACTATTATGTGCCAGGCACTGGGCTAAGTGCTTTACAACAATCCTGGGAAGTGGACACTGTTATCATCCCCATTTTCCAGGTGAGGAAACTGAGGTAAACAGAAGTCAAGTATCTTGCTAGTAAGCATCTGAGGCTGGATTTGAACTCATCTTCTTGACTTCAGGCCCAATGCTCTATCCACTTTGACACCCAGATGCTGAAGGGAAGTAATGGGGAATAAGTCTAGAGAGGTAGTTGGAGCTTTAGATGGAATAAAAAAAGAATTCCTGCTTGATTCCCACAGAGAACAAGCCTGTCCTCGGAAGCCCTGAAACGGGTAGGAAGAGGAGAGAAAGGCAAAAGAAGAAGGAGAGCGGAACCAGACCTTATCAAAATCCTCTCCATTCCCCACAACCAGCATTTTGAGGGACCTCAGCTTAGGTCTTCTCTTCCTAGCCAGACTTACTCATGCCACCCCTCCATCACCCTCAAACTCTACCCCAGGTTTCCTGATTCTGTACTGTTCACTATTTCTATCTTCTCCCTGGCCTTCTAAATTGACTGAAGTTAGACAGTTAGGGTGGAAACCCCTTCAGACAGAGAATCAGGACACCTGAGAACTGGTTTTACTAGTTCTACTTGATGGTCTACACTCTAAGGGCTCTCCCAACTATGATACTCTGTATTCTAATACTCTCTGAGCCCTCCACCCCCAGATCTGGTTTTCCATAATTTCTATTTCATATGCCTTAGAGAGCCAAATTCTTTGTGTTTCAAGGTGACAGTCAATGTTCATGACTGCTAATGAGAGAGTGATGGAGGAGACCATCCCATCAAGGTGTGCATTTTTATTGTGACTTTTTGTTTCTAGTAACAGAGTTCTCTAGAAGTAGGAGGAACTTTCAGGAGTCCAGGAAGTCATTTTCAGTGTTAGCAAAAGAGATTACAGACTTCATGATGTGTCCTGGGCTGGTTGTACAGTAGAGGAGTTTCCTTTCTTTGGGGGTGATTGCTACAAACTTTAGCCTTGAGTGGACCAGATGCAGGGAAAAGAGATTCTAGTCAGTTTTAGTGATAGAAGGAAATTTACAGGCCATTTAGTCCAAACTCTCTTTTTACAGAAAGGGAAACTGAGGCCCAGAGAGGTTAAGGAATTTTTTCTGGGGTAAGTGGTAGGATTCAGAATCAAACCCAGGTCTTCTGATTCCAAATCCATTCCTCCCATCATCTAACCATAGACTCTAAGACTTGAAAGGGATTTTAGAGATCATTTCATTCAGCCCTCTTATTTTATTGATGGGAAATT
Source organism: Potorous gilbertii (assembly GCA_028658325.1). Classification (NCBI taxonomy): domain Eukaryota; kingdom Metazoa; phylum Chordata; class Mammalia; order Diprotodontia; family Potoroidae; genus Potorous; species Potorous gilbertii. The sequence continues at coordinate 38,430,442 of CM053771.1, read as the reverse complement.
AAAGACCAGAGACTTATCCAAGTTCATAGAGATAGGGAGGAGTGAAGCCATGACTAGAACCCATCTTTCCTATCTCTCAATCCATTGCATACCTCTACCCCTCTGTTATAAGATTAGGCCTGATGGTCTCAAAACCATCATGACAGTTTCCACTTATGGAAGACTGTAACTTATCGAATACATGCATGGAAACCATTGTTACAAGATTAGGTCTGATGGCTTTGAGACCATCATGATAATCACCCATTAAGAAGAGAGGCTGTAAACCCATAGAATAGACTCATAGAATAATATGGACAATAGCATTTTTTGAAGGTTGGAACAGTTATCTCCCCCAAATAATATTTTGTCTATCACCACGTTGTCTTTCTCCCTGATATGAAAAGCCTCCAAAATAATATTTTGCCCTGAACCCTGATACACAACCTGGCATGGGAGGCCTTCCAAAATCATGGTATAAGAACCCCACTCTCAGAAGAATAACTGAGAACATATCCTCCCCTCCAGCAGGAGTGCTGCTTCCCTCCGGAGCACTTTCTCCCCCTCCACAGGAGCACTCCTTCCCTCTGGAGCACTTTCTCCCGTCCAGTGGGAGCACTGCTTTCCACTAGAGTACCACCCCTTCCTGCTGAATGAACCTGTTTCTCTCTGCTTCCCAACAAAGAGCTGCCCTTACATGAATTATACTCCAGGTAGTGTGTATGGCTGAGTTCCCTTTTCCTATTCCCCTTTCCCCATCTTCCCCCTTGCTTGCAATAAAGCTTTGCATTGAACTGACTCTTATTATTTTCCATGTTATTCTCAGGGGTTGTTTTGTCTGACATCTCTGGCTTTCCTGAAGACAAAAATTGGGCACCCAGACTAGGACTTAACCTTTTCACAGCTGCATCCTACACTGGGGGGGTGGGGTATGACACTGTGAACTCAATTGTGGAAATCAAGGGTCCACAGAGGGACTCTGCATCCTCCCAGGAGGGGCTCCCTTATGCCAGAGAACTGTATCAACCCCACCCACCCCCCTCCAAGGGGAAAGGAGAACCTAGAGACAGGTCTATTTCTCATTTACCCTTTCCTCCTAACATGGGACAATCGCTACCCTCCATTTTCTAGAGCTATGTCTCAGATGCTACAGATTGGGAGAGAGATGGAGGTGATTAACGAGGACCAAGAACTTTTATTCTGGGGGTGAAATGTATTAATTAGGCCAGCTATTAATGTTTGTTTGTTCATTCACTCAGTCACTTCATCCATTCATTCATTCGTTCCTATCATTTATTTAATTTGTGGGTTGGTTCTCTCCTATCAGAAAGGATTTGAAGCTGTTTACAAGATACGACACAGCATAAAATAAGACAACTTTTAAAAAAATGGACCCAAAACAAAACCAATTAAAAAGAGCAGGGGAATAGATGTTATCGGGCACCTGAGATGACTTAGTTATTGTCACTAGGTACTGAATTTTAGTTTGGGTTTCCTGGCAGCTAAACCAGGGAAGAAAACAAGATGAGTTATATAGTTCTCATGGGCTGATAAAAGAAAGCAAACAAATTCATCTGCAGAGACAAGCTTTTTCCTGGCTCTGATTTCCGGAAGGAATATATCTGTGGGTCATATATAAGGAACACTGGGGAACATAATGCAGGAGATATCTGCAGAAGACAAAGGAGCATTGCTCAAAAGGATGTGACTGGTATCAACTCTGGAGGAAAGTGGAAGGTGTAACATTAAATCTTTAGCCTGTGAAGGCACTTCTACAGGGAACTGAGATAACTTGGTCCAAGCTTTCTGGTGCTCTAAGTTAATATGAGGCAAGAACTGAGAAACTGAGAGGGATGGACAATTAATGTGTTCATTAGGCTGGCTCTTTCTGAGATAGACTGTCTTAAGTTAGCTTTGGGTTATAGCTGGACCTTAAGCAATTCAGGGTTCAACAATAAGCATTTATGGCTGAATTCCCTGTCCAAGGTCTGAAGTGTCAATAGTCTGTGTTGTTGATTAAAAAGCAATCCATATGCTGCAGTGTCAGAAGCATGGATGTTTTGCTGGAAAAGTCCAAGAGACTGTGTCCTGCCCTTTTGCAGATGGAAAGCCACCCCCTTTTTGCATGGATGTGGGCCACTGGAGAGGTAGGGAATATTTTCCTCCAAAAGGAGACTTGAGTCCACTCCAAGTGCTTGGCCAAACACTTGGTGGAGATGACAGAATTTTGCTTTACATGACAAAGAGGACAGCATTTCAAGCCTGAACATGTTGAAGAGTAGGTGTTACCAATTGAGTTACAATGGCCCATTAGAGGGTTTCATCATGGCCCCTGTGGAATGAGTATGATTAAGTAGAGCTCTCTATCTTTGAATGGGCCCACCAGGAGGTGGTATCTGTAAAATAAACCTCACTTCCTCCTCCCCCAAGGTTGCCAAATGAATTGACCTGTTGGACAGGATCATTAAGACATGTCCAACGTAACCGCTGGAGGATGACTGCCAAATGCAATGATTTGAGCTTCAGTCCAGTTGATTCTAAGCTGCTTTCCCTGACAATTAGCCAAGAGGCTTGCAGACATCTGCTTGGAGGCAGAGATAATAGGATCATGTACTCAGCAGAAAGGAAGATGCTGACTTTCCTGTTGACTGTGATGGGGTTGTGATATGTATCCATTTGACCTAATTACAACATGCTCCTGGAGAGGGAGAAGAGGGATGACGGAGGTTACAGTGGTCATGTCTCTCCCAGGTAGGTGCTTGTGAGGAGCAAATGGGATTTTAGTTTATGGCTAAGGGATGGAAGGTGTTCTTTGAAAAATCTGCCCCATCCCCTGGCTTGCCATAGGGTTGAGGAATGGGAGGAACCTTAAAATATAGAGTGTCAGCTGATCCTGAGGACACAGGCTGTCAGAGGGGGGATAGACCTGAGGACACAGGATGTCAGAGGTGGGATAGACAGACCTGAGGACACAGGATGTCAGAGGTGGGATAGACAGACCTTAGGACACAGGATGTCAGAGTTGGGAGGGCCAGTTGTAAGGGGCCTTAGAACACAGAATGTGAATTGGGTATGGGAGACAATTAGGAAAGGGGAAAGAAAGAGATCTACTTTTTTCTGTCTTTATACCTCCAACACTTGGCATAGTGCCTATGTAATAGTTTGAATTTTTTTTATTAAAGGGGACATCCATTGACTCATTTCTTAAAGAGACCTATTCACTGAATGGGTGTTACCTCACTCTAAGTGAGAACCTGAGAAGACCTTAGCCTGAAAGAGCCAGGGTATCCCTTTGTATCCTGGACCATCTCCAGTCATCCTGATGAATATCTGGCCACTGGACCCAGATGGCTCAGGAGGAGAGAGTGAGACTGATGACCTTGCACAGCCTTCCTTCATTCAAATCAAAGTCAAGTACAAGTCAGGAAATCATCTCCCTAATGTCATGGTCCTGTTAGCAAAAGAAAGACAAACACAACAATAACACAACAGCCACAGCAGAAACACAATAATAGACATTTAATAGATGATTATTGAATGAATGAGTGAGTGAATGAATGAATGAGTGAATGAATGAATTCAAAGTCAAAGCCTTCACAATCTTTCCCCAGCCCACCTTTCTATATTCTACAGAATATATGTCACTCCTCATCACAAACTCTGTTCCAGTCTGTTTTCTCTAACTCAGAATTTCATTTCCCATCTCTGCACCTTTGCATAGGCTGTTTTCCATTTCTAGAATGCCCTCCCTCCTTATCACTGCCTCCCAGACCTCCTGGTCTCCTTCAAGGTTTAGTTCAGGTGCTGCCTTCTGCATGAGATCTTTGCTGATCTCCTCCAAACACACCCTAAATTTGTACATTCATGTTTTGTATTTACTTATCTGTGTACCTACTGGGTTGCTGTAACCCCTCATTCTGGTAGAACATAAGCTCCTTTAAGGCAGGGGCTTTTTACTTTTTGCCTTTGCATCTCTAATACTAAGTACAAATGTCTAACACATAGTGGTGGCTAATAATTGATACTAAACAAATGGCTGTTGAAATTGAATTTGAGAAAGAGAAGGAGAGAAAGGAAGAAAATTAAGTGGGGGGGGGGAAAGGAATGAATATTGTTTTATGGACTGAATGATTATTGAAGAATGAAGCCAAAGGAAAGCTGAAGAAATGATGTATGCATATGTGAGAACCAAGAAAAGGCCACTGACAACCACACACCCCATATGGCTGGCATCCTGAAATCTGACCACCCACTCTGTCTTTTCATTCATTCACCTGCATTTCTAGGAGGCTTCTTCCTTCCTTTTCTTCTTTTTCTTCCTCTCTCTCTCTCTCTCTCTCTCTCTCTCTCTCTCTCTCTCTCTCTCTCTGTTACTCAGAGAGAAAGTCTAAATACCTGACTTCAACTATTCTCCCAACACAGTTGGGAGCTGGGGTGAGCACTGCTTATCCCTATTGGAGATACCAGGTCCAAAGACAGTACTTACCCCAGCATCACACACTATATAAGTGATGATGGCCTGGAAGTCAACCCAGGAGAACTAGCTCCCTTGAATTCAAGACAGCACAGGACAGTAGAAAAATGGCTCTGGAATAAGAGGAGATGAGTTCACACCCCTGTTCCTGTTACTTATGGAAGCCTACTGGATCCCAAGGGGCAGGCAGCCTACTCACAGCTTGTGTGACCTTAAACAAATCTATTCACCCTCCTGGGCTTTGGTTTCCTCATCTGTAAAATGAGGGCATTGGACTAGATGGCCCTTAAGATCCCTATGAGCTCGAGAACTATGAGCCTATAGTGTCTGATGCACCTCAGCTCTGAGGTATTTGGGGAGGAAAAGAAGGAGGAGGGGGTAGAGGGTTCTACTTGTCACTTGTCTGACTTCCTCTCTCTCCCCGCTTAGCCCCTTGTCACTCCTTCCTCTTATGTGGCAGCCTGTCAGCCTGATCCCTCCCTCCCCATTGGCAGCCCTGCCTGCTGGTAATGAATGCCATTTCATTAAGGTCGGGTGAGGACTCATTAAGACTGCAAGCTGTGCATTGGTGGTAAATAAGCATTAAGTTTTTTGCCCCAGGAGTTAATGTTTTCTCTCCAAAGGGCACCCCTGCTCCCATTGGGGCACATCTCCTCAGAGTGGAGGTAGAGGATGAAGGAGGAGGCCCAGCCTGGAGCTCGATCCTGACCTCATCAGCTAGCATCAATTGAGCAGTCAGCTTGCTTTCCCTGGGAGAGCAATGCAGCCTGTTTGACACAGGATCATACACAGATTCAGATCATAGGATCAGAGAGTCAAAGCTGGAAAGGACCTTAGAGATAATCAAATCTAATCCCCTCATTTTAGAGAAAGGAAAACCAAGGTCCCTGGTCACACAGGTAGGAAGGAGCTAAGCTAGACTTTGAATCTTGGTCTTAGCTTTTTATATAGACCCTATAAAAAGCAATCCACATGATCAAAGAGTGCCTTTAGCCCCAAAACATTTTCCTCCTTTCTCTTCTGTCCCATGTCTAAAATAAGAGCTCTGCTTTTGGGTTCAAACCCAAAGAGAATGAGTGACTTGTCCAAAGTCGTTCAGTGAATTAGCAGCAGTGTGAGTCCCCAAACCTCTTTGGACCTCAGTTTTCTGATCTGTCAAAAGAGGGAACTGGGCTCTAGAAGCCAATGATCTCATCATTCCAGGGACTGTAGGGTCTAGGAGGGGATAGGTAAGATAAGCTCTGTGTCTGCACTTGGCAGCAGGTTAGGCTCACAGAAAAGTTTGGCATCATTCCTATTAACTGCTTCATAGCCGAAGTTGCAGTCACTACTGGCTTTGCCTAGAGGGAGCCCAGTTATACTAGGGTAATCCCTAAAACAACCCCCCTCCCTCCCTCCTCCCTGACAAATGAATGGAGCTGTGGTTTATGGGGGGAAATAAAGCCAAGGATTGGATGAGCTGTAGGTTTTTCTTCAACTCCATATTAATCAAATAGCATGCAAATGATATGCAGAGGCAATTCAGATATACCCACTATGAATACTGTGGTCTTGGGCATTTTTAAGACTGGGATTCAGGTATAGTTCCACTTTCCTAAATATCTAATTTGTCATTTCAATTTGATGGATTCCTTCATTCCTCTATACCCCTCCCTGTTTCTGCCCCATCAATCTCCTTCCCTTGCTCTAGGGATGATGGTGCAGGAGGTTGAGCTTCATAACTCCTTTGACAGTTGGGTCTCCCTAACCATAAAGGTCCTTTCCCAGGCACTGAGTTCCAGAACCTGGAGGTTTAAGTAGCTAGTAGCTTAACAGGCAAGGACTAGCCAGCACCTGACTCAATTTTCAGTCATTCAGATAAGAGAGTCTTAAGAGTAACTATGACATTTTCATTAAGCAGCAGTTTGGAGCCTATTCCTTAAAGGGCTTATTCTCAGATGTCAACTAATGTTGAAGAGTGAGAAGCAGGCTAGATTGGGAGTCGGAGGTCTTGAGTTCAGATCTTAGCTGTGAAACTTTGGGTAAATCACCTCAACCCTTTGGATCTTGGTTTCCCTCCCAATTAAATGAGGTGGTGACATTCTATGGCCCCTAAAATCCCATCTAGCTCTAAATACTTGGTTCTATCTTCCTTTTACCTCCCCAACCTCAGTTTCTTTACCTATAAAAATGAGAGAGTGACTCCAGCATGGCAGCACATAACTATAATTCCTGTTACTGGGACACCGAAGCTGGTGGATTGATTGAATTTGGGAGTTCTGAAGTGTAGTATGGTTAAGTCAATTCTATGTGCACACTCTCTTTGCCACCAAAATGGGGAGATCATGGGAATGGGAACCACCGGGCTACCTACTAAGGGGAGAACTAGACTAGATCAAAAAAAATGGAGCCAGTAAAGTCCTGTGTCAATCAGTAATGGGAGTGGACACTAAACTTTCAGCTTGGGTGAAATAGGAAGGCCCAATCTCAAAAACCATAATAAAATAAAATGAGAGGGTTATGATCTCATCTTCTTTTACCTTTCCAGCCTGTTTCCTCATCCATAAAATCAGAATGTTATGATCTTTAAGCTTCCTTCTAGCTCTCTGCTAAGGTGTTCGCTGATATAAACAAACAAATAAACAAATGAGCAAGCAAATGAAGAAATAAAACCCCAGCTGTCAGACAGTCCAGCTCAGTGCAGTGAGAATAGCACTAGAGTTTGGAGTCCCAGTTCAAATCAATCCCTTAATTTGTGTTTCCCCTGCACTAACCACCCTCTGCCCCTAAGACTTTTGTGCAGCTTTATCTTTCCTTAGCTCTCCCCATTCTCCCTGAGAAATGTATGGCTTGGACAAGTTGGCCTTTAAGGCTCCTCAGAACTCATTCTAACCTTCAGTGATATTTCCACTCTCTGCTCCCTTTCCTTGGGATTGGGAGTTGGGTGTCTCTGACCTTCCTTCTGACTCCTCTATCACTGGCTCCTTTCTCAGTCTGAACTTTATACTTGGGATTATATAATTTAGAGCTGGGAGGAACCCTAGAGGACCATCATCTGCTGCATCCTCTTCATTTGACAGATGTGGAAACTGCAGCCCAGAGAAGTGAAATCACTTGTTCAAGGCCCTAGGGGAAGGAGGAAGGAGGATAATCATAGAACTGGATATAGGAGGGACCTTCAACTCCCTCATTTTATAGAGAAGAAAACTAAAACCAGATCCAGAATAGGAACTGCCCACTCCAAACAATGACTTTTTTTAAATCTTAAAAATATTAACTCAACTGAGGCAGCTAGATAGTACCATAGTTGAATAGATTCCAAGCCAGGAGTCAGGAAGACTTGAGTTCAAATCCAAACTAAGATATTTACTAGCTGTGTAATCCTGGACAAGAAAGTGAACCTGGTTTGCCTCAGTTTCCTCATCTATAAGATGGGTTGGAGAAGAAAATGAAAAACCACTCCAGTATCCTTGCCAAGAAAACCTCAAATAGGGTCAAGAAGAGTTGGACATGACTGAAATGATTGAACAACAAACTTTTCAACAGGAAGGCCCAGTGGGCATGGAGATCATTCTTTCACAGGGGCATCCCAAAGAAGCCTGGGTGGCTTCTGGTTGGGGAAGGCTGAGTTTACAACAGAGAATGGGTGGTAACTCAGCAAAGATGACTGATTGTGAAAGGAAAACATAGACCCCTAATCTGGACTGTTCTCTCCATCTGCCCACCACAAAGATGCTGCTGAGGAGCAGGTTCAAGGACTAAGTCAGTCCTGGGGGAAGGAGGGGTGGTGGAATGAGTGGAGCATCACTGACCAATGTATGGACAGGTTTGTCTCTGCCTATAGGGATAAACTGAGTCACTCACATTCTTTTGCTGAGTCCCCTTTGTGACTGATAGTTTAGATCTCTGAGATGGTGGGTCATGGAATAGCTTATGTGAGAATCAAATCTACAGGATGATTACTACTGAGCTCTAATCATTGGGATATCTAGGTGGCCTTGTAGAGTCTTCCAGCAAAGCAGCCTTCTTGGGGGGAGGAGCCAAGATGGAGGAGTAAAAAGATACACATATGCTAGCTCCTAACCCACAGCCCATAAAATATCTGTAAAGAGAAACTCCCAACAAATTCTGGAGCAACAGAAATCAGAGAACAATGGAATGGAGGAGATATCTGTTCCAGAGAGACCTGAAAAACTGACACAAAAGGTCCGTCACACACCAGACCCAGAGCAGAGCCCAGCCTTGCCTTGGCCACTGCACCGAGGGGAGCAGATCTGAACAGGCTTCAGGGACAGAATCTCCAGCAGCAGCACAGTTCCCTCCACCCACAGGGTCTTTTCTGCTTGCTGGGAGGGGAGCAGGGTGTCCCCATAACTCAGGCTCCCTTGGGAGGCAGCAGTGGAGGCAGCAGCAGAAAGGAGCTCCCAGAGCAGGCAGGAGCTTGGATCCATTGTTGAAGGTCTCCACATAAACCCCCTGAGGGAACTGAGCCCCAGGTGGTGGCCCTGCTCCCACCTGAGCACCTGAACCTAATCTCACACTGAATAGCAGCCCCCCCCCAAAGCCTTGAGACTGGGAAGCAGCATTTGAATCTCATCCCCCAAGCACTAGTTGGGCAGAACTGGAGGCTAGGTGGGTGTGGAGAGGAAACTTGGAAGTCAAGTAACTGGCTGGGAAAATGCCCAGAAAAGGGAAAAAAAATAAGACCATAGAAGGTTACTTTCTTGGTGAACAGATATCTCCTCCCTTCCTTTCCAATAAGGAAGAACAATGCTTACCATCAGATAAAGACATAGGAGTCAAGGCTTCTGTGTCCCAAACATCCAAAATAAATATTCAATGGGCTCAGGCCATGGAAGAGCTCAAAAAGGATTTTGAAAATCAAGTTAGACAGGTGGAGGAAAAACTGGGAAGAGAAATGAGAGAGAGGTAAGAAAAGCATGAAAAGCAGGTCAACACCTTGCTAAAGGAGACCCAAAAAACACTGAAGAAAATAACACCTTGAAAAATAGGTCAACTCAATTGGCAAAAGAGGTCCAAAAAGTCAATGAGGAGAAGAATGCTTTAAAAAGCAGAATTAGCCAAATGGAAAAGGAGGTTCAAAAGCTCACTGAAGAAAATAGTTCTTTCAAAATTAGAATGGAACAGATGGAGGCTAATGACTTTATGAGAAACCAAGGAATCACAGAACAAACAAAAAAATGAAAAAATGGAAGATAATGTGAAATATCTCATTGGAAAAACAACTGACATGGAAAAGAGATCCAGGAGAGATAATTTAAAAATTATGGGACTACTTGAAAGCCATGATCAAAAAACAAGCCTAGACATCATCTTTCATGAAATTATCAAGGAAAACTGCCCTGATATTCTAGAACCAGAGGGCAAAATAAGTATTCAAGGAATCCACCGATCACCGCCTGAAAGAGATCCAAAAAGAGAAACTCCTAGGAACATTATGGCCAAATTCCAGAGTTCCCAGGTCAAGGAGACAATATTA
>CM053771.1:38370132-38420010 GCA_028658325.1 Potorous gilbertii | reverse complement strand
GTTCTTGCTACTAGGAAATAAGAAATACAGGTAATGGGGTATAGAAAGTTATCTGGTCCTACAGGATAAAAGAGAAGATGGGGACAAGGGAAGGGAGGAATGAAAGAAGAGAGGGCAGATTGGTGATAGGGGAAATTAGAATGCTTCGTGTTTTGGGGTGGGGGGAGGGAAGAAATGGGGAGAAAATTTGGATCCCAAAATTTTATGAAAATGAATGTTAAAAGTTAATTAAATAAATTTAAAAAAAATAAAATAAAATCCTCCTTCAAAAAAAAAAAAGCAGCCTTCTCTGGGATGGGAGTGAAGGACTGAGATTCTGAATCTTTGGTGTGGCAATACTGCATAGTGGTGGACTTAAAATCAGGAATTCTGGGTTCTAATCCTGCCTTGGACACATTAGCTGTGTCACTCTGGGCATGTAATTAATGCCCCCAGCCTCAATTTCTTTCTCTGAAAGTGGGGAATAGTGTGTTATGATCATCAAATGAATTAATGCATATAAAGTACTTGGCAAGCCTTAAAGTATTAGATGTGTTAGACATGAGAAAGCAGGAGTCAGGAAGGTAAGAAAAGAAGATCCATCACAAGGTGACCCCTAAGGATGCCTGCCCTCTCCCATGTGAACATCAGTGCCAACATCAGGCTTCCTCTTGCTCCCACCTTCCCTTCTCTGGAATATTTTGGGAAGACTGACAGTCATCCTAGGAATTTCCCAGGTGGCCATTTGTAAAATAGAGATGGTAGTATGATACTGGATAGTGAGCTGGCATCTAAGCCAAGCTGACCTAGGCTGAATCTATCCTCTGACATTTATTGGCTGTGTTACTCTGGAAAGTCATTATCCTCTCAGTTGCCCTCAGTGACTCTCTGAAAGGATAAACTACAGAGACAGTGCACTGGGAGAGGAAGTTTCTTCACCTGAGTGTCCCTTTCATCAATGACCTCACACATCATGTCCCTAACTATCACTAAAATAGGGTTGCTGATTCCCTGTCTTTTGACATGTCTCTCATATTTCATAAAGCATAGCTGGAAGGGACCTTAGACATCATCTGGTCCAACCACCTCATTTTACAGATGATCTAGAGAGGAGAGATTACTGACTGAAAGTCATACAAATATCAAGTGGCAGAGGCAGAATTTGAACTCAGCTCCTCTAACGCCGAATTCAGTCCTCTTTCCACTGTCACACTGCCTCCCTGTGACTTGCCCACCCAGAGTCACTGAAGGAGACAGTTATCTCTTAATTGGGTCTGCGTGAGACCCTGTCCTCCATCCCCCATTAAACTCTGTGACTAGTTCTAATTAAAATGACTAGGGGGAAATGAATAAGCATTTCTTAGTGCTTACTATATGCCAGACACTGTGCTAAGTGCTTTACAACATTATCTCATTTAATCCTCACAGCTCTGTTAGGAACTATTTTTGTCCTCATTTTATAATTGAGGAAACTAAGGCAGACAGAAGTTAAGTGACTTGCCCAGGTTCACACAGCTAGTAAGTGTCTGAGGCCAGATTTTAATTTAGGTTTCTCTTTCTCCAGGTCCAGTGCTGTATGCATTGCGTTATCTTGCTGTCTTTAGTAGATCTTTGGGCAGGGGTGTTAAGTCCAATGAGAGAAGGTTTAGGCATATATTTGAAAATAATACTATATTGTGGAATGACCTAAGGCATTACAACCTGGGGCCCCTTAAATGGAAGAGGCAGTAGCAAGCTGGCATCTACTAAAATGACATTCTAGGGACATGGGTCTGACCATGTAAGTCATTTTTCTCAGGAATCTGTGGGGGCTCCTGTTACCTCTGAAATAAAGCTCAGGCTCCTTTGCTTATGACTTGGACCCTTTGAAAACTGACTTTCATTTCTCTTTCCACTCTGATTCCATAATCTTCCCTCAAACAATCTGTGCTATAGCCACACTAGAATATTTGATGTTTTCCTGGGCATAGTATTTTATCTCCCACTTCCACACCTTTTTTTGGCTGTTTCCTCAGGCCTGGAAAGTTCTCCCTCCTCACCTTAGCCTCTTGGATTCCACAGCTCCCTTCAAAGCTCATCTCAAGTGCCACCTACTACAGGAAGCCTTTCTTGATTGCCACTTGCTACTTTGAAACTCACTCCAGAAATTATTTTGTATAGGGATAAAGAAAAGAAATATGTGATTTCATAGGTGTGGAAGATGCCCAGGTAAGGAAACTCCTTCTGTCGGATCAATTTATAGTCTTAAGAATATGGCTGAGGATGACTAAGAGTCTAAGTGCCTTGCCCAAGGTCACACAATCAATATGTCAGAGGTAGAATTTGAACCTAGGCCCCTTTTCATGCTCCCTCTGTTGTGTTTGTATTTTGCATATACTTTTGAGTACATGTTGCTCCTCACCTCACCTCCTCCTCTCCACAAAAAGGAGCTGTAAAGCCTGGCACATAGTAGGTGCTTAATAAGTGTTGTTGAGTTGAACTGAATTGAATTCCTGCCATCCCATGTTGCTGGAAGTGGTAGTGTATAATGGAGACAACATTGACTTGGGAGCCAGAGAACCTGGCTTTAAGTCTCGCCTCTAATGCTTGCTATCTGTATGACCTTGGATAAATCACTTTACCTACCCCCAGGACCTCAGGTTCTTCATGAGTAAAATGAGGAAGGTTGAACTAGAATCACGAGATGGTCTTTGAGGTCACTCTGAGCTCCAGACCTGGGGTCCTAAGAGTTAAAATGCAGGGCAGAGAGAACTTTATTTGCAACCAGACAAACTGCATTCAAATGCTGATTTTCCAACTGTGTGACCTCAAATAAATCGCTTTCTCTCTCTGGGCCTCAGTTTCCTCATCTGCAAAATGAGCCAATTGGAACAAAAGGCGCCTTTATGCTCAAAATCCACTGATCTGTGTATTCTGTTTCCACTGATAAGACATTCCTTTAAAAGCACATTTCCCCTTTGTCTCACTCTTTTTTTGAAGATCCGGCTCTGGATCCCCTTTTAATGAGTTTCTTGCCCCCTTCCCTTTGGGCTAGGTGACTGAGCACAGTTTTCACAGTTAATTATTTCCATTTTAAGAAAATGATGGAGTCATTGATGCTTCAAATGTACATGTTAATGATACTGGTCTGTAGTTCCATTTTGCTTTAATAAAAACCATTTGATCTGAGTGGGTCGGGTAGGTGGGTCTTCATCTTCCCCCTGAGTGACTGCTGTTCTCTAGTCCTCTCCCTCAAAACTCTCTCAGCCTTAGGCCCTGGGGATGGGCAGAGGGGAATCTGGGGCCAATGAACCTGGCTGGTTTCTGGACTCTTGGCTCCAGGAAAGAGAACTGATCTGGGGAGGATTGTGGTCAGAACCCTGAAACCATCAGACAGAGTCTTTTGGAGATCCTGGAGAGGATGGAAAGGAGAAAGATTGCATGCAATCCAGGAAGGGGCTCTCTGGACCCTTATGGACTCTTATGTAGTCAGGAACCCTTTAAGAAAAAGGGACAACCTGTGGTGAGAATGGGGGGGCAGTGTCTTGGGTAGGGAGAAAAAAAGGGAAACTCCCATCTTCCTGTTCTCTTGTCCCTGCTGTGCTCTTTTTAAAAATAAATAGGGAGAAGAGTATTGGGTGGGAGTGCTGTTTCCACTGGAATGGCTCAAAAGCCTGAGGGGACTGGCCCTTTCCAACTTCTGTGAAAGATCTAGAGTATAGCCTGAGGCACCCAGCCAGGAGAGGTCACTGCTGGGTAGTGGCCACCATCCATCAACTGGGCTCCCATTTACCACATTGCCCTCAGTTCTGTCCCTAGGCAGTGGAGGGGCCCTGTGCCCTTTCTCTGTTGTGTCTTGGACACTGCTCAGTCTGGAGACCAAGAAAATAAAGAGTTCAGTGCCTTACTATTCAATAAAGTGCTTCTGGAGTCAAAAATCAGACTCCCTTTCCCATGCTTTCCCTCCCCTCCCCTCCCTCCTCTCTGCCCCTCCCCCACCCTGGTTTTTCCTTCAGGCAAAAAGTTTACAAAAACTGTCCCTCTTAAAAAAAATAAAGTCAGAATAAAGGAAAGAAAAGATAGTGGATGTCCCAGGACTAGAGGTTTGTCCCACTGGGTAGGGGGATTTTGTATCCGTTTCTTAGAAGCAGAAGACAGATACCCAAGCCCAGGCTACCAGTCAAGAGTACAGCTCCTAGGGCTTTAAAGAAGGAAGTCCTGCTTCGGGTGAAGGAACTAGGTGCCATGATCCCCAGCAGGGCTGTGCTGACGGTAAGAGTGTAGAGAATGGAGACCCCTGTATTGAGTGCGACGATCTTTCCAAATTTAGCAAAGGGGGCAATAATGCAGAAGAACAAGGGGACCGTCGCTATGACTGTGGTAACTGCACTTGAGACGATGGCCACACCCACATGCCGGACAGCCTCCAGGGTCCTCCACTGACGCTGGGCACTTGGGTCCTGTCCAAAGGCAAAAGAGGGATGGGGAGGGTTTCAATCAGGAGAGAATTTAGAACCTGTGGGATGTCCTAGATTTCAGGTTTGTAGGATCATATGGTTCAGAGACCTTAGATTTATCCAATCTCATTTTGTAGATGAAGAAATCGAGTCAGAGATGAAATGACCTGCCCAGAGTCATACAGGTGGTAGGTTGCATGGTCAGGATTTAAACTTCAGTTCTAGGTCTCCAAAGTCTTTTCACTGTAGCAGTTTGTATTCCATGATGTAGATGTAGACCCTGTCTAAGAAGCAAATCCTATGAATGGTGAACTATAATGCACTCATTTCCATTGGAACAGCACTTAGTACTAGAATGGGGAGAGACAACTAGATAAGCAGCCCTTTTCCACTCTACCCAACTACTTTCACCAGCTCTGGGAGTTGCTGGATAGGGTTCATTTTTGTGGACCCTACTTATCTCTAGTACCACCTCCCCTAATCACAGGGGGCAGAACACACTCTCCTAGCATTCAGGGCTGCTCAGAACATGGAGGACCAGTCTCCCTCTCTTTATCTCACCTGGGGCTGATGGGACAAGTGTATGTAATATACTTGAGTATATGGAGCATGGTTGAGTGTGCGTGTGTGTGTGTGTGCGTGTGTATGTGTGTGTGTACGCGCACGTAAGAAATATACCTATGTATTTGTAAGATAAGGTGATAAATGAACCCTGCTGCTTGTGTATGTGTGAGACAATGAGAGACACAGAAAGATGTGGGGAGGAGGAGGAGAGAGAGAGACAGAGAGGAAGAGAGATCAAAAACAAAGAGACAGAGAGGGAGACAGGAAACATAGGGGAAAAGTGAGAGAATAATGACTGTCAATAAGTCATTGCAGTTTGTCCTTCCTTTTCAAAAGGACCATAACATCAGGGAAGTGATGCCATGATTTGCAAGTGAATTGGATTTAAATGAAAGAGGGCTGTGCAAAGTCACCAGTCTCACTTTCTCCCCTAAAGCCATCTGGGTCCAGTGGCCAAATATAGATCAGGACAACTGGAGATTGTCCACCATTAAGTCAAGAACATAGAGCACTAATGTAGGTCGAACCTCATCTCTAATTTAGTAGATATCTTAGTTGCCTAAGCCTCAGAGCAGGTACAAGTCTCACCTCTGGTCATGTCAGCTAGTAATTGTTAAATTCTGGTCTTTTTTGATGCTAAGTCCAGACTGCTATCTACTATGATATGTTGCCCCTGGCATCTCAGGGTATATCGCTTTGGGAGGGGAATGAAGGTCAGATCTTTGATTTCAGTGTGTTTAAATAAAATTTTAAAAAAAGTGAGAGGAGCTTGGGAACAGTTGCTAGGGGTGGTAGTGATGTAGAGGAACCTTCCTACACCAAGGTAAATGGGTATGTGGTTTGCATCTTACAATCTTAGAGAGTCACTTAGGACTCAGAAGTCAAACAACCCAGCATCACACAATCCATGTGTCAGGGGTAGGATATGAGCCCAGGTCTTCCTGCCTCTATTGACAAGGCAACCCTACCTCTCCCCAGGGTACATGTGGGAAATAATATACTTGTCCATGAAGTACCCATAGGTACTGTACCATATATGTGAGGGAATAGGGCAGGGGGACAGAATGTCCTGGTTAGGAATGAGGAAACTTACCATGGTCAATCTTTCAGAACTATGTCTGGGGTGCTTGTAACTTGTTCTTTCAGGACCCTGGGCAGAGCCAACATGAAACAAGATGAGGTTGGAGTGAGTGAATGAATGAGATTGACTACATTGTTTGGCGTTGGTCCATGGTGCAGATCATAGGATCTAAGTTGAAACTCTACTTACCACCTGTGTGACCTTAGACAAGTCATTTAATCTTTTTAAGGCTTATTTTCCTCCCTTGTAAAATGAGGGAGTTGGACTGGATGAGCTCAGGTTCCTTCTAACTTTAGATCTATGACCACATTACTCATGGTTTCATGAGTGAAGGGAATTCTCAGTGCAGAAACTTTCTCTACAAATGCAATCCAGTAACTGGGTTGTATCTTCTAGCTGGATTTAGCTCAGGGCTTCTTGGCCTGAGGGTCCATGAGCTTACATACACACACACATACACACACACACACACACACACACACACATGCACACGTGTGTTACCAGCAGGGATCTGAGATAAATATGCATATATCAACATAATTTTCTCCATATATGTGCATGCATATATGTAATTCAACAGAACTCTTGCTATATTGCATAAATGGATGTATATTTCTATATAACTCTCTATACATATATGTCAACATAATTCTATATGTATGCATGTATATTTCAACATAACATTCTATAGGTATGCACATATTTAAATACATGTATACAATGCACATATGTATGTTTCAGTATTAACTATATATCATGTATGTACATTTTTATATAATTTTATGTATGCATATATATATATATCTCAACATAATTTGCTCTATATATGTATGCATATTTCAATATGACTCTTTATATGTATATTTCAATATAATTGGTTTTCTTTGTAATCCTTTGTATTTTATTTTGTGCATTTAAAACCATTCTTCTAAGAAGACATCCAAGACTTTGACAGATTTGTTGTCAAAGGGATCCATGACACAGAAAAGGTTACAAAGCCCTGCCTCAGAGAGGTTCCTAGAGCATAGAGAGGTTAAGTGACTTACCCAGAGTCACACAGCCCACACATGTCATAAGTAAATGTTCCCAGCTCCAATGCTGGCCCTCTCTCCAGTCTGCCATGTTGCTTCTTCTGACTGCATTGGAGTGGTATAAATGCCTTACTTGCACATGACCAACCCAAGAAGGGAGGGTGATTTTTACCTTTAACCATTCCTGTCTAAATGGAACTCTGAGTACACAGAACACTAATCCTGAGCCCTCTCTCCACCCTATCCTCATCTCTATTTAGCTCAAGAGCTTTAGACTTCTGCTAGTAACTTCCTACCTTTCTCATTGGTGTTGGAGAAAGAGCTTTGACATCCATAAGAAATAGGTTCAAGTTAACTAACTCCATATGGAACCTTGGGCAAGTCACTTCTTCCCTACTGTGCCTCAATTTCCGCATCTGTAGAGTGACAGGGTTGAGAGTTCCTTCTAGCTCCATGGATTAGGATTTGAGTCAGATAAGGAAGACCTGCCCCACCCCACCCCAGCCCACTTCCTTCCCCATTTCCCAGTTCATTTCAAAGATACCACCTTTCTTCCAGGCACTTGGATCAACAACATCTTTTATTCTCTTTGTCATTCTCTTCTACATTTATCTGGCCTGGATGTGACTGTAGTCAAGACAGATTATGAAGGACAAGCCAAGAAAAAGTTGATAAAATTCATGGAAAACTCAACTCCTCCCTTGAACTCACTCCACATATCCAATCTGTTGTTATCTTGTCATTTCTATTTTCCAGCCTCTTTCCCCTCCGGATTCTCAATTTTGTTCCTTTTGCAAAAATGACAAACTTCTTCCAAGCCTACAGAAGCCAAATGAGGCAGATCCTTGAAGACCAGTCTGTGATTCCCCTTCCCCCACCTCAACATCTGCCTCAAATTGCAGTATTGATGCCTTTTTACTCACACAGCACCAATCCTGGAGCCAGCTGTAGTAGTCTCCTATTAGTCTCATCTCAAGCTGTTCTCACTACCAGTCCAGGCTCCACTTAGCTGACAACATGATCTTCCTAAAGCACAGATCTGATCATGTTACCCTCCCTGCTCTCATTCAGTAAACTCCACTGACTCCCTAGTGCCTTCAGAAAAAAATATTAAATCCTCTGTTTGGCATTTAAAGTCCTTCACAACCTGGTCCCTTCCTACCTTTTCAGTTTTCTTATACTTTACTCCCATCTGTGGGCTCTATGCTCCAGTTGCATTGGCTTCCTTCATGTTCCTCATGCATGACCATTCATCTCCCATCTCCACATCTTTGCACTGGCTATATCTCATGCCTGGAATGCTCTTCTTCCCCATCTATTCTTCCTGGCTTCCCTGATTCCTTCAGAACTCAGCTTATGCCACTGCGAGTGCCTTCCCTCTGAGATTTTGCCTTTCTTTGTAAGTTCAAGGTTTAGCACAGAGCCTGGCACATAGTAAGTGTTTGATAAATGTTGATTGACTGATATATATTTCCCAGATCTAATTCTATTTGCTGTCATATAGCCTTTATTAAGTTTCTCCTATGTGCCAGGCACTATGTTAAGCCCTGGGGGGGCCCAGGTGCTAGGAGATAGGAAGTATGGACAAAGAGAAGGGAATCCTATTATGATTGAAATGGAATAAAAGGCTTTAAAAAATACCCAAATGAAGACAGACTCAGAACAGTTGAGTGCTCCAAACATAAAGCCTAGAGCTCAGAGACTTTTCCCAGGGAGACAGGGAGATTCTTCATGGAAAACGTGATTGCATTTATGTTCTCAGTCTTATGTTCTCCTTGACTCTGACCTCAAGTACCTAGTTCGTTGCTAAATACTACATAGGCCCTTTAAAAATATTCACTAACAAGATAATTTGCCTTTTAGCAATATCCACCCCCAAATCTTAATTCATGTAGTATAATGGAAATCACACTGGACTAGTAAAGACAAATAGGATGAAGTCCACTTATAACACTTGCTAGCCACATGACTTTGGGTAAGACATTTCTCCTCTCTAGGTCTCAGTTATCTGCAAAATGGGTATAATAACATTGGCACAACTTCCCTTGCAGAATTGTCCTGGGATAATGTTTTATAAATTTTGAAATACAATATAAACATAACATCATCACTACTCCTACTACTATGATTTTTCAAGGAAGGAAATCATTAGCAGAGCTTTGAGATCTGCTCTCCTAAACCCCATTCACCAGGAAGATCACTTTAAAAGTAATCCCAGTAAACTGAAGCATTAACTCTAGTCAGTGGGGGCTGGAGGATGGCACAGTGGATCCTGGGATGGAATCTGATGCACAGTGAATAGGGTGGAATAGGCATGTTCTCACCTCAGCTGGGTGGAGGGGGAGGCTCTCCCCAGCCAGTAGGTACCCTTCTACCAGATGGACACAGTAATCCACAGAGGAGCCAACAAGAATGGACAGAGATATGGCCTCCACAGCACCCATCTCCCAGCCAGACCAGTACATGATAGTGACCACTAAGCACACAATGCCTGCAAAGAGAGTGAAATCATAGGCAGGAGGGACTGGCCAAGGGGTGGTTTTAGCTAAGTTTCTGATCTTGCCCCATGTACTACTGACTGGAATGGGGCCTGGTCTATTCAAGGCCAGGGCTATTGAGCAGGGAAGATGGATAGGCAGGAAGTTTCCAGGTGTGGATATGGCTGAAAGTAAGAGGAGGAAAGATGATTTTAATGGGAGTAGAGTATAGGACCCAAAGAAGAGGCCAGAAGGTAAAGCAGGTCACAGAAAGTCAAGGGGATTTGGGGGAGAGACAGAAATACAATGGAGTCCAAATTATCCAAAGTTCCCTTATCTCCAACCAACTTACCTATCCAGAAAATATCTATGAACCTATGAAAATACCTCTGAAAACAGAAAAAGGTCTTTGAGCGACCCAATTTGTTGATACAAAGCCCATGAACTTTATATTCATGGGAAAAGCATATCTATACACACTAAGAGCTCAGGAACTCTTATTTTGCAAACATTTCTAATAAGCATAATGGGGCTTGGATTTTCTGTTGAAAGGAGCTAAATAATTAAATTATTCTAAATTATTCTAAATAAATTAGAAGCAACAAATTAGATGTAATGGAGTCCCTGTGGAAACTCCAGGAGCTTTCTCATCCTTCCCCCCGCCCTTTCCCCCCCACCCCATACCTAGGATGCTTAGCAGTACAGGCAGCAGGAGCAAAATGTGGGTGGTAAATACAGCAACAGCAGCTACACAGATGATCAATGACAGGACCAGGCCATAGAGGGCACTCTGCACACCTGAAACAATGGAAGACAATAGTGATAAAAGTATCTCAACCCAGGTCACAAACTGCAGCTATAACTCCATACTGGTTTAAGACTAAAGAGGTTAAAAGCCTTGTCCAACAATGCAGAGCTAGTAAGGACTAAACCCCAGATCCATTTACATCTAGCCCAGCATGTGACCCAGAAAAAATATTTCATGTTAATAATATTGACATATTTGTTTAGTTTTATTCCCATGTATTTGGGGCTGCTTTTGTGTTTCAAAGAGGACCATGACATCAGGGAGATGATGACATGACTTGCTGTTGACTTTGATTTGAGTGAGGGAGGGCTGTGCTGTGAGGGCAGCCCCACTTTCTCCTCCAGAGCCATCTGGGTCCAGTGACCAGATAGATATTCATCAGGGTGACTGGAGATGGCCCACGGTGCATTGGAAGACCATGGCCCTTTTAGGCTAAGGTTTTTTCAGGTTCTCACTTAGAATGAGGTAATGCCCATTCAGCAATTGGTCTCTTTAAGAAGTGAGTCAAGGGATGGCCCCTTTAATTAGAAAAAAAAGAAAAATAAAATCAAGTTGGGAGGGGAAGCTCCACAGGGTTGCTGCTCCAAAGAGAAACAGTTACCACTGACATTCACTCTAAGCCAGGAGGGCCCAAAATACAACCATTAAGTGGAGATTGGGAAGGAACCTATTGTGGTCCAACCTATGAGCTTCAGAGTGAACTGGGTTTGTTTTGTGAAAGAAGAAAGAGTTCCTTCCTTCATTCCTTCCTTCCTTCCTTCCTTCCTTCCTTCCTTCCTTCCTTCCTTCTTCTGGGGCTGCTTTTAACCATTTAGGCAAAGCTATAATTGCCACCACCACACTCAGAGAAGTCATCATGTCACCTTGGCCAGGGATGTCCAGCTGATCAGCAGCAGAACTAGGCTTAGAACTCGGAGCCTACACTAACCCTTCCCATGTCTAGGTGGTTAATCTTTAGGTGAGGTCCCTCCCTCCCCTCCTCTCAGGCACAGCCCTTCCCCCGTGTGTGTGTGTGTGTGTGTGTGTGTGTGTGTGTGTGTGTGTGTGACAAGGTTGATGGGACAATTAAGGACAGTAGATTGGAAAAGAGAAGGTTTGAATATCAGGAGTTGGTGGAGTCTTACCTATGATTTCCATGAAGACTTGTTTCCAATGTTCACAGGTTTGGAAGCCTCGGCGGAGGGCTGAGCCCTCTGGGGACAGCTGCAGCTGCTGCTGTAGGAAAGTCTCCCACTTGAGGTAGTCAGAATATGTCTGGAAAGATGACTTGCCTTTGTAGGTAGTCTGCAGGAGACCAACAGTCCTATGAGTCCAAGGCTCCCATAGGTTGGCATGACTGGGGGGAGTAGGCATGCCTTTTAGTCCCCACTTCTCTCATCACCCTAAGGGGTATAAATACTATGCTTTTCCTTTACATCATAATGATGTAAGGGATAGACACAGTAAAATACAAAACATAGGTGTAGATTCATAGAATGTTAGAGATGGAAGGATCTTAGAACAGAGAAGGTCAGAGCTGGGAGGGGCCTTAGAACACAGGATGTCAGAGCTGGGAGGGGCCTTAGAACACTGGATGTCAGAGCTGGGAGGGGCCTTAGAACACTGGATGTCAGAGCTGGGAGGGGCCTTAGAACACAGGATGTCAGAGCTGGGAGGGGCTTTAGAACACAGGATGTCAGAGCTGGGAGGGGCCTTAGAACACAGAATGAGAAAAGTTAGAATGACAGAGAGAACGTAAAACATAGGAGCATCAGTTTTCGAGTTTGAAGGAGGCATAGAGACCATCTAGGTCAATCCCTGGATCTCACTGAGGAAGAAAACTGAGGCCTAGATTCCTGAGATAACCTTAGCTTCTCTCTCAGCAAATCAATTGTTCCTGGTATCCCAATCCATGACTTTGTACTTCTTAATTGACTATCTTGCTGTCCCTTATCTCATTTTATTTCCAATGACCATTCCTTTGACTGTCCAAAGGAACCATCTACCCCTCTAATCTAGATGTTTCTTGGAGTATCCCTGACCCTACGCAGACCAATGGAAATTTTCAAACTAATCCCAAACCCCATGTACCTAGTAGGCATCAAACTGGAAGTGACCTTAGAACATTCAATGTTAAAATGAAGAATGGTAGCCATAGAACCTAGGGTCTCTACTTTGCCACCAACTTGGACATGACCTTGGGCAAGTCCTTTCTCTTTTCTCATAGGAGAGAAAGAGTTCTGTGACTTTGTTTCCTGCTTTGTAAAAATAAACAGTTGAATTATAGGTCCCTTTCAGTCCCAGTTTATGCCCGAGGTTCCTCCAGTTTTGACATTCTGTGCTCTAAGGGCCCTCCCTGACATTTTCAGTTCTAAGATTCTTTTTAGCTTAATCTGTGCTCTAAGATCTCTTCCCAGATGCTTAATCTTAGGATACAACCCCTATCAAGACCATGCCCATCAATCTACTCTCCTATTCCTTTTCAGCAACCAAGTTCAAAGTGCCCAAAGAAATCCCATGAGAGGGCTGTAGGAATGCCCGACATTAGTCCCTGCTTTGTTGGAGAGACCAGCCCTGCTCATTTTCCAAAAGTATTCAGGGATTGGTCTTGTGCTGGGGCAGAGAAAAAGGACAGGTTGCTGTGATTACAGGCTACTCTCCAATACCCAGGGAGTTGACATGTGGATTATCAAGGTCTCTCTGCTTCCCACTCCCTCACCGACTCGAAGGCCATGGAGATCCACTGCACTTTGCCCTCTCGGACGCCCACAGCCCCATGGGACAGCTGCCCAGGGAGTAGGTTGGGTTCAGGCAGATTCTTGCACTCAGGGTGTAACATCTGTAGAAAGGTGGAGATGCTATAACCTAGAGAGAGAAGAGGGGAGACAGACACAGGATGGGGCTGTAGGAGTCCGGAGATGAGACTGTGCTTTGATGGGGATGAGAGGGCTGGGAAGGAAGGTTTCTGATGCTTCCTCCCCACTCTCCCTCTTTAGGATGGAGCTGGAAAAAATATTCTTGTCTTTCCCAGATCCCAGTGTTTGGATGCAGGAGGTGGCCAGCACTCTGTCTCTCCTCTCCTCCCTTCTCATTGAATGAACCATACCAACCTCTGGAAGCAGCAAGACCATTCATTGCACTAGGTTGATGCACCCCTGGCATGGCTTCTGCCCCTAAGAGTCTGGGGAAGGCCTCTCTTTCCCTACCCTGTGTGTCCTAGGGCACCTCTTTCAAACATGGGCAAGGGGTATGCCTCCAAAACCTCTTATAATCCTTCCTGTCATTGCCAGCCTCTTGAGAAAATGTCTTCTATAGGATGCCTTACCATTCCATGGAGCAAGGCAGTCTCTTCTTTCTTAGAATTACAGCATACTAGACTGGGAAGGGGTTGTAGGACACAGAATACCAGAGCTGGGAGAGATGTTAGAGCATGGAATATCAGAGCTAGGAGGGGTCTTAGAACAGAGAAAGTCAAAACTGGTAGAAGGCTTTAGAACATGGAAGGTCAAAGGTGGGAGAGGACCTTAAAACATGGAATGTCAGAGCTGAGAGGGACTTTAGAACAGAGAATGTCAGAGCTGGAAGAGACCTTAGAACACAATACCAGAGTTGGGAGAGCCCTTAGGACACAGAATGGCAGAGCTGGGAAAGACATGGAAATTCAGAGCCTGAGGTTGACCTCAGAAATCATGCATCCCAAGTCCATCATTTTATAGATGAGGGTCATAAGATCCCAGATCTAGAAGCAACCCTAGAGGTCACCTAGTCCAAACACTTCATTTCACAAATCAGTAAATTGAGGCTCAGAGAGGTCAACTGAAGTACTGAAAAGTGAAGGTTTGGACCCTAGTCCCCTGGAGGAAGTTGAGGCCTAGAGAGGGCTAGCAATCCGCTCAGAGTCACCAATAAATCAGTGGCAGAGCCAGGACTCATTTGAGGCCTCTTCCCACCCACCCCCTTCCTGACTGAATAGACTTGATAACAATGGGCCCTCTCATACTCCTCCATCCTCATCCTTCAGGCCCAGGCCTGGTCTTCACTTACCGGAGGGGAGGCACTGGGCCCCACCTGGCTTCACCAGCTCCAAGTTGTCCGCAATGGCTTTGCACAGGCGGCAGAGATGCCCAATCTCTTTGAAGAGGTCAAAGCTGTCATCATAGATAACGCTGCCCTTTCACAAGGAGACAAAAGCCAGCCAGGACCAATCACATGGGGCCAGAATGAGGGGAGGTCCCCATCAGGGCTTAGTCCCACCCCCTCCAGGAAGCCTTCCTTGACTGTTCCTGCCTCCTGGAGACATCACCTGATCACCTAAGAGGCTCACAGGATTACTCCTGGTAGAGTGAGTCCAACCCTTTCATTTTACAGATGAGGACAATGAAGTCTAGAGAAGTGGGGCAACTTAGTCAAAGTCATAGACTGTAAGTGCAGAGCCAGGATTTGAATCCAGGTCGTTTGTCCCTGAATCCTGCTCTCTTTCCACTATGCCATATTGACCTTAATATGAGGTGGCCCTTTTCCCCAGACTTTATCATGATTTCACATGTCTTATCTCCTTAATAAGACTGTGAATTGAGGACAGGGCCATATCTTTCCTCTCTCTCCCCTTTTCACCACCACCCACCCTGATCCATTGCCCAGGATTCCAGATGAACAGTAGACCCTCCACAAAAATTATGGGTCAAATGATTCTTAGCATTCTTTGCCAAGTCTTTCGTGGGAATCCCTGAAAGTCAATCAGTTAAAATTTTTAAAGTGCCTACTATGTGCCAGGCACTATGCTACATGCTGGAGATGCAGAAAAGGGCAAAAACATGGTCCTTGCCCTGGGAATCTTACAGTCTAATGAGGGTAGCAATTAGGCACATATAAGATATATTGGGGGTAAATGGAAGGGAAGAGGGAGTGTTGTATTGCAAAGAGGGAACTGCTCTTCTGTGTGCTCTGGATGAGGGGCCACCTGTATAAAATGGCAGTGCCCTCCTCTCCCATGCCTCAGCTCTTCCTCCTGAAGCCTTGTTCCAACCCTGGGGTTCATCCATTGGCAGCACCCTCCTCTCCTGCTGCATCTCCCTCTGACTGGAGCCACCATTTCAGGAGGGCATCCAGGCCAGGTGTGTATTGTCTTCTCCAGGCATCCTCCTAAGTTTCCTCTACCACATCCCCCTGGCCCCTTTGTGCTGCCTTTTATGCATCATCTTCTCCTACTCACCCCCAACTAGAGTACTTGTTCAAGGCAGGAGTTGTCTTTCTTTCTGCTTGGCTTTATATTCCTGGCATGTAGTCAATGCTTTTAATAAATGTTTGGTGACTGCCTGAGCTGCCCCTCCCTTCCCAGTGTCTCAAGGTGAAGGGCAGGTGACTAGGTATGGGACATAGACCATACATCCTACCTCTGGGCCAGTTCACAAAGTGGTTTTCTCACAACTGGAAGAAAATCATGCTTACCTTTATTCTGGCTGCCCCCTCTGTGCCTGAAAAGCTCTTCCTCTCCCCTCTCCCCTCTCCTCCCCCTTCCCCTTCCTTCTCCCCTCTCCTCCTCTCCCCTCTCCTTTCCTTCCAGAATGCCCTGTTTTCCTTAAGAGCTCAGCATACACCTTTTATGGGAAGCCCTTCCAGATCCTTCCCAGAGGCCTGTGTTCTACCTCATGACTTTATATTTACTCTGCAAGCATTTTTTTGTATTTCCTTATATATTACCTGCTGTTTTCCTTGGGAGGTTGTTACCCTTCTGCCTCCTCTCTGTGTATCTACTTTTTTACATGTTACCTCCTCCATTAAAATAGAGGGTTAGCCCCTTGAGGGCAGCAGCATGTTTTTGTTTCTTTGTATCCTCAGCATTATGAAAGGATCTGATACATAGTAACTGCTTATTCAGTCCTGGCTGATTGAGGGATGATTCAAAGCTTTTCCTGATACTCCTAGTTGTTGCTGCTTCCCCGACCTGAAATTACTTCATATGTATATTGTGGGTTTATTTCTCTGCTATCTTTAGGGGCTATCTTCATTTCTTACCTTTGCATGACCCCAAACAAAAGCTTAATAAAGATTTGTTGTTTGATGGATTGCTTTTCCCAGATAGATTATAAGCTCTTTGAGGACAAGGGCTCTTTCATGTTGTCTTTTTATCTCCAAGATCTAGCACAGTGTCTGGTATGTATGTTGAATATATTGGTTGATTTCTCATTGTACGGGTGAGGTGGTAAGAGGTGGTGTGATGTCCTCAAGGCCACACAACTAAGAAGTATCAAAACTTCTGAGATTCTGTGATATAAGAAAAGACAGAGCATTGAATGCTAGTCAGGGGACCTGAGTTCAGAGGCTGGCTCTGGGACCTTGGCTAAGATGCTAAGCCTTGATGTGGCTCAATTCCTTCATCTCCAAAATGAATGATCTCTAAGGTTATGTCCAGGTCTAAAAGTCCTATTATCCCCAATTCAGAGACCTTTTACTATGCTATTCTGTTCCTAAGTTTTTGGATCCACAAATTCCCAGTTCCCCTTGATCAAAATATATGGTCCCATCCAGGTGGAGGGGCTGTGTACCATGTCTCCAATGACGTGGTTGTCAGAGTGCCGGGTTCGGTTGACGCCAAGGATGCCAAAGACCACGAAGACCATTGCACCTGTGTCCACTAGTGGGCGCACAGCAGGCTTCCCACAGCCAGTGTTCACGCAGGGGTTGAAGCCTGAGGTTGCAGACAGCCGGGTCTTAGGGGCTTGCAGACAGGAAAATGGAGAGAAAATAATTAGTACGATGAGGCACAGGCTGCTTTCTTGGGTATTCTCAGTCTTTTCCTCAACACAGTATCCCCTCAAAAAAATCCCCCACCATTCCACCCCAGTGGAGCAGTCTACAGCTCACCTTTCTCACTGGGCACATAGAGGAAGCCTTTGTTGGGTCCATCTGGGCTGGAGCTGAGAAGACAGCCAGGGGGTGCCACACATACACGCCCATGAAAGGGGGGCTTATGGGACTGGGCAAAATATAACTTCCTGAAGGGCAAGAGAATCAACAGTACTGATAAGAGGAGGTAAGCTGGTCATGTGGAAGAGATGGTGGCCAGTAGCACTATAGCAGGACAGTGTAGGAGGGATCACCCAGAGACCTTAGAAATATGGGAAAGGATGGTCTCGGAGAGGGGTGAATCCTAGGGGGGCCATGTGGCCTAAGGTAAGAATACTCACTAGTTTTGGAGTCAGAGAACCTGGCTCTACATCCTGGGGGTCCTGAATCCAGTAATTTGTGTAACCTTGGGGGCAGATCACTTAATTTGTCTAGCCCTCAGTACCCTTAGCCATAAAATAAGGGGGGTGGTCTGGGTGACCTCTATCACCCTTCTAACTCTTACACTCTAAGTAGGTGATTCAGTGATAGAGTTTAAACGTAGCCTGAAGCTCAGGTATGTACCTGCAGGAGGGGAAAGAGGAGACTGATGCAGTCCCAGGCCGGAGTTAGACTTATTACTACTTCTAATCTCACATTCATATAAATGATATGCTTCGATAAGTCTTAAGCTTAGCAAATCTTTTCTTCACAACAATCCCTTAAGGTAGATAATATAATCATTACTGGGTCCATTCCATAGATGAAGAAACTGAACCCCAGATTTGAAGTGACTCCCCCATGTTCACATAAGTGTCAGAGCCGGAGTTCAAACTGAGATCTGTTGATTTCTAAGTCCTGAATTCTTGCCATTACAACACAATGCCTCTCTGGCTCCTCTTCTATCTGTTCCTACCCCAAGTCCCTTGACCTCATCACCCAATATGTGTCAAGCAGAATAGGGTACTCTGTTGCTATAGCATCCAGCCCCCTGCTTCCAGGCAGGCTGGTTCTCTGCCCACAGTGGCATCTAATATTCACTGAAGTGGAACCATTTCCACTGAGTGAGTATCTATCGTATAGTTAAACCTCAGGAGGAGGGAGCAAAGGAGGGGAAAGGATCAGATAGGGGAGACAATGCTGACAACGACAACAATGATGGTGCCATCGCCATCACCCCAAATGCTGCTAGAGTTGGACTGAAAATTCTTGCAGCCTACAGGGGACGAGCTCACATCCTAGGACTATTCTCTTATAAAAAGCCAGATTTCATCCTCCTGTGCCAAAGTCCAAAGAAAATTAAACACCGAAAGGCTAATAAACAGCGACCACAGGCCCCTACTATTTGAACTCCCAGGTCATAGATTTAGAGCTAGAATGGATCTCAGTTTACCTCCCTCATCTATTCATTGTTGATGTTCACTTGTATATGATTCTTTATGATCCCATTTGGGGTTCTTGGTGTGGTTTGCCATTTCTTCCCTAGTTCATTTTACAGATGAGGAAACTGAGGTTAACAGGGTGAAGCAATTTACCCAGAGTCACGCAGCTGGTAAAAGTCTGAGGCAAGATTTGAACTCAGGAAGAGAAGTGACTCCAGGCTTGGAGCTGTATCAACTGCACCATCTATTTGCCCTCATCTTACAGATAAGGAAACTGAGATCTAGTGATTTGCCTTAAGCATCAGGGGTAGAATTTGAACCCGAGATCTCTGAAATTAAGAGGAGAAGAATGAGATAACACTAACACTTTTCTTTGTTGTTGTTGATAGCTGTGATTTCATTGGTGTTATCTATCAATGCAGGTTAGCTTCTGCACTGTATCTAATTGTCTTAGAGACCTACCTGGAGCACTCAGATCACATGACTTGCCCAGTCATGTAGTCAATAAGTATCAATGGTGGGATTTGAACCCAGAGCTTGCTGTCTCCAAGACCAGCTTGGATCCCATATTCCTAGTAGCCTTATAAGAGCAGGTGGATTTCAGCAAAGCTGATTGACATGAGGAACAAAGAAGCCTTCCTATGTGTGAATAGAGAGATGTGAATGATGATGATGATAAAGTTTTGGTGTCTGTCAATAAGGATGGCAAGGATTGACAGCTGTATAGTACTCTACGGTTTGCCAAGCACTTTACCTACACTATCTCATTTGAGCCCTCCAAAAATTCTTATTGTAGGTTCTATTATGACTTCATTTTATAGATGAGGAAACTGAGGACCAGGAAGGTAAACTGAGGATCTGAGGCTCAAGTAGTGTGGTATAGTGGAGAGAATGCTGGATTAGAATCAGAGAGCCTGGTCCCAAATTCCAGTTCTGCTGCTAACTACCTATCTGATTCGAAATGCCTCTCTGCCTCAGTTTCCTTATCTGTAAAATGAGGGAGTTGGAACAGATGACCTCCAATGTCCCTGCTTTAAATCTGTGATCATGTGATCCTAGGTGACTTGTCCAGGGTCACTATGGAATCATAGATTTAGAGGCCATCATGTTCACTTCCCTCATTTTACAGATGAGTAAACTGAGGCACAGAGAGATTGTTAGGTCGATCATACTGCTCATAAATGTCTGAGCTGGGCATTGAGGCCAGGTTTTAAGACCATAGATTTAGAGCTGAAAGGAACCTTAAAGGCTATCATGTTCAATTCTCTCATTTCACAGATGAGGAAACTGAGGCTTAGATTTGTGCAGGGACACATAGCTAGTACATGCCAGTGCTAGGAATTGAAGCCTTGTATTTCTGACTCCATGCCACCACAATTCCAAGCTTAGCTCAGAAGTGCCATCAGGGTACTTGATCCCAGGACCAGACCTTTGACATTAACTGGCCTGACCCAGCGTCCCTTCACCCATCCCAGTCTTCCCATGGGTCCTCCCTTGTGCAGACTGGGAGAGATCCCGGCCCATCTGTCACATCAGGGTTTGTGCCATATTACCTGGTTCGCTGCTGTTCCTTGGCCGCCACATAAAAGCTGAAGTCAAACTTCCAGCCTCTCTTAGCATCACAGGCCAGAGACGTCATCATCCATTTCCGGAGGCTCGTCTGCTGGAGCAGCCCTACTGTAGACATACAAGCGGTCAGCTTCTTGGTGAAGTTACCGTAAGGCACTCTATACACCTAAGCAGTGAATTAACAAAAACAAGACACATAACTCCAGGGGCCATCCCAGCTCCAGCCCCTTCCCCCTCTCTGCCTCTCAGTCCATCTTGCCCCCTCCACTGCCCACTGGAGAATCTTTTCTATCATTTTCTAAGGTCCTTCCCAGATTGCTACTCATCTATTTTATATTTATTTCAATGCACACATGTTATTTTCCCCCAACAGAATGTAAGCTTCCTGAAGGTAGGGAACATTTTTTTTTCTCTCTGTATTCCTGGGGCCAAGCACAATGCCTGATGTGAGGAAATGCTTCCTGAATTGAATTGATCCTCAAAGACCTCCGAATTCCTCCCTGTGTGAGCCCCCAGCAGATGTCCCAGCCTTTGAGTTGAGTGGGAGTATTGCTTTGAGGAGAGAGAAAATATGCAGAGAAGACAGGACTTGTATCCCATAATATAGGCAGGCAATGAGGGAGGTGGCAAAAATAACAGCAGCACCAATTGATGTTTGCAGTATTTTAATGTTTTTAATGAGATTTGCCTGCACTGTCTTGTCTCACCCTGGGAGATTAGTACTTTCAGGTAGTCTTCTACCCATTTTACAGATGAGGAAATAAGGGCTCAGAGAAATACAATGAGTGGGCCATGTTCACACAGCTAGTAGATACCAGAAGTAGAATTCCAACCCTTTCTTCCTGATTCCAAGTCTACTACTTATTCAATCCATTCTGAAATGTTACCTCTCAAGAACAACCAGATTGAGGAATCAGGAGAGAGAAGACCTGAGTTTTGAGTCTATGCTCAATCAGGACCTGAAGCTTTTCTGGGTCTCAGTTTCCTCATCTGTAAAATGGGGGTAATAGTCACTGCCTTGTCTTTCTCAGAAGTGCCATCAGATTCCAGTGGGATTATGTTTATTGAAAGGACAAAGAGAAAAAACAGTTTGTAATTTTGAGGGGGGAGGCAATTGGAGTTACACAGCTAGGAAGTGTCTGAGGCCAGATATGAAATCAGGTCCTCCAGACTCCAGGGCCAGTGCTCTATCCACTGTACCACCTAATAGCCCCCATAATTTGTAATTATTATAAAATCCTAAGAGGATGAAGTTTAACTCTACTTCCCCAAGGAAATGGATCACAGATGGAGAACTAAAAGGAATCTCAGAGACCAGTGAGTATAACCCTCTCACTTGGCAGATGAGGTCACATAAGCATCAAGCAGCAGAGTTAGGGTTTGAACTCAGGTTCCTTAACTCCATATACCCCAGCTCTCACTACTACACCAGAAAAGGGCAGTACAGTGCATACATGTGCTCAGTGGATTAGTGGGGATCCCCCAAAAGCCTGAGACAGAGAAAGACTCACCTGGAAGGAGGGCACCTCCCCATCCCCAGGGGACACAGTCTGCCATGGCGCAGGGAGGCTGGCATTGAGAGAGAACCTGTAGATGGCTGGTCTGCCCTTGCTCTTGGCCTTGGAGATATAAACAGTGCCCTGAGGTTCTAAAGGACACAAAAGAGTAAGATTACAAGAGCAAGCTATTTGTTGACATTTTCCCTTCTCTCCCCAATCCCTGTATTTTCAGTTTCATTTACCTAATGCCTGAGATGGTCTCTCAAGCTTACTCATAAGACTTTAAATTTAGAGGTAAAAGGAACCTGAGATACCATCTGCTCTAACTCCCTCATTAAAAAAATAAATTGTTAGAAAATTTTTATGGACATCTCTTGGTTTTTACATCACCTATCTTTTAAAAACTAAATTCATGTTGCTGTCTTTTATTCTTATATCACCCACATTCCCTAGTGTATCCCTCCTTTGAAAATGCATCCACCTCTTTGTCCTCATCTAGGAAGATGCTTCCTTCCTGTTTCCCCCTTCTCTGAAACTTCATGTGAGGAAGTGCCTGAGCCACCCATGCTCATTCCCCTCCTGGCTCTGCATTTGACCCTTCAGATTTCTCCACCCTGGTTCCCAGAGGACATCTGCCCTTCTCCCACCCTTTTTTGCTCCCTTTTATGCCTAGTCTTCCCCTACTGGAATGAAAATTCCTTGAGGGTAAGGGCTATCTTTCTTTTTGCTTGAATTTGTATTTGCCTGGAACATAGTACAGGCTTAATAAATTTTCTCTCTCTCCTTTTTCTATCTCCCTCTCCTCTCTCTCCTTTCATTCATTCCTTCCATTCCTTCCTTCTCCTCTTTTCTTCTTTCTCCTTCTCCTCTCTCTCCTCTTGGTAACAGGTTATTCCTGTGCTGAAAAATCTTCATGGGTTCTGTTTTCTCTTCCACTGAGTCATAAATAGAGCTAAAAGGCTCATAAAGGCCATATAATCCTCATTTTACAAATAAGGAAACTCGTAAGGAAAATAAAGAAACAAATAAGGGCTCAGACCAATGAGGTGACTTCCTTAAAGTTATAAAAGTAGTAAGAGGGAGAGCTAAGATTCGAATGCAGGTCCTAACTCCAAGTATAGCCCTTGCTTTGTTGCACCAGGAGCATTGGTCTGACAATCAATCTGGTGCCACCCTACTTTTCTAGCCTTATGTCATGCCTTCTCATTAAATCAATCAACATATATTTATTAAGCATCTTATATATTTTTACCATCTTATATTTAAGCATACATTCCAGGCACTATGCTAGGCACTGGGGTATAATGGTAATGAGAGTTAGATCTTCCTTGTCCATTAATAGGCCTCAAGTGAGCCCATTAAGGGAAGCTTGATTAGGGGAGGCTTGTTTTGTAGGAGGGCTCCCCCAACCCTGCACCTTTTGTTAATTGCTAATGAGGCACTGGGTCACAAGGTCATGTCCTCAGGCTCTGAAAAGTGTATGTATACATTTCAAGATGAGGTTTTGCTTTGGTGGTTTGAAAGAAGGTCCCTGTGACAGGTGATACTCTGAATAGCCATTAAGGAGCTCCCCTCTCCTCCTCCTTTGAAAACCCAGATGTTGGTACCTCTCTCTCTGGTAACTATGTATGTATGTAATGGTCCAACAGTTGTATCTGTCTGTTGATCTGTGATGCATGTATTGCTTATGGTCAGACAGTTAGAAGTCCTGTTTTTTGGTCTTTAAAGAAGATTGTTGACCCCTCAAAAGCTGCTGCTTTCCTTTTAGAAAAGCAGATCTAAGAACCTATGCTAGTAAGTCATCCTGAGCATGCTAGGATGCTTGCTGTTGGGTCATCAAGACTCTATCCTCAAGGAACTTATATACATTCTATTGGGGGAGAATTCTTTGTCTTTCAGACACGAACCATGCTTTTCCCATCAGCATGGATTTGTTTTTATTGTTTTCTATGTCTGAAATGTCCTTTCTTTCTTCTTTACCTACTGAATGCTTAACCATCTTTTAAAAACTCAATTCAAATACTTCCTCCTCCAAGAAGCCAGCTCTGATCCTCCCAGATGGTAATGACTGCTAGTTTCATTGAACCTCTAATAAAATCTAGTTTCCCCATTTCTGTTGTATTAATTGTATGATATAGGAATTATCTATATTTGTGCCTTATTCCCTTACCAGTCAGTAAGTTTCAGGAAGGCAGAGAATCTATCTGTTCTAAATTTTGAATCTTCCCTAGCACTTAGCATAATTCTTCATATACAGAGTGAGCATGAAATAAATACTTATTGAATGATGAAAAAATGTATGAATAGAAGGGGGAGGAAGGAAGGGGGGAGGAGGAAGAAGAGAGGAAGGGAAAAAAGGGGCGGAAGAGAGGAAGGAGGGGGAAAGAAAGAAGGGAGAGAGGGTGGGAAGAGGAAGAAGAGAAGGAGAAATAAAGGGAAGGGGAGAGGAAGAAGAGGGGAGGGAGGGAGGCAGACACCCTCTAATCCTGCTTCCCTGAGACTCTCTCATACTGACCCTGTTGGGTTGTTTCACTCCGGCTACCCCAGGCAGATCCGGAACCCCTTTTCTTCTTCTCCAGAGATGTTCGGATGTTATTCTGAAGACTGTGTGGCTTTTCCTGAAACAGACCTGTCCCCCAAGCTAAGTCAGGGAGGGAAAAGTCTCACTTCACCTGGACAGAAGGAACAGAGGGGAGCAGAATGGGGCTATATCAAAGGAACCCCAAGTTTTGCAGGGTGGGGAACCACATGTGGCCCTCTAGGTCCTCAAGTGTGGCCCTTTGACTGAATCCAAACGTTACAGAACAAATCCTTTTATTAAGGGGATTTGGGGAGGGCCCTTCTGGCTCTCCACCAGGAATTCTCTGAATGCTGATTAAGAGAAAGCCTGAGATCAGCTCCGCAGGGAGGAAGAAACAGCACTTGGTGTTTAGCATCTAGAAGTCTAAACCCTGCTAACCATAACAGATACACATACTACACTCAGTAGTTGGCAAAGTTGGCACACACACCATATCATTTGAGCTTCCTAACCACCCTGTGAAGTAAAGACTACATGTATTCATTACCTATTTTACAGATGACAAAACTGAGACTGAAGTACCCAGCTCCAAGTCACACAGCTGATAAGGATCAGAAGCTGGAGTCAAACCTCTGTCTTCCTGCCTCCAAGCCCAGGGTATTATCTACTTGACTATACCATCTGTTTGCTAGCCCTGGGCCTATTCCTGCCACATCACAACATTTCGTTCGCTATTTTGTCCAGCTTTGACATGTGAGCTTATGCCGCTTCTGACGTCTGTTATGAGAACCCAAGCCATCGCTGAAACAAAGACTAATCTTGCAGACATCCAAAGGCATTGGGGCTTTGGCATCAATTAGGAAGGTGTTTCCTTCAGTCAGGTGATTCCAAAGCCCTTGGGCTAATGCTCTTCTAATGTGTGAAAACCAGGTTCATCAGGAGCGATGCCCATTAAAATGAGGGTCATGACAATGACAGCTGGATTTCCTCCTGTGGGATCTAAGCACTTGTCTTCTCAGCATCTCTGGAGAATTGTGTGAACTTGGGGAAGTATCCTCATCTTTCTGGGCTCCAACGTCCTCTCCCCAAGTGAGGGATTGGGTTAGACCCTTTCTAGTGCTAATATGTTGGGATTCAATGACCAGCTATATCAGAGACTCTCATCCTTATTTCATTGATGGAGAAGTGGAGATCCAGGAAGGGGCAGGAAACTTTGATGTCATCTGATCCATCCTCCCCCCGCCTCCACCCTCCAATGTACCATTAAGGAAACTAGAGTCTAGACCTGCCCAAGATCACATACATAGTGAGTGGCGGTCAAGATTGAATCCAGGTTGTTTGTGACTTACTCAAGATCAATGAGGATTCAAACCCAAGTGCCTGGTCCTCTTGGCCCATAATTTTTTATAATAATGACCTTTGTCGATAACAATATTTACATAGGGATTCACCATTTATAAGGCACTTTTTGGTTCACAAAACATTTTTCTCATTGTCAGTCCTCTGAGGTGGGCAGCACCCCCATTTTGCAGAAGAGAAAACTGAGACTCAGAAGAGTAACTGTTTTCTGGGTAGCAACATCAGAGCTAGAACCGTGGCATGAACTCTAAGGACTAAATACTTAGAAGGCAACCCCAACTGACCCTGTTCCTCTGCCCTATGATGCCCTCAGCCTAGAATTCTCACCTGAACAGGTAACACATGATATGCCTTCAGCACTCAGGTTGTACTTGAGGTCCAGCAGCACCTGGATATTGGTGTCCGGTCGGAAAAGAAGTGGTGCTCGGCTGGCCGGGCGAAGCCGGCTAGCAAAATATAGGGATAGGATGAGGACAGTGACAAAGAGCCCTGCAATGAGAGGCTGATTTAGGAGGCAGGGATGAGCCCCACACCCTCTTCTACAACCCCAAAGGGTCTGGGATGGCATCCTGTAGGCAGTCTTATATATAGCTCCTGGCTCCAGCTCTGGGACAAACATTTGGATTCATTAGGTGGACTTTCCTGAGAAGCTTTGAGGGACTGGGGTCACTTTGTAGGATGTGTACGTGGCTAGGGCAGAGAATGGAAATTTTGAAAAAGGAAAACATCAATTACCCTACAGGCTAGGGGACCAAAGTCCAAACCCTTGATGGAGTCCCCTACTGACCCACCTGTGAACCAGACTAAAGCCTCAAAGGGTGATGGAGGGTGTTCAGAAGGAGTAGGGCAGGGACCCCCCCTTACCCACAATGACCCAGCGGCTCTTCACAGCTGACCACAATACCC
Organism: Potorous gilbertii; assembly: GCA_028658325.1. Taxonomy (NCBI): domain Eukaryota; kingdom Metazoa; phylum Chordata; class Mammalia; order Diprotodontia; family Potoroidae; genus Potorous; species Potorous gilbertii. Next base: position 38,393,594 of record CM053771.1, on the reverse strand, counting down.
AGTGGTGGAGAAGTTCTTGCAGCTGAGTGATGAGCTGGCCCCGGTTGCTCTTCTCCAGGGGAAGCTGCAGGTTCTCAGGGAGCACAGACACTAGGGGGACATCTCCCATCTCCAGGGTGACTGATGAAACAACGGGGACAGTTTTCTCTGAGTTAGAGCCTAGGGAAAGGGTAGGAGGGGGCATCCCCTCCAGAGAGCCTGGGTCACAGGGCAGAATGTTTGGGGATTCCTACCCCATCTTAAGAAAGCAATCCAGGTAGAAATCATACGCCTGGTTTCTAAGTGTGTACCCTTTTGCACATGGGTTGGGATCCCTAGAGAAGGGGGCATAGGAAGTGGAGTGTCTTTCACTCTCCTAATATAGCTGATGGAGATTTCAAATAATCTGACATTCATATGGGGCCCCAGGAGGTCATTTTGTCCAGCCTCCTGCTACCAGGTACATCAGCCCAGAAACCAGGATATCTGCTGAAAGCGGGTGCAGGAGAGGCAGCAAGGGACGGGGAAGGGGTATCTCACCTGGCTCCTCCTCCACATTCAACAGCGGGATATCATCATCCAGATAGGGCACAGGACCCTGAGCTGGGCCAACTCCTACTGGCTCTGGACTGATGAACAGGCCATTGGAGAGATGGAGAGAGCTCTTCCGGACACATTTCTGATGGCAGCTACAAAAAGAAGGGCTCTGATGTAGCATGTAGTGGTGGTCATGTTCCCTATGGGCTCTCAGAAAGCGTTGGATCTGGATCCAGCTCAACCATCACACTGGGGTTCTTCTCAGCCTTCCCAGCACAGATTCTCCCTAAAACTAACTAAGAACTCTTGGTGGAGCTAGGAATTCTAGATAACAATTTAAAACCATACCCAAAATGTTACCAAATCATGTATATAATTTTGTAGTAGCTGTATCACTACTAGGCCTGTACTCTATAGAAATCAAAAGAAGAAAAGGACATATATATACATACAAAAAATATACATATATACATACAAGTATATATACATACAAAAAAATATAGATATATATATACATACAAACATATATATATATATATATATATATACACAAAAATATTTATAGGAGCTTTTTTAATGGTGGCAAAGAACTGGAAACTAAGGAGGAACCTATTAATTAGGGAATGACTGAACAAATTATAATAGAATAGAATACTATTGTGCTGTAAGAAATCAAACTTTGAAAGAATGAAAATTTCAGAGGAAACTAAAAAGATCTCTTTGAACTGATGAGCAGAACCAGAACAATTTATACAATGACAACACTGTAGAGAAAAACAACTTAGAAGACTTTATACTCTGATAAAGACAATGAGAAACTATGAGATGAAACACATTGCCTACCCCCTGGCAGAGAGGCCATGACTTTCAAATGTAGAATGAGACATAAATTTATGGATGTGGTCAATGTGGGTATCTGTTTTGCTGAATTTTGTTATGAAAATTTTGTTTTTAAAAATTATTTGATTAAGGGGTGGTGGAAGGGAAAAATAATAAATTTTAAAAAATAAAAATAATTATTTTAAAATAATTAAATAAATAAAAAGTCCTCCTTTTCATGGCAATCTGAGAGAGTCCATGTCAACACTGCCCCTGCAGAGGAGGGGTCTGAACCTCTGTTCAGGATGGGGAGGACAAATGGGAATTGTAGCCATTATTTCTGGGAAAGGTATTGGCAACCAACAGTCCCTCACATGAAGACAATTTCTCAGTTGCCATGGTCCCTACTGGCTTTGAAACTGAGAAATATTCCTGAGATCGTGGTGGAGTACTGGGGGATTGGAGTGGGCAGGAGCTAGAGTTGGGCTCTGTGAATGGAAAGGCCCATAGAGATGGCCTCGATCATGGGTCACCAAGAGTGAGGAATGTATTGTTCAGAGTGAGACCTGCAGGACTTTTAAACTATGGCCATGTTCTGTTTTTGATGTCAAATGCTCAATTAGAAACATTAAACAATTGGTTTAAGATGGGGGGAGGGGAAAATATTTAAGTGAGAATTTAGTACAGGTGTGAGAAGTAAGAGACACAGGATGGAAATTCTAGGGATGTGGCTAAGGAAGTCATTTCTGCACATAAATTAGACATTTGGTACATAGAATCATAGCATATTAGCCCAAGTTCTTCACTATGGCTATTCAAGATCCTCCCCCACCATCTGTTTCACTCAACTCCTCTAATCTATTCCAGTACAGTCCTGCAGAAAGGGACAGTTTTATTACTTCATTGCAATCTCTGTTTCCAAAAAGATTCTATTCTAAACGTTCATTAAATAAATGTTGGATAAAGTAAGACTGTAAACTCTTCTACTAGACTAAACTCCCAGAAGGCATGCACTGTGGTTAGTCATTTTTTTTTGGTGTGTGTGTGTGTGTGTATGTATATATATGTGTGTGTGTGTGTGTGTGTGTGTGTGTGTGTGTGTGTGTGTGTGCACAGTTATAAGTTGTAAATTGCAGAGTTGCAGTTGTAAGATAGATTATAAGTTCCATGAGGGCAGGGATTGGTTTTTTTTTTTGTCTGTATCCCCGGCACTTGGCACAGTCCCTAACACACAAGATATGCTCAACAAACATTTGTGGATGTCTAAGATCAAACAGGGTATATGTCCCCCTAGGGCAGATGAACATAAAGGTGGGAGCGTACTTGGGGCTTTGTAAAGGTTCCATTCAAATGCCCAGACATAGCCAGAGTTGGAGCAAGTCTATCAGAAGGGGAGAAGACTTCTGATTGTTTGGAGAGATGGATGTACTTACACCTTCAACACCATTAAGATTTATTAAAGGTTAGTCTGTGTGAGACTCTATGCTAGGTGCTGAGACTACAAAACCAAAATCAAACAATCTCTGCCCTCAAAAAGCTTACATTCTTCTGGGCATGACACAACATCTTATGGATATTTATAAATAAATACAAAATATAAATATAAAAAACAAAGTAATACAAGGTTATTCATTTCAAGAGGCAGAGGCAATTAATACCTGGGCAGCCCTGGAAACGTCACGTGTAGGAAGTGGCGTCTGAGTTAGGTTTTGAAAAATCTAGGGATTCTACAAGGTGGAAAGGGCACTCTAGTCATGAGAGGCTGCCTACACAAAGGCATGGAGGCAGGGAACAACCAGTAGTCCAGTTTGACTGGAAGGGAACATGTGAAAACATCTAGGGGGCATTAGAGTGCACACAGAGATTGCAAAACCTAGAGTCAGGAAGACAAGTTCAAATACAGCCCCAGACACTTCCAGTTGTGTGAACTCAGTTTGCCTCATTTTCCTCACCTATAGAATAGGAATAATAAGGGCACCTATCTCCCAAAGAGGAGAAGACCAGATGACATAATAACTGTGAAGCGCTTAGCATAGCGCCTGACGCATAGTAGGCACTCTATAAAAGTTACCATTCTTATTAGCATCATTACTGTTGTTAAATTTTCCTCGTTGCTATTGACCAGGATCCTGGACTCACCTCGTCTGGCAAGAACTCTCCAGTGGGGCCACGTAGAGGTTCCAGATTCCCAGAGCAGCAGGCATGGTGAATAGCACTGCCAGCCAACAGCAGGACACAATGAGGGACATGAACAAGCCAAAGTCATGAACAGCTGGGATCTGCAAGGAGAGTAGGAGCAGTTAGACTTTGGTCCAAGGGAGGCTACCTTGTCACCCAAATCTGCTCCTAGGTAGAGGATGGGCAGCCAATTCCTGTTTCAAACTGCTCTGAACCCTAGGAAGTTTTTCCTGACATTAAGTATAATCTGCTTCTCCACAACTTCCATCCACACCTCCTCTTTCTACTCTCTAGAGCCAAGAAAAATGAAATCGATTCCCCATCCTCATAAGAGCCTTTCAGATACTTGATGAGAGCCATCTCTTCTCTCTTCTAGGATAAACATAAATAATTTCTTCAAATGATCCTCATTGGGTTGATGCTGGTGACCTACTCTTGATCCTCTTGAACTTGTCCATGTGCCTTATAAAATGTGGCTCCCAAAACGGAGTTCAATGTTCCAGACATATTCTGACCAGAGCTAAGTACAGTGGGACTATGACCTCCCTAGTCCTGGATGCTCTGCCTTTCTGGATGCAGCCTAAGATCATGTTAGTTAAAGGTGACCTTGGCTATGTTTTGATATCAGCCATGCACATGGAGCTGAACATTCATGCCAGTGTATCCCATATACCCCCAGTCCTAGAAGAAATGTGAGAAAAGGATCTAGGGAGACAAGAGTAGAGAAGGAAGACAAGGTAAATTTGATAGAAACTAGAGGCAAGGTGGGGAATAGAATCTTTAAAGACTAAACAGTGGGAATATTGACTCCTAGAGCTAGTAGGGAGGTCTAGATGGGTATGGAGAAGGGGAAGGTATAGACAAGGGTCAATGGATAAGCCACCCCACAGATGAAATGAAGTCAAGGATCTAAGTAGGTTCTAAGAGAACCAGAGAGGGTCTACGCATGCTCAGGCTAGAGAAGGAGTCTCTCTGAGCAGAGAGCACAGGCCGCCCACCTGGGAGAAGATGTTGGCTGCATAGGCAGCGGCGGTGGTCAGGGAAGTGAAGAAAGTGGCTTTGCCTGCCGTCTGGATGGTGTGGATCATGCGCAGCTGTGGATCCTCCAGGTGGGTGGCCTGGCGGTAGGTGTTGATGAAGACAAAGACATCATCCACACCTATAGGAGGCAACCCAGGAAAGGCAGGGATTAGAGGCACTTTGGAAGAAGGAATATCTCATTTGCCTCAGTCGACAGTTGGGAAGCCTGGGAACATCAGATCATCCTTACACCCTGACCAGTCTTGGGCTCTTAGGACATTGGATACATTAACCATATTATTGGGATCCTACCACTTGCCCATAGTCACTTAACTCATCTAGTACATTCCTAACTGCTTTCCTCTGATGAAGATGCAAGGAGAGGACACCACCAGACACTCCATTTCCCACCCATAAGTTCATAAGAGGTATGAGGGGTGTGAAGTCACCCACAATAGCCTGAGTCAACTCACCGATGCCCACAATGACAAAGGCAGCCACCCCATTGAGGATACCCAGGTATTGGATTCCAAAAACAACATGGTAGAGGAACAAGGCAACCAGGCAGCTCAAGCCAATGCTGGCAATCCCAAAGAAAGACAGGAACACTGCATGACAAGGCAGAGAGAAACAGGTGGAATGAGGCTTCTGGGGAAATGTCAATAGGACTAGCTGCTTGGGTGGTCCTCAATACATTATGTTTTCACAGGCATCAGAGATAAGGACTGGAATAGATAAAACACATCAATTGGAAAATGGAGCTGTCTCCAGGGTGTCACTCTTCAGGATCAGAATCTTCCACCCTTTGCCAGCCTTCATTAACTCTATAGCTTGGCTCGATCACTTCTCTCTGAGCCCTAGTTTCCTTCTCTGTAAAACAAGAGAGTTGAACTAGATGGCCTTTGAAGGCTCTTCAATTCCCAAAGATCTTACATGTTAATTTGCAGAGAGCTGATCTCAAGTACATAAGGATTAGAAAACTTCCAGGCATGTGAGAAATAGAGGCAACCATTGATTATTCCCCTAGTAGAATGGTAGCCCAAATAATCCCACATCCATTTTAGTTAGACTATAGCAGTCAATGCATTTTTTATTATCACCATCTTTTCTCATAATTCTTGATAGAAATAGCCCCAGAACAAGTCTCTATCTTGCTACTATTCTTCTAAAAATATATTCTATGGGCTATTGCACAGGTGGAGAAAAGATTGCTTTCTTTAATTCAATATGAGTACTAGTAATGTAAGCTCATCTCCATTCATGATTTTCAGATAGGGCAATGATTCTTAAATTATCTCTCCTTGATCTCTTTTTTCAAATCAGATATTTTTCCTATGAGATATTTCAAATTTCTTCTTTTTTTCCAGTTTTTTTTGACTTTTAAAAAACGTTTCTTGATGTCTCATGGAGTCATTAGCTTCTATCTAATTGTCAAAGAGTTATTTACTTCAGTAATATTTTGTATCTCTTTTTCCAAGCTGTTAATTATTTTTTCATATTGTAGCAGCTGGAATTTAACAAAGCGCAGACTGAGACAATTTTCCAAGCAAGATATCCTTTATTAGCAGGGGCATGCAACATTGTAACAAAGGGATTTTATGATTAGCCTCCATTTGTGCCAAAGACCCAGAGTGAGGACCAGCAGCTTCTTTTATACCAAAGTGTATCTTTGCTCTGACTGGCCAGACTGTACATCATTTAGACCCCTCCACCCCTCTACTCCTGAGAAACATAAAACAATCTTGATTGGTTGACGTTTTAATGAGGAGGTAGGTTAATGGTTCTCAGCTCCTCCCTATTATTTGGGTGCAGAGCTAATCCTTGAGCTCAATCTGCAGCTAGGAAAAGGAGACTGGCTAACAGATGTGACTGATCACATCCTCTGACGGAATACCAGTTGCTCCATGAGAGACAGCTGCCTCCAGCAATCTTGGTTAGAAAACTATAAACCATCTCAACCAGATTTTAGTATGCACAAAAGTTTTGGACTCCTAGCTTCTAGCAGATTCGCTCTTGATTTCAGCAACCAAAAAGACAGCAATGAAGACATGATAAAGGATTAACTGTTTTATTCTTCTCAAAGAGGTTGCTGATAATGGAAGCACCAACTCCTACAGCATCCTCTAAGTCTCAGTGGGGGCCAGTTAAAATACACATAGCATTCCAGTTTGTGCGTTCCCCTAAGCCTCAATGTCGGGGCTGCTCGAGGTATGCACAACTTTATAGCTTGTGTGTTCCCCACTTACTGACCAGGGCTCACTTGATTTAAACAGGAATAGATAAAGAAGGTAATTTGCCAGCAATAGCCTCACAAGTTTATATTAACTTTGGCAATATCATGATGACTCAGCACAGCCAACATGCAGTGGGCTGTTTACAACTGAACTCAATTATGATGTACAAGTGTGATGAAATTGTTTACAGCACACATGTAGTGTGCTGTTTACAACTGAACTCAATTGTTTATATTATCTTAAGATTAAAATATGATGCACAAGTGTGATGACATTGTTTACAATCTACAAGCCTGGGAACTAATAGATTGATCATGGCCACAAATCCTGGGAACGTGTATCTTAAAAAGAAATCCACCTTACATACACTTGGTCTCCCTTTTCTTAAACCATGTCACCCCAAACTTTGATTAGGAGTGGCAAAGACACAAGAGTTATTTCTCTGAGTGGGGGCTTCTGCTCAAGCTGGATTCTGTTTATGGAGTAAGCAAAAACAACGGTCCTTGCCCAGGCAGATGCCATGAGGGCTGGAAATAATTATGTTTCTCAGTCAGTTTAGGCTAGGAGAGGTCTCTTTTGAGCTAGGCTAAAAGATGGGGGTTTGCCAGAAAAAGATATATCACAGATTAATATTAAATATCAAATGATATTGCATGATATTAATTTTCCTCAATGTCTTTCTTCCCTAGTTCTCACCTTTTCCCCCATTTGTTCCTTAACTGCTCTCACTTGTTTTTTAAAATCATTTTGCTTCCTTTTTTATATTCCTGCTTTACCTCTTCTAGAATTCTTATTGGACCTGTGTCCAAGTTGCACTTGTCTTTGAGGCATTGCTGGTAGATGTTTTTGAGTCATTCTCTTCTGTGTTTGTGTCTTGAGCTTCCCTGTCTCCATAATAACTCTTTATGGTCAGGTTCTTTCTTGTTTGTTCATTCTCCCAGCTTACTTCTTAACTTGACTATATGGTACTGCTAGGTTCTGAACCCTTCTATGGTGAGGGGAATGTTTGTCCTGAGCTTTTGTCCTCTTGTGTCCTATTGCTGCTTCATGGCTTGTGGTGGAGATCTGTGAACTTTCAATACTCCCAAAATGAGGAGGGGGAGGTTCAAGGGCGGGTCTATTCACTGTTTTCCTGGTCTGAGCTCTACAAATCCTGATCCCATCAGCTTGTTTCTGGTTAGGAGTTTCAACAAACTGCTATTTGAGTCAGTCACTATTGGCCCTCTGGGAGGTTCTCCAGGTACAAGACTCCTGAATTTCTTGCTCCCCTTTGGACTAGGATGCTGTGCTCTCTGAGATCAGAGCCACACAGCTATCACATGCTTCCCAAAACTTATTTCTTGCTCATTACACTGCTGGGAACAATATTCATGACCACTCTTCTTGACCTTGGATTTGTGACCTGGAACTGGGTGGTGAGTAACAGAACTATCATTGGCACCAGTTCCTACACCCAGTGATTGCTCAGAAATCCCCTGGGCTCTTTTTCTGGTGTCTTGTCAGCCCTCTCTCAGTCCCTGGGTGATGGAATGCTCTCCACCATAGTTCACTCTGCCAAACCCCATCTCCAGTGTCTGTAGATATTGTCTGTCTTCCTAAGCTGAACTAGCCTGAAAAAAATAATTCACTGCTATAAGAATGACAGTCAGACTTCAGAAAAACCTAGGACTTATATGAACTGATGCTGAGTGAAATGAGCAGAATGAGGAGAACATTATACACAGTAACTATCATAGTGTGTGAAGTCTATTTCTGATAGACTTTAGCCCTTCACAGCAATTCAAGGACCCAAAACCTTCCAAAGGACTCATGAGGCAAAATGCCATCCACATCCAGAGACAGAACTATGGAATTGGAATGCAGAATGAAGCAGGCTATTTTCTCTTGTATTATGTTTTGGTTTGATTTGGTTCCTCTCATGGTTTCTTCCATGCATTTTAATTCTTCTATGCAACATGACTAATATGAAAATGTGTTTAATAAGAATGTATGTATAAAGCCCATATCAGATTTCATCCTATCTAGTGGAGAAAGGACAGAGAGAGGGGAAGAAAATTAAAAACTTATGGAAGTGACTGTTGAAAGCAGAAAATAAATAAATTAAATTTAAAATAAATAATTCACTGTGACTTCTTGGCTTTCCAAATCAGAGTTCTGTCTGTTGAGTTCTCTAGATCTTTGTTGAGGAGGGAGATAACTAGGTCCTAATCCTTCCTCTCACACTCTCATCTTGGCTTTGCTCTGTCAGCCCATCTCTATAGGCTTCCTGAATGCATCTTAGTATCAGGCAGGATCATTAACATGACATGCACTCATCCTGTTCCCAAAAGATTCCAATTTCTTCTGACAGGCCTCTATATTTTTTAAAAAGCTTTTCACTATAAGTAGCTTGGATATTATGAGAATTTGGTATGGCACATCTATTAAAAGTGCTACTTAAGTTTTAATGGATCGATGCTCTATCTGGGCAACTGGGGGCAACATATCAGTCTGTGATAATGGCACAGTTCCAGCTCTGTTTATTGGTTGAGTTCTGTTTAGTGGCTGAATTAAAGCTATTTTGAGGCTTATATTTATAGTACAAGGCTTTGTCATCTGTTTGTCTGTGAAAGATATTGAGCTTTTGTTTTATAATTCTAGTATCTATTCATGCCTTGCAAGGTTTTTTGGTAGGTGATAAGTTTTTACAGCCTTCGTGATATGTTGCAGTTTCTATTGTTTCCTTGCATCAATTGCATCAATCTACATTGATCAGGATGCCTGATCAGTATGCTTCTGAGGGGTAATCCTTCTGTAATTTCTATCAGCAATGGACTGTTCCTGAATTGCTATCATAAGCTGCTCTGTTTCCACAAACAAATCCGTGTGACTCAGTCATTTGCTGCACACTTCTTTGGTGACATATCGTTGTCTGAGTTCATGCAGATGTCACCCATGGATGGCCTGTTGAATCCACTGTTGGATCTTAGCCATTTTGCAGTCTCCATCTGGAGATGAGCTGCTTTCGGTTACATCTGACAAATCTAATGGTTTGTACCTTTTATCAGTCTTCACAATTGCTTGGTGAAGAGATAGCTGCTTGCTTCACAAGTGGGCTTGTTTGTTTGATTTTTTTAAAACTCTATTTATCATGAGCCATGAGTGACTATCAATCCTTTCTCCTCTTTAGCAAGGAAGTGCTTATTTTTTAATAGCTGCTTTAGGTGGATGAGCCCTGTGTTTTGTTAGTACCGTAGGGGTTTTTGTTAGAATACTTTTATCTTTAGCTTTATCATCATCATCCATATTACAACTTGGTCCAGACCCATCACTTCACTGGTATAGAGAACTTCTGATGAGTAATATGGACGAACTGTTCTTTACCCTTAGAGAGTGGCCTGGGGCTGAGAGATTAAGTGACTTGTTAATATGTGTCAAAGACTGGACATGAACCCAGATCCTGTTGACTACAAGGTCAAATCTCTACATACTATGCCATGTTGCCACTCATCTATATTAATTATATCTATAACCTATAATAATTATGACATTTTGTTATATTATCATAATGTAATAATAAAAATTCCTATTTTATAACACTATGATTGAGTTGGCATCTAGGTGGCACAATGGATAGAACACTGGGTCTAAGGTCAGGAAGACCTGAGTTCAAATCAGGTTTAAACACTAATTGTGTGACCTTGGGCAAGTCACTTAACTTCTGTTTACCTGAATTTCCTTAACTGTAAAATGGAAATAATAGTAGTACCTACCTCCCAGGGTTGTTATAGTGATCGATTGAGATAGTAATTGTAAAGTGCTTAGCATGGTACCTGGCACATAGTGAGCTCTAAACAAACGGTATCTCTTTAGATCTTTGACTAAGTATTAGTATTCGCATCATCATCATCACTGTCGTCATCAAAGTTTTGAAGATAATGCTCTGCAAACCTTAACTGCTGTATCATATCACAAAGCACTTTCTTCTCAAGTAGGTAGTACCAATATTTTATCCATTTTTTTAGAAGAAGATACTAGAGCTAAATGATGTACTCAGGTTGTAGAGCTGGATTCAAATCCAGATCTCCCTATGACTTTCCCATATAGTGTGAAGCTTCTCAACGGAGGTATTCACTAAGTTTGCAGATAATTATGTCTGATTTGGGCTGCAGTTAAATTGTAGTGCACTGGATCCCCAGACAGGTGGGGAGCTGGAGAAAGTCCCAGGGTAAAAAACTATCTATAGACAATCCACACAATAAATAACCCCAAAGTAGATAAAGGACAGTTCCTGGAAAGTGATATGGGGAATGGAATAGACAAATATTATATCATGCCACAGATGGCTCAGTGGATAGAGTGCTAGGCCTGAAGTCAGAAAGACCTGAGTTCAAATCCTGACTCAGATATTTACTAGTTATTTGACCTTGGGCAAATCATTTAACCTCCGTTTGCCTTAATCCATGGGAGAAAGAACTGGCAAACTACTCCATTATCTTTGCCAAGAAAATCTAATGGACAGCATTGGTGTGCACAGACGGTCACAAAGAGTTGGCCATGACTGAACAGCAGCATATCAGATCAACAAGGGCCAGTGGTGGGGACAGAGAGATGGAAATAGGACCAAAGGCCTTGAGATCAGAACTTTAAAACTGGAAAGTACCTTAGATACCATCGAGTTATAGAATTTGCCAGAGCTGGAATGTTTCATTTTTTTAGGACATGGAATATCAGGGCCTGAAGGGGACTTAGAGCACAGAATGTCAAAACTGAAAAGGAACTTAGAATGCAGAATGGCAGAGCAAGAAGGAACCATGTAGTCATAGACTGTAAGAGCTGGAAAGATCTTTACTTAAAAAAATATAAAATGGATGAATTTTAGAGCTGGAACGAACCACCTTATTTTACAGAGGCTCTGGGAACATGAGGGATTTGGGCAGGAGTGAGATGCAAGGGGGAAATCTCTAAAATAACTCACATTTCTAATGTTCCTTAAGATCTGTGAAGCACTTTCTTGCACCTCTGTGAAGTAGGTAATGCCAGCATGATTATCTGTACTTTACAGATGAAGAACTTGAGATTCAGAGAGATAGTGGTCACAGCTGGGAAAGGGCCGGTGAATCTGGAATTTGAACTTCAGTCTGCTCCAAGTCAAATACTCTTTTCACTATTTCATCTTGGTTCTCTTACTGTTTTGAAGAAACTATAGGGGACAAACACATTCTTCCCTGTTGGAGTCCCCACTGGAGATGGAATCTACATCCAGTTTTTTATTTATTATTTTTATTTCATTATTTATTTATCATTCATAACAATAATGGCTTAAATACACTATCTAGGTTGATGCTCAAGCTTCTGCAGTAGATGTTATTATTTTTATGGAAACAGAGGCAATAATAAGTAACTTGCTAGTATATGTCAGAGGTGAGACTGGAACTCAGAATTTCCTAAGTTAAACCTCAATATTCTATCTACCATGTCATACTGCTGGCTCAATTATTTGATCCATTTCAGTTGCGCTGATGAAAGGAGGTTTAATCCAGAGGCAAGTGAACTTTGTAGACCAGATGAGATGTTTTGTCACCTGGGACCAAATGGTAGAAAGTGAGGTCTGTCTGGGGAAGTGGGTAGATGTGAATCCTACCTGAGCAGGAGGTGAGGATGTAGACCAGGGCAGCAATGCAGCTGCTGCTGATGAAGGCCAGGAGCATGTCATTGTTGAAGGTCCTTCGTACTTCATAGTCAAAGAGATCTGTGCCTCCATACAGGACTTGGACTTTACTGGAGGGAGAAAAGAAGATGTTGAGGAAGCAGAACCTGGACTTGATCATCATTACATGGAGGAGCTTGTTCAGTTATCTACATCACAGAGAATCAGAGAACCACTTCCATTTTTCTCACTAGCCATAACCACCCCATACCTCCTTCTTCCCTCTCCTCCAGTCCCTCATTCCTCTTCCTTCCAGTTCTGGAATTATAATCAAATGAATACTGCCATTGCTCCTGGAAAAGGTGTGCCAGTCTACTCCCTAATGACTCCATTCACCATCTCTAGAACTTTCAGACTAAAGTGCCTCTCCTTGGCCCCCTGCCCCATGCATGTTATCTCTACTTTTAGAATGCAGTCTCCTCAAGATCAGAAACTGTCTCCATTTTTTTACTGATATATTTAGAGCTTAGGACAATGCTTGGCATATAGTGAATGCTTAATGAATGCCCTCCCTTCCTTTCTTCTTTCTTTCCTTCCTTTCTTCCTTTTTCCCTCCCTCCTTTCTTCCTAATTTCCTTTCTTCCTTCCTCCTTCCCTCATTCCTTCCTTCTACCTTTCCCTCCCTCCTTCCAGTCTTCTCTCTTTCTTTCCTCCTTTCCTTCCTTCCCTCCCTCCTTCCCTCCTACCCTCTCCCTCCTTCTTTCTTTCCTTCCTTCCTTCCTTTCATTTGTGGGATGAGCCCTTGAAGCATATTTAGACTGGGCATTCATCTCTCCCTTACATACCTTATGATTTATCCATGACAAATGTTTCCTCCTAAACTGAATCCCCCATGGGACATTTTCTTCTGACTTTCACACTACAAGATAGCTTAAACCACCTTAACAACAACAAAAATGCAGTGCATTTCAAAAGACTAGCAAACTTGGTGGATTTGTCTAGGCTGATCCCATATCTGCGATGGACTCTACTTCCAAATCTTTTTGCCTGTTAACAACTTTCCCTTCCTCCAGGGCCCACTCAGGGACTGCTTCTTCCCTGGTCATCCTCACTGGAAGCCATTTCTCCTGGCTTTACTCTCCCAGGTCTCTTTCTTTATCTGAGCTCACCTTTACCCTCATCACATACCACCTCGTATCATACTTAGCTGCATATGTCTGGTTTCCCCATGTTACAGTGTAAGCTCATTGAAGGCAGGGGTCTTGACATGTTTATTTTTATTCCTCCATAGTGCCCAGTGCAAACCCTTGTATATAATAGGTGCTTAACTGGTATTTGGTGAATGAATGAAATTTTGAATCACTCAGGTTACCGCTTTCCTACACTAGCACAAAATATGAAGAATTAACTATAATTTTCCATCAGTCAGAAGAGTGAGGTAGATGAACATTTCAGATATAGAGGTGGGCACACCCCAGAAAACCATAGACAGGTGTTCCCCCCAATACCAATGGGCCTAGTGCTCCATGTCAGGGGTAATGGCCTGTGGGGGTAACTTATACCCTTTGGACATTTGGGGGAGATAATGCCTCTTTATGTATGTACCATCCTGGCGATGGGGGTCAGCAGGTCATTCACTCATTCCACCAACCAACAAAGACTTATTAACTGTTTACAATGTGCAAGTTAGGGTATATAAGTAAAAACAAAACAAAACGATGCCTGTCTTCCAGGGGTTATGTACTTCTGGGATTCTAGTTTTAGAGCTGCAAATACCTTAAAGATCAGTTAGTCCAAACTTGTCATTTTACAGATGAGGAAACTGAGGCCTAGAGAGGGAAAAAGCACAGCTGGACTTTGAACCTTGGATTGCTCACTCTAAAGCAAATAGTCTTTCTACTATTACTCCTGCCTCCCAATAACTGGACAGATGCAGAATTACTGAGCATAGTTTAAGTGAAAATGGTAGAGGTAAGGAAGAGAAGGAGTTCAATGAAGTAAGGGAATGGGCTAGCAGGTGGGATTTGAACTCAAGTCTTGTGACCCCCAAATCCATTGGGCCACATGGGCCATCCCTTCCAGCTTACTTCTTCTAATAGCCCTGAAAATGAAGGGAGGATATGAGGTGGTGTGAGGTCATCTCATTTCTCCCAAGAGGCATTTCTGAGCAATCCTAGAAACTCTAGGAAAAAGTGAAGGGAAAAGAGAGAAGGAGGAGGGAGAAGACCCAGTAAATCATCCTCCCTGGCCCCCCTTGCCTGTGGATGGACATTAATGGAGTTCTTGTGTCTGTAAACAATCCAGCAACCTCCACGGTCAATTCTACCTGGAATCTTAATCATTGCTAGCTCTAAGAGGGAATGACAGGGGCCTGGCCTGGGCCCATCTGGGGCCTTCATTGTGTGATTTACCAGTCCCAGAGGAGGTCTGCTTGGATAATTAAAGCACACAACAGTAATCCACCATGCTTATCCATTCATTCATTCCATCATGCCAGCTTTAGCCTAGGCTGAGGGTTCCTTTCCTGACACTTCCATCCCTGGGACCATCTTGGGGTTACTCAAAGACAGAAGGAAGCCCCACTCCCAGGAAGACAATGGAGCTTATACCAGGGAACCTAAAGAAAGTGGATATTTGTGGTGGGGGTGGGAGTGGGGTCAAAGGATCTTGGTTGTCTCCTTTTTCTGTCAGTCAATAAACATTTTTAAAGTTCCTATTATATACCAGGTACTGTGCTAAGCACTGGTAATACCAGCACCCCACCCCATATACTCCCTCCCTCTTCAGGTCTGTTAGAGTTGATAAAATAGAAGGGATCACTCATGGGGTCCAATGGAAAGACCAATGGATTTGGGGTCACAAGAATTGATTCAAGTGCCACCTGCTACTCAGATGACCTCACACATCTTGATCTCTCTGGCCCTCTGTCTCCCCATCTATAAAGTAAAAGAGGGTTGAACCAGATGACCTCTGAGATCCAGCTCCAGACTTCTAGTCCTATGATCTAACCCATTCTTCACTGACCATCTCTTCTTCATCCCCACCATCTTCACTTATTCTTGATTCTTCTGCATCTGTCCTGTTGTCGGAAGGTAGGAGGGATAGGGGAAAAGACCATCTTTGCTCTCAAAGAACTTACGAACTCATGGGAGAACACAACACAAAAAGGGAAGGTGAAGGGGGATTGGGAGTCTGACTGAGAATCCAAAAAAGGACAGCTGAATGGGAAATGAAGAGATGACTGGCCTGCTGCATTCTTCTTAAAGGGAGGCTCTGGATGCTGCTTTCTGCTGTGCACAGTTTAATCAAAGGAGTTCTTTCCCATTATATTCTGAGGCTTTAAAAACCTTTCTGCATGAGTCTTAGTTTCTCCATCTATGAAATGGATATAAGAATACTTTTGCTGCCTACCTCACATGGCTCCTCTGAGGAAAGGGTTCTGCAAGTCAAAAAGTAGTGTGAAAATGTAAGCTATTGGTACTTTTTTCCTATTTCTTTCTTCGTTGTTTTTTCATTTTGATATAGTTTGTTTTTAATACCACCTTCTTTCCAAATATCCTCCCTCCCTTACCCAGTTAGCCATATCTTGCAACAAAGAATAAAAAAAGATGGAGAGAAGTTAAAAAAACTGGCCAATACATTCATCAGACTGGCTAGTGTATGCCTTGTTCCATACCCAGAGTCTCCCACTTCTGCAAAGAAGGGAGGGAGGTACATTTTGTCATCTTTGGGGATGGAACTCTAAGATTGAGAGCTGGAGGGCTTCTTAGAGGTCATCTGGTCAAGCTTTTTTTCAGAAAATGACTTGCCCAAGGTCACGCCAACAGTAAAGGGAAGTATCAGGGTTTAATCCCAACCTTTTTACTCCAAACCCAATGACCCATCTCCTGTGCCCCCCTTGGCTTGGGGAAGGGCTCCTGGACAGTCCTAAGCTGCCCATCCCCTTTTTGGGGGCATTGTAGTTTCCTGTGGCTTATCTTCCAGTGAAAATGTGACCTTCCTGCTTTCTGAACTAATCACCCTGAGTGTTTGCCTTGGACCCTAGAGTGTATTTTTCTTCCATCTTCCTCTGGACATTGAGATGAGCCAGCTGAAGACTAGGGAATTCTAGTCTGGAGAAAAGACTTGGGAGCTGGGGACTGGTTTATGATGGTTGCCTTCATGTATTTGAAAAGGGATTGGATTTGCTCTGTTTGGTCCTAAGGTAAAATTAAGGTGGGATCAGTGGATGGGAGTTACAGAGATGGAAAGGACCTCCTAATTAGCAGAGCCGGAACAGATTGTCTCAGGAGGTAGTACTCCAGCCCACTCCCACTTGACTTTTCTGTGATGATGTAGAGGGCATTCATGTTCAGGTGAGGGTTCATGACCTCTGAGCTTGTTCCAGCTCACCAATTTTGTGAGATCAACCTCACCCATGGCACATGATACCAATGACCAGAATCTCTCCTCTGGTGTCCCAGCAGCCCCACATCCTTTCCCCCTCCCCCACCCCCAGATCCCTAGGCTGCCATTTCTCACCTGGTAGACTGCTTGGCCAACATAGCCACATAGGTGACCACAAAGCTCTGAAATTTGGTCCTCTGCTCCTCCCAGCGATCTTCCACAGAATAGTAATTGGGAAGAGGAGCTCCAAACAGGATCTCACTTCGGAGGAGGGAACTCTTTAGGTTCTCAGCTGACAGACCCTCATCCACGTACCAGTAGAATTCTGGGTGAGTCATGGCCAGCTCCAGGGAACCTGGAGGGACAAGGAGACATGTGAAACTAGGACTTGTCCCCGCCCTTCTTCTCCTCCTTTGGACTTGACTCAGGATTGTGATACGGTGCTAAGAACATTCACTTTGGAGTCAGAAGACCTGCCTCTGATGCACACTGTGTGACCTTTAGTGCATCACTTAATCTCTCTGGGCCTCAGTTTCCTCATCTGTAAAATTTGAGGGTTGAACTAGATGGCCTCTGAGGAGCCTCCTGGCTCTGCCCCTATGATCCTATGACCTCTCTGCCCTGGCTGCCCCAGGGACCAACCTGACATTGGTTCCGTGTTTCCCTTCATCTTCTCTGTGGGGGCATTCATTCTAGAGCTGAAGGGACTTAAGGTGCATTAGAGAATGTCCAGCCCAGCCCCTTCATTGTGTAGGGGAGAAAATTCAGATTCAAGTGGGAAGTGATTTGTCCAAGGTTACACAATTACTAGCCACCCTTTTTCTCATCTCCTCAGACATTGACTTAGTCTAGTGGTCCCTTCAAGTCCCAAACTCTCCTCACCACCCCCTCTCTCTGTATCTTTCTCTGTCTCTCTCCTCCTTCTTCTTATCCTTCTTCTTTTCTTCTTCTCTTTCTTCTCTCTCTCTTCCGCTCTCTCTTCCTCCTCTTCTTCCTCCTCCCTCTCTCTCTCCCCCCTTCTCTCCCCATAGAAGTATGGTTTGAAGTTGCTCAGCCCTTTAGGATGTTACCTCCAAAGACCAGGGAGGTTCTAAAACATCCTGAGCTTCCCTCCATGTAGAATGAAAAGTCTCCCTAGAGATTTCTCACCCAGCTTTCTTCCCTTTTTTAAAGTCAAAGACTGCTCTGGATTTGGAGGGAAAGTGATTGGGCTGGAATCTTGGCTCTTGGGACTTACTCTCCCTGTGACCTTGGACAAATCGCTTCACCTAACTTGGACAGATACTGATTATGTAACTCTAGGCGAGTGGCTTAACTGCTTAGCATCTCAGGCAACTTTCTAGGCTTCTAAATTGCAGAAAAGGTGTTGACCTGCATGGGGAGAGTAAGTGTCTCACCCTGAGGGAGAACCCTACACAGATGAACTCTCGGCCCATTAACAACAACCCCACAAAATGTTTCTTGGGCTAAGAGCCAGTTTATTCCCCTGAGACTTCAGACTCCAACACCCAAACCCCACCTCCAGTCTTCCTCTTAGTTTTTTCTCCATCTCTACTCCTTTAAGTTGGCTCCAGAGGAGAAAGTGAGGCTGGTAACTTTGCACAACCCTCCCTACTTAAATTCAATTCACTTGAAGTTTCCTGATGTTATAGTCCTCTTCCAGAGTGAAGGACAAACAAGAACTCCTTCACCTTCAGCTCCTTTCCCTATCCCTTTAGCTTCCATCTCTGGCACTTCCCACAGCTCCTTCCCAAGCTCTGACTCAATCCCTTCCTGATTTCCACACCTTAAAAGGTTCCTCACCCCGAATGTCAGCTAGGTCTTGGCCCATCCCATCATAGTAGATCTTGCCCCCCCTCTCTGTGGGGAAAAAGTAGGTCATTAGAGAGCTGGGTGGAGAACAATAAGAGTAGGAGCCCAGAGGCAGATCCTTGAGGACTTCATGAGGCTTCCAGCAGAACTCCCGGAAGCCTGGATGGTCCATGATCTTCCTTTCGATCTCATGAATGGTGACCAGCCGCTCAGTGGTAAAGATGTTCTTCTCTGTATCACCCCGGGCCAGGAAGATGAGCTCAATGCGCCAGTGAGCATGGGTTTGGGTATTGGCACTCACATATGCCCGAGAGTAATCCCAGTGAGAGGTGCCCCTCCGGAGTCTCCCGCTCTGATTGGGTGAGAGTGGAGAATCAGGATGCTGACTTTGCTCAGGCCCAAATCTCATGGAGCCTGGAGTGTCACACTGGTGGCATCCACTCTGATTGGCAGCAACTTCCTGCTGGGGGCGTGTGTTCCAACTGGTCACCAGGCTTTCCTGCCATACTTGGCGTCCAGTGGGATGGGACACAGGGATAGCCCTCCGGAGGCGGGCAGCAGGCCGGGAGCTGTTTCCAAGGTGTAGTTGCTGCAGCTGCTCTGAGATGAGTCGCTGCAGGGTCTCAGAAGTGAAGTCAGCCAAGTCACGCCGATTGCGTCCCCAGGAACCAAACTGAGACTTGAGGGCCAGGGCCAGGGCATCAAAGCGTTGGGATGCCTCGTGGTTGCGGATCTCAAAGGCATTGTACGAGATATCAATGTCCAGGGCTGGGTAATACAGGAACATAAGGGCTGCTAGTGCTGTTGGGATAGCACAACCAAGGAATAGGACAAGCCCTGCACAGTATGGGTTGGTGAAAACCCAACCTAAGGTGTTCCAGAATCCAGAGGCAGGTGCCAAGGTGTGGGGCACCCTGGAGCTCCAGCAACATTGCCTCCTCATCCCAGGGCTTGGCTCTTGCTTCTGGGATCCCACAGGGCTCTCTCCTTCTGCTCCCTCTTCTTCTTCCTCATCTAGCCAAGCCTCCTGCAGCAAGGGGTCATCCTCCACGTCCATGGTCTGTGCAAAAAAGAGAAGAGGTCAGTAGGGTTCAAGAATTGGGACCAGAAGCTGGCCACATAAGTAGACACCAAAGCCTCTGTCATCTTCCCTGGACGCTGGACACTGCCCTGTCACACCCCCCAAAAATACAGTAAGAATACATTTACTAACTGTGTGAACCTGGGCAAACTGAAATCTCTCTGGGCTTCACTCTCCTCATCTGTAAAATGAGGAGGTTGGACCTGGCCATCTCTAAGATCCCTTCCACCTCCAAATCTGTGACTCCAGGATTCTTAAATCCCAATTCTTTAAATATCTTTCTTTGCCCAAAGTGCTTTGCCAGCTCTGAATGACTATGAGATAGTAAACAGAGTCAAAAGTGGATCTGAAGTCAAAGTATCTGAATTTGAATCTCAAGTCTGTTATCTGTAAGTCTGGGATGTCAGAGTTGGGAGAGGCCCTTAAGGGAGATCTAGTCCAACCCATAACCGAACAAGAATCCCCACTGTAGCCTACCTCATGAGAGGTTATCCAGGCTCTGCCTGAAGAACTTCAGGGAGAGGGAATAAGGACTCTTCTATACATGAACCACTTATTTTAATTGAACATGTTATTCAATCATGCCTGAATCTTCGTGATCCTATTTGGAGTTTTCTTGGCAAAGATACTGGAGTGGTTTGCCATTTCCTTCTCCAGGAAATTTTACAGATGAGTAAACTGAGGGAAACAGGGCTAAATGACTAGTCCGGGGTCACACAGGTAAAATTTGAACTTACAAAGATGAGTCTTCATGGCGCTCTATGGAGCCCCCAATTGCCCCATCATTCTACTTCTACACTGGTCTAATTATTAGGAAGTTTCTTTCTAAACTGACCTCTTTGCAACTTCTCCTAGCTCCTGGTTCTGCCCTTCAGGGTCAAGTAAAGACCTTCCACATAACAGCCCTGAGGTCAGTCAGCATGATCTCCTCAAGTCTTCCTTCTCAAGGTTAAATGTCCCCAGTTTCTTTGCACAATCCTCCCACGGCATGAATGCAAGGCCTTCACCGAGACCATGAGTGACCTCCTCTGGGTGCTTTTCAACACTGAACACAGAACTGTGAATACAGTTTGATGAGGGCAGACTACAGTGGGATGAGAGGAGTGTTGGGACCTGGTCAGAGGTTCTCTGTGGAGCCCTTTACATCTTGGAAATCAGCAAATGTTACAAACTCGAGTTTGGTTTAGTGTTGTGGTCATTGTTAAGAACTAGGGAAGCAATGGAAAAAAAATGATAATGAAGATGAACCATAAAAGTATGTCATGTGCACATTGTTTTTTGAGTGCAGACTGTTAAACATTTCTAGCACACTGTGGGTCTATTGTCTCCTTATTCCTAGAAGCTAGGCCTCTCTTAATTCAGTCCATGATCACATATCTGTTGGTCTCCATATCTCACTTTTGACTAATAGTGAGCTTGTATTCAACAAGATCCCAAGATCTTTCTCAGTCAGACTGTTATACCTTAACTGTCTTATACTTGTGAGGCTGAATCCTTGAACCCAAGGGTAAGGCATTTTTTAAAATCCCTATTATATTTCATCTTATTAGATTCAATCAAATGTACTTTCCTATCAAGATGGCCTTGGACCCTGACCATCATCCAGTGTATCAGCTCTTTATCCCTCCTGGATTGCTGTCTATGCCTCTTCTATAGAACAAGGGGATTACACTTGGATGGATCTCTGCTGCCTCTTCTAACTCCAGGTTCTGTGATCTTCTTTGATTGCCCAGCAGCCCTAGGAGTTACTTTTAAGAGTCAGGCAGGAAGGTAGAAAAGAGAGCATGACTGGGCAGGCCCCCCAGGGGTGAGAAAGGAGAGAACAGAAATCAGAAACAGTGGATTCCCCCTAATTTGCCAGGGCTAATTTGGAGCCCACCCAGGGATCACTGGACATCCAGGGCCCTGCTCTCCTCCACTCAGCCTGCCCTTCTTTTGCAGGAAAATGAGCCATTATTGAGTTAGAGTGTGAGGCAGTGAGATGAGGAAGCTAATTACACCAGACCTGACTAATTAATGCTGACTTTCTGATTAAAATTCTCCAGTGTGCTTCATTTCAATTAGATGTTCCCTTTCTAGGGAGAGGAGGCAGCTGATGAGGAGCGTGCCGGGAGAGTAAGAGAAAAGAAGAAAGGGCTTAAGAAGGAGAGAGAAAGATTACGAACTTAAGAAGGGAGACAGGAAAAGCAAGAATGTGAGAACTGAAGTAGAGAAAAGAAAGCTTGAAAGGAGGATAGAGAAAAGACATGAATAGGGAGAGTGGAAAAGAGTCTGAGAGGACACACAGCACATGAAAGGTTAAAGAGAATTTTGGAGAAGATGGGGAAAGAGAGATTTCAAGACCCTTTAAAAGGGGAAGAGAGAAAAAGAAAGAGGAGAGAGAGGAGAGACATAGAGACTGAGAAATGGAGAGAGATAGAGAGGAGAGAGATGGAGTGAGGCAGAGAGAGGAGAGAGAGACAGAAACAGAGATAAGAGAGAGACAGAAACAGAGATGAGAAAGAGAGACACACACTCATAGGACAGAGACAGAGACAGAAGAGAGAGAGAGAAAGAGAGGGAGAGGAGAGAGAGAGAATTGAGGTGGCAGAGTAATAAGACTGAGAGAGGATGTAAGGAGAGAAGAAGAGGGAAAGGGGGAGAAGAGAGACAGAGATGTGAAAACCAGCAAATGGGCAGGAGACATGAAAAAAGAAGGGGGCTGGAAGGAGAAGGGAAAAGGTTTCTTTAACTTGCAATGTTCCTATGGACAAAATCATTAATCTTCATATTTTAACACCTTTAGGCGAGGTTTTCAAGGGGAAAGCTAACTGTTGGGAAAGTCTATTTTCATTCTAAGAAGCAGCCTCTTTCAGAGCAGCCCCTTGCTCTCCTTGCTAGTGGAGTGGCATCTCTCTGGGTGGAGGGTGGAGGTGTGTTGGCTACAGGGCAGATGGTACCTAGACCACAGTGGTTAGATGCAAGGTCAAGGGCGGGGTCTGGGAGAGAGAAGGAAACCACTTCTCTAACCAGGATCTTCCACAGGATCCCACAGGGCTCTGTAGCCCTTCAGTCTGTCTTGCTTTACTGGAGGATGAAGGAGATTCCCCACCCCAGTTCTCTGCTCACCCATCTAGCTGGGAATCATTGTACCCCCCAGGTGACACCATGTACCTTAGCATCAGTGTGTGCAATAAAACTCTTAGCTGTATAAAGTCTGTGGTTAAACCAATCAATCAGCAAGCTTTTATTAAGCACCTACTATGTCCCTCCCTTCACTAGGTATTGAATATACGAAGACAAAAGTTATTCAATCCTTGCCCTCCTCAAGGACCTTACAGTCTATTGGGAGAAAGTACAGATATTCATAAATAGAAAGTTGATGACTAGAAAACTTGGAAGGACCACAAGCATCTCTTAGCCTCAGTTTCCTCATCTGTCAAATGGGGATAATCATAGCATCTCTCCCACAGGGTTGTTGTGAGAATCAAGTGACGTAACATAAAGTACTTTGCAAAACTTAAAGCGTTATATAAATGCTGTCATTATTATTTCAATTAGATGTTCTTCTAGAGAAGGGAGAGGGCTGCAGAAAAGGGGAGGTGGGAAAAGGAGATGGGTTTGGGGGATTTTGATGGCAAGGCACTTTAGGAGTCATCCAATCCAATTATCTTTTTTTTAAATAAATTTATTTAACTTTTTACATTCATTTTCACAAGATTTTGGCTTCCAAAATTTTCTCCCCATTTGTCCCCTCTCCCCTCCCCAATACACTGGACATTCTAATTACCCATATCACCAATCTGCC
>CM053771.1:38343014-38369632 GCA_028658325.1 Potorous gilbertii | reverse complement strand
GTCTTTACCTGATGGTAAGCAGATCTCTTCGTCGTCAGAAAGGAATGGCGGAATCATCTTCTCAAGAAAATAACCTTCTATGGTCTTAGTTTTTTTCCCTTTTCTGGGCATTTTCCCAGCCAGTTACTTGACTTATGAGAGTCCTCTCCACCCCCTGGCCCAGATCCGCCCAGCTAGTGCTTGGGGTCTGAGATTCAAATGCTGCTCCCCAGCCTCAGAGCTTTTGGCGGCAGGCCTGACTGCTCTTCAATGGGAGCTTATCTGCTGGTGCTCAGGTGGGGGCAGGGCCGCCTCTCAGGCTCAGTTCCCTCAAGGGGTTTATGCAGAGATCTTTTGTAATGGAGCTGGGGTGGAGCTCCTGCCTGCTCTGGGATCCTCTGGCCGAGCTGCCTCTGCCTCTGCTGCAGCGGCTGCCTCCTGAGGGGGTCCGAGTCCTGGAGATACCCCGCTCCCCTCTCAGCCTGTCCCTCTCACTGACTTGTGCGTCTGTGGGTGGAGGGACCTTCGCGGCCGCCGGAGATTCTGGTCCCTGAAGCCTGCTTGGATCTGCTTGCTCCTCTCAGTGCCTCCCGCCGGGGCAGGGGGAGGGGAGGCCCATCGGGGGCGCGATGGACCCCTGGGGTCGGTTTTCAGGACTCTCTGCAACGGAAATCTCCTTCACTGTGTTTCTGCGCGGCTTCCACTGTTCCAGAATTTGTCAGGAGTTCTTTTTAGAGGAAATCCATGGGCTGTGGGTTCAGAGCTAGCAAATGTGAGTCTTTCTACTCCGCCATCTTGGCTCCGCCCCCCAATTATCTTTTTTAAAAAAAAGTTGAGATAAGTGAGTTTCCGATAGTGAAGTGATTGACTCACGAGATTCAAACCCAGGTCATTTAACTCAAAACTAATATTCTTGCCTCTAAGTTAAGGTCTCAAAGATAAGAAGTATGAGGGGAAAAGCCCAATTCTTTTGACTGCTAGTTCTAGGCCTAGGCAGAACTTGGTTAAATGAGTCAGATTGCAGTAGGAGAACGTTGTGCAAAGTCCATTGTGACATTGGCGGGTTATTAGGAAGCTGGAGAAGATATGGTAGCAGGATGCAGGCAGGAGGATGGATTGCATGCTTTCTATGGGTCCTTGTCTCTTCCCTGCCCCCATCATTCCCCTTCTCTCTCCAAGGCCTTCTGAACACTGGCTCCAACATTCTGCTCTCCAGACCATCATTCAAACAGCAGCATGCTAACCATGTTCCTTGGCTCTGCCATGTCCTCACTGAGCAACCAAGGGAAGACCCCACATCCCTGATGAAGGTCCTTTTCTTAGCAATTCCCTCTTTCCTAGAATTTTGGATTCAGAAGGAAGACAGTAGAAAACTACTTTTGAAACCCACCTCAGATTTTGCTGGCTGTGTGACCAGTGACAAATTGACTCTAGGTGCCTCAGTTTCCTAGTCTATAAAATGAGGATAATACCCTTGACAGCATGGGTCTTAGTACTGTTGGCTTCCATCCTGAGCTACTGCAATGATCAAATGAGAATTGTGTGTTTTGAAAATCTTAAAGTACTATGTAAATGCCATCAATTACTATTGTAATGCCCTGCACATAGTAGGCACTTACTATTATATTTGTTGAATAATAGTGATAATTAGCTCTTATATAGTGCTTTAAGATTTTCAAAGCCTTTCAAAAGGTATCTCACGTATTCTTCATGATATCCCTGGAAGAAAGGTGCTAGCTATTATTTCCCCATTTTACAGATGAGGAAACGGAGGTGTTAAGTAACTTGCCCAAGGTTATACACATAGTAGGTCTCTAAGACAGGGTTTGAACTCAGGTCCTTCAGACTCCAAGTCCCATGATCTAGTCACTATGCTATCTAGCTACAAAAATAATAACCAGCATTTTTGTAGTGCTATTTAAAGTTTGTGAAGCACTCAGCACACACGCTACTTCACATTCAAGCCTCATAATAACGCTATGGGGTAGTTATTAGACTAGTAGAGTTATTATTTTTCTTCTGCAGATAAAGAAACTGAGGTTTAGAGAAGTTACTCACCCAAGATCACACAAGTAGTAGGTAACAGAGACAAGATTTGAACCCTAGGCTTCCCAATTCCAAATCTAGAACTGCAGACATTACAGTGTCTCATGAAATAATAGAAAGGAAATTATAACTCTTTATATATTCATACCTGAATATTTCCAAAGCACTATTTTTATAACAACCTTATGATCACGCAAATGCTATTGACATTTTACAGATTGAGGAACTGAGGCTGAGAGAAGGTAAGCAACTTCCTCCTGCTAAGAGCTGAGATTTGAATCTGTACGTTTCTTGACATTAAGTGCAGGATTCTGTTTCCTATTTAATCCCACCCATGTTCAATCCTCTGTGGGAGGCCAATGGGAATCCTGAGGCTTGGGTGGGGCTGTTAGGGAGCCCAGCTAAACGAAAGAACACATAGGAAGAAGAACCCCACATCCCAAAGGCAGAGCCCTGGGCCCAAACAGCCCTGTTTGTGTTTGGGCTTCCTGGCCCAGCAGGCAAGACATACCACAGAGAAGCTGGTTTGTTTTTCTTGCTCTTAAAATGACAAGAATTGATTAGTGTAATGCAGCAACAGAAGGACCCAAACAGGACTAAGTGATGCCTGCTGCTTCATGTTTGAACACTAAGACTGAAGGCATTTGGGGAATACTTGAAAGGAGGGGTGGGTTTGGGAAGCAAAGGAGATTCCTCTGGGGGAAGAGAAAGAACAGCCTTCCCTTAGACTCTGCTTTTATCAGCCAATCTTTCCCTCCCCTCATCCCCTCTGAGGTACCTAGCATTGACCTGGGTTCAAATTTAGCCCCAGCATTTAGTGACTGTGCAAGTCTAGGCAAAGCAGTCTTGGCATCTCAGTTTCTTCATCTGTAAAATTAGTATAATCACCCTGGCCCCACCTAGCAAAGACTTGTTTTGAAGAAAGAGATTCATAAACCTTTGAGCATGAGAAACAGAGTTGTTGTTATAGGCTAATGAAAAGAACCCTAGATTTTGCATCAGGAGATCTCCCACTCTTGGGAGAATGAACTCCAGGTTTATGAGGAAGGCGTTTTGTTGTTACTTTTCTTGCTGTACCATTTCAATAAAGGCTTTGACTTGGAGCTAATTGTGTTCTCTGGCTGATTGTTGAAAGGTGAACACATTGGTGGAGCTTTATGAGCTGTAGCTTTAAGAGGATCAGAACTACAGAATGTGGGGTAGGTCTTTCCTGGGGGACCTACCCTGTAAGGACTGGGTACACACTGGGCAACATTTGGGTTTGTTGCAAGGTAGCTTGCTGTGTTTCCTCATCTGAAAAATGAGAGACTTCCCACCTAGCTAGGTGGGAGTCCCTCAAATACATAATGGAACACTATATGTGAGGAATATAGAAATATGAGGCAGAGAAATATGGGGCAATTTGTATGAACTGATGATGGCAAAAAAAATGAACAGAACTAAAAAAAGAATATACACAATGACTACATCTATAAATTGAAGTAGGTAGATGGTGCAGTAGGGTGATGGACCCAAAATCAAGCAGATCTAAGTTCAGATATGGTCTCAGAAACTTACTAGCTGCGTGACCTTGAGCAACTCACTTAACCTCAGTCTGCCTTAGTTTCTCCTTCTTCAAAATGGGGGTAATACTAGCACTTTCCTCCCAGGGTTGTTGTGAGTATCCAATGAGATTATATTTGTAAAATGCTATTATCATTAATATAAATAGATCATTAAAATGATTCCAAACTCTGAGTAACTGAAAAAACCAACAATGATCTCAGAGGAAGGGAAAATGTATATTTTGTCAGATACTGACAGATAGAATACAGAACATGTACTCAGGATGACCTGGGTTCAAGTCCCACCTTAGACATTTACTAGCTGTATGACACTTAGCAACTTCTCTGTGCCTCAGTTTCCTCATCTGTAAAATGAGGGGATTAAACTCAGTGGCCTCTCAGGCCCCTTCCAATTCTAAATGTATGATTCTACAATCTAGCCAAATGCTTAACTTTTTTTGTTATAAGAGAGTGAGTAATTTCCAAAAATGACTTGAGTAGCAACAAAAATACATCACTAAAACTTATTTTTAAAGTGATTTTTAAAAAGTGAGTAGGCTGGAGTAACTCTTTCCAACAAAAGATCTCAGCTGCTTCTTTGATCTCTGTCTCTTTCGAATATTTTTCCCTGAGTCCTGGAGTAGTTTGGTAGGAGGTGGTGGGGGATAGGAGTTGATCTCTGGAGGTCTCTCCAGACTCAGTGATTCTTTTCTTACAGAAAATGAACAGATGAATTCCAGTTAGAGAAGCAAAGGAATTCTTTGTTCAGACAACCAGCTAGGTGGGAAGTCCCTCAGCCTCTATAAGGTCTAGGCACTGTGTGGATCACCATTCTCTTGTACACACACCTTCAGGACAGCTCTCCAATCCCACCCCTTCCAGCTCCCCAGCTGGTTCTGTTTACAAGTTTCTACCTTTCTAGAAGGAAAAAAATTACTGAATCTCTCCTTATCTACCCCCACCTTCCTTGGCCAGACTATTAAAATGTAATCAACAAAATCACATTAGGCATGCAGATTCTACTTAAAATACATATCTACACACACACACACACACACACACACACACACACACGTAAGTAATTTAACAGTAATTAAGAGCTAATCACCAGCTTCTAAGAAGCAAAAGCTGCTGTCTCCTTCTTTGGCTTTGGTTCTGGGGAAATGTATTTCATAGAGTCATAGAATCTATGAGTTGAATGGAACTTTGAACGCCATTTAATTCAACACATATATGACCAGAAATCCCTTTTACAACATCCTTAACAGGTGCTCATCACTTCTTGAAGACTTCTAATGATGGGGAACTCACCACCTTACTTCATGTAAGCCTCTTTCCCATTGGCTTCAGAATCTCAGTATATGTTAATTTGGGCTGAAAATAACTGCCTTTGTACTGAAAGAGCTCCTTCCAGGCCAGGAATTTCAGGAGGCAGAGGATGTTGTTTCTATTTCAAATTTCTTGGAAGTATTTCTGTACTTTTTTTTCAATTTTCTCTGTGATACTAGTGGGATAAGACCCCAAGAGGGGTTAAGTTGGAGGTGGCATGGAGGCAGACAGAGGGGACACTGGATTTGGAGTGAGAGGACCTGGGTTTGAATTCCAGTCCTGTTACCTCTGTGATCCTGAACAAATTATTCTCTGTTATTCTCTGACTTAGGATACGGACATGTGAGATAGTCTAATGGACTGAGGACTTCTAAATTCACCCTCCTGGGCAGCCTGTCATAGATTTATGTCATAGATTGATAGATGGAAAGGACTTTAGAGACCATCTGATCCTACCCCCTCGTGATACCCAAGGCAACTAAAACACAGAGTTGGAAGAGGTTTTGGAAGTTTTCTCTTCTAATCCATATCCAAACAATAATCCCTTGTACAATATAGCAAAAAGTGGCCATCTAGCTTTTATCTGATGATCTCCAGTGATGGAGAACCCACCCTGGCTGGTGAGGCAGCCCATTAAACTTCTGGATATCTCTCATCATTAGGAAGTTGTTCCTGATATCAAGTCAAAATCTGCCTCTTTGCAAATTACATCCATTGGTCCTAGTCCTGTTCTTTGTATGAGTGTTTGTATGGTGGTGGTAGTGATGGTGTGTGGGGTCACTTCTCTAAGTCTGCCTCATTCTGTGTAGAGCCATTGGCATGGAAAATCCCACCACCCCCTATCTTTCATGCAATGATCTCAAAGTACTATTTCAAGTAGTGGAAAGAGTACTGGCTCTGGAGTCAGGGGACCTGGAGTCAGAATCCTGCCTCTGAAAATTTGTATTTCTGTGACCTTGGACAAGTCATTTATCCTATGGTCCAATGACTCTATCTTGTGCTTACAGGCTGGAGGAGCATTAAGAAAACCATGATAAAGATGAAGTGAGGTCATGCTAATAGCCCTCTGAATCACTGAGAAAGCAAGATCTGAAGAACGGTAAAAAGGCAATTTCAGGACCCTGGCCAGCATCCAGCAAGCTTTGAAAACGTACACCTAAACCCAGAAAGCCCAGACTTCACAAAATTGTGGTCTTTTAAAGTTCATGTTTCTTGTGAGGACATTTGTTTACTGTATTCCAGCTCCTTTCTGCTCCCCTGAGGACCCTGCACAAGATGGAATCCAAATCAGCAGTTCAACAGGAGGAATCTGTTATTTTTGAGATGTCACTATCCAAAGGAGATCAGAGAAGAGATGTGAATGGAGATGTCGACCAAGCTTCAATGTGGAAGAAATTAGATTTGACTTATTCAGGTGCTTCTGGAATCACCAGCCTATTCTCCTTAGGCACAAAGGCACAAAATTCCAGGACAGGACTTCCAGTCACCAAATTGGAACATGAGCAAAAAACCCAGGAGGACGTCAATGATGGAGCCAGGAATCCCACCTTACAACCATTGGAACTGGAGGGAACCTTTATCATAACAATTCTCATTTCTCTACCATTTTAAGGTTTATGAGGTAACCTTGTGACATGGAGAGTGCAAAGACGATCATCTCCATTTTGCTGATAAGGAAATTAAAAGAAGTTAAGTTACTTTCCCATGGCCACACAGTCATAAAGTGTTAGAATTGGAACTCAAACCCAAGAATCCAGACCACAAACCCAGAGTTCATTCTACTATTCCATTCGTTGTTGAGTCACTTTTTAGTCATGTCTGATTCTTCATGACCCCAGTTGGAGTTTTCTTGGCAAAGATGGTGGTTTGTCATTTCTTTTTCCAACTCATTTTACAGGTGAGGAAAATGAGACAAACAGGGTTAAATAACTTGCACAGGGTCACACAGCTAGTAAGTGTCTGAGGCCAGATTTGAAGAGGACCTTAGAATATGGACAGCCAGAGATGGCATGTAAGGCTGGACTTTAGAGCATGGGAAGTCAGAACCGAACATTCCACTGCTTAGAACACTGATGATCAGATCTGAAGGGAACACTGGGATATAGAATGGCACAATCAGAAAGGATCTTAAAACAAGGGTCTACAAACTACAGTCTGCGGGTCATAGGGCCCCTTCTCTCTTTTCTCTCATTTTTGTATGGTGCTAAGTATACTTTTCACATTTTAAAATAAAGTCTTAATGTATTAAAAAAATATAAAAACTAGGAGCACCCAGGTGGTACAGTGGATAGAGCACCAGCCCTGGAGTCAGGAGACCTGAGCTCAAATCTAGTATCAGACATTTACTAGCTGTGTGACCCTGGGTAAGTCACTTAACCTAGATTGCCTGAAAAAACCCAAATGACTGTGTACATGCATATGTGTGTGTGTGTGTGTGTGTGTGTGTGTGTGAGAGAGAGAGAGAGCGAGAATGATAGAGAGTGAGAGCGAGAGCGAGCGAGCGAGAGAGAGAGAGAGAGAGAGAGAGAGATTCTTAGCTCACAGGTTGTAGAAAAACAAGAGGCTCTCTTAGGACCTCAGTCTGTCATTTGTCCACTCCTTAGAGTAGACATAAGAACATTAGCACATTAGAACATAAATTGACTAAGGCAGAGTATACAGCCAAACCTTAGAACACAAAACGTCAGAATCCAAAGAGATCTTAGAATACTGTAGGTCACGTCTGAAGGGAACCTTAGGACGAAAAAAGAGAGGATTTTGGAGCATGCACCATCAGAGCTGGGAGGGACCTTAGAACATAATGTCAGAACTGACAGGAACTACAAAGCAAATATCAGGGCTTGAACATCGAATATTGGAGCTTCATAGCATATGCAGACCAGCTCCCTCATTGTCCTGATGAAGAGTCTAAATGAGATCTCAAAGACATGGGAGCCCTTGGAGGGATTTTAGAAGGAAACAGATAAAGGAGGCTGGCTTCCCAGAGCTGACAACTGGTGAAGAGACTTGTAAACCTAACAGCTCAATAAATAACAGACAAACAAGCATTTTAGGGGTCAATATGTCAAGCAAGCCCATTTTCCATCCAGGGCAATAGCAATCAAAACAACATTAAAAATAACACCAATGACTGTGGTATTATCCTGCATGTTTTGTGCTCAATCCATTTCTCTGAAGGATACATGAGTCACTGATTTATCCTTCCAATACTATGAAGAAGAATTCATAGGATCATGGGAGATTTAGAGCTGAAAGGAGCCCTAACTCATCTAGTCTAGCTCGTAAATTCCATAAATGAGGACATTGAAACCCAAGGTCACACAGGGAAGCGAGGATCCTACAACTCAAACCCATGTCTCTCCATTCCAAAGCCAACGCACCTTCCACTACATTATCCAGTCACCCTGATCTCCATGGGCCTTGGGTGCCTACCCTCTAAAATTAGGGGTTTAGATCAGGTGATTTCTAGGATTCCTTCAAGTTGATATTCATGGATTTTATTTTTCTCATCTTTGTAGTAGAAGAGAGGGTAGCTAGGGGGCACAGCAGATGGAGTGCCAAGTTTGGAGTCAGGAAGACTCATCTTTGTGAGTTTAAATCTGGCTTCAGACACTCACTAGTGGTTTGACCCTGGGCAAGTCACTTAATTCTGTTTGCCTCAGTTTCCTAATCTGTCAAAGCTTGAGAGTGAAATGGTAAATGACTCCAGTATCTTTGTCAAGAAAACCTTTAATGGGGTCATGAAGAGTTGAATATAGCTGACATAACTGAACAACAACAGAGGAAATGTTTAGCTTGGATTAGATTTGGGGGCACATGACCTCTTCAAATGTTTGAAAGGCTGACATATAGAAGAGGGTTTAGACTTGTTTTGCTTTGTCCCAAAAGGCAGAACTGGGACCAGTGGGTGGAAGTTGCCGAGAGGTAGATATGAGTTCAATGAAAGGAAAACATTTCCAAGCAATTAGAGATGTCTCAAGGTAGAATGTACTGCTTTGGGAGAAAATGGACTCCCATCGCCAAACATTTTCAAGAAGTGATTTGGGGGATGTCTCCTCCACAGGATGTAAGGTCCTTGAGGAAAAGGATTATTTTATGTGTCTCCAGCACATAGTAGGAAATGAATGTATGCTTGTTGGTTGACTGAAGTAGCAGAAGGGTATAAGCTGAACAGGATGGCTTCTAAAGTTTCTTCCTGACTCTTAAGTTCTGTGAATGGACTCCCAGAGGTCATCTAGTCTACCTTCCTGACTAATACATGGTGCCAGATGGTGATAAGATTTGGCCGTAATTGCCAAAGACTATTTTGGAATCAAACTAAGACAACCTCCCCATGGCAGAGAGCCAGGCATGATCCCCAAAGGCCACCTCCCCATGGACAGTTTTCAGGGGCTCAGGCCACTCCCATTTGCATGCCCTTCTTTCAAAAGGAAGCTCACATTTCTTCACCAGCTACCTCTTCTGGCTCACTTCCCTTCCTAAGGTTTCCTTATGAGGGAAATCCTTGTGGATAAGTTGTTTCAGAATGGTTTGAGAAGGATCTTTAAATTTGGAGGGGGAGGAACTCTGCTAAAGATCCTGTTGAGTGACTTGCCTAAGGTCAGACATGCTAGAGTGGGAATTTGAATCCAATCAATCAACAAACATTTATGAAGTACTTACTATATGCCAGGTACTATGTGAAGTACTGAGGATACAAAAAAATCCAAGACATCCCCTGCCCTCAAGGAACTTATATTCTAGTGAGGGAGACAACATGGAAATAACTAGGTTCATACATGATACTTACAAGGTAGATGTGAGGGAATCCTGTGTGTATTCATCCTTCGTTGCCAAAGACCATGCCATCAGAGAAATAATGACATGACTTGCACTTGACTTTGTTTTTTTTTTTGAGTGAGGGAGGACTGTACAGGTCACCAACCTCACTTCTCCTCCAGAACCATCTGAATCCAGTGACCAGATATTCATCAGGATGACTGGAGATGACCCAGGATGAGGCAATTGGAATTAAATGACTTGTCCAAGATCACACAGCTACTGAGTGTCAAGTGTCTGAGGTGAGATTTGAACTCAGGTCCTCCTGACCTGGTGCTCTATCCACTGCACCACCTAGCTGCCCCTGAGGGAATCTTAGTGGGGAGGGGAAGGGGGGCTCCTGAAGAAGGTGGCATTTGGGCAGAGACTTCTGGTTCTAAGATGCAGAAGCCAGGAGAGGAAACATTCAAGGCATGAGGGTCAGATAGTGTAAAGGCAAGAGGTGGAGAAATACAGGTGAGGAATGAAGAGGAAGCAAGCCAGTGGGGCTGGCCCATGGAGAGTAAGACTGGAAAGAGAGACAGAGGAAAGGATAGGAAGGGCTCTGTTGTACTAGGTTCTGGGGATGGAAGCATGAACATAAAATAGTCAAGGCCTTCTGACGTGAGAGCTGGAGTTCTTCCCACTGAACCATAGTGCTTCTGAGCAAAGTCAGGTAACTTCAACTGGCTGTGTGAAGTGGGGCTCTGGGGTTAATCATTCTGGTCCATAAAGCAGAGGAGGCCTAGCCTAGGCCCGGTAGAGCGATCAGGCTTGGCAGCTAGTACTGTAAATGAGCCCACAGATTGCTTGGTTAATAAAAAATAAAAAAATAAAAAAAGATCCCTAGAATATATGACCAATAACTATAGCCATAAAAGCCAAATTGGATTCCTTCCTGGAAGATGAGCTCTGGGCCCCATCTCTCTCCTCCCACTGAGGATTAACAGATATGTAAAACATTGCTGCACCAAGACTGCTCTGGCTGGCCCTGTCTACAGGCAAAAATGGGCAGGGGCAGGGAAGGAGATGAACATTGGAGGAAGTGGAAAGAGTTTCTGAGTCTAGAACTTGGGTTACAGACTGATCTCAGGTCACAAAATCTCTGTATTACCCTGGGCAACTCACTTCTAGTCCAGTTTTATCTTTTATATGAAAGGGCTGGGCTAGATAGTCTCTAAGGTCCTCCCTGCTCTGACATTTTGTGTTCTAAGGGCTCTCCCAGCTCTGAAATCCTGTGTTCTGAGGGCCCTCTCGATTCTAACATCCTGTGTTCTAAGGACCTCCCAGATATAACATCCTGTGTTCGAAGGCCCTCCCAGATCTGCTGTTAAGTGTTCTAAGAGTTCTCCCAATTCTACCATTCTGTATTCTATGGCCCCACTCAACTCTGATATTCTGTGTTCCAAGGAATTCTTCTAATCCTACAATTTTTTTTCCAAAGGCCCTTTCAGCTCTAATATTTTATGTTCTAAAAGCTCATGAAGTTCCAGCATTCTATCTGACAAAGCTCCTTCCAGTTCTGATATTCTTTGTTCTAAGGTCCCTACCAGTTCTAATATGTTTGGTTCTAAGATCCCTTCCAGCCCTGCCCTTCTATGACTCTAAAGTTCTGGAGTGAGCATGGGCCCTCTACCCCCTCAGATTTGCCTCACTGACCAGCCCTCGGAATTGCTCCTGGTCTGGAAGGCCACTGATAGTGAGGGAGGGTTGTGTCAGTGGGATGCCAGATTGGGAGTGGAATCTGGGTAATGGGAGGGGAGATGGTGCCATCCTGCTGTCCTCCCAGAGCTGAACACCTGCTGCCCAGACCATGCAAGCAGAAATTGCATTAAAAGCTCTACACGGCTCAATAAGCAGAGACTTTCATTGTAGCCCAGAAGTAAAGAGGGGCTCCTCATGGCATGCAATCCAGAGATTTAGACCAGTGTGAGCATCTGTCTGGAAGAACTGAGTGAGGGGAAGGGAAAGAGAGCTGGGAAGAGAGGCCAGGCCCACACGGACCGATCCTGGGTATAGCAAGGCATAGCATGAGGGTTGGTAGCAGCTTCTGAAGCCTCATAGGCTTAGATCAGAAACAATGGAGGAAGTGTAGCAGTTTGGGAGCGGAAAGGGAAAGATAGATCACCCCCTTCCCAACAGTCCCTGAAGGAACTGTTTCAGCAGTGTCTGGAATTTGGACAATATTGGCCTGGGGATTTGGATCACCTAGTTCCTGGTACTAGCTCTGCCACTAACTCATTCTGAAGCAAGTAGACAAGTCCCTCCACCTATCTGAACCTCAGTTTCCTCATCTGTAACATGAGGACAGTAATTCCTGACCCATTTAATTCATGAATATATTATAAGGACCAAGACAGATAAGCCAGTAAGGAAAGATTCTTGAAATCTGGGAAGATTTTGCTTTTGTTTTAAAAATTGGGTCTCCCCATCTCACCTAGGTTGGATGAAAGCCTTGATCTCCTTCATTTCTGGACTGGATGGTTCTAAAGGGGATGATTTTCCCTTTACTGGCACTCCAGTGGTCCTGGCTACCGGGGCCTCATCATACAAATGCTAAACTAATATAGGTGAGGTTAGCTCACTGTAGCTCAGAACTCCTGAGCTCAAAAGATCCACCAGGTTCAGCCTCCTCCATAGCTGGGATTATAGGTATAGGTCTCCAGGCTCAGGCCAATGAGACTTAGTCAGTGTTAAATAAACAAGAGGGAGCCATATTCTTAGGCATACTAATGAGATACAAATCAAATTCAGATGGGGAGAGGAGAGACAAAGAGATTGAGATGGCGCTCGTAGGAGAATCTGCAAAATAGAACAAGAGGCAACGGAAAAGAATATGGAAGGAGACACTGTGGTATTTATGGTGAAGGCAGAGAAGGAGAAATGATAGGGATGACAAAGAAACAATGGAGGCAGAGAAAATGGTGGTAGGAGAAGACAGAAATAGAAACAATATGTTTGTTTATGGTGTGGGGCTGAGGGAAGTTAACACCTGTGCAATTTGGGCATCTAGGTGGCATAACAGACATCTCCCTGAGTTCAAATCTGACCTTAGATACTTAGATACTAGCTGTGTGACCTTGGACAATTCACTAAACCCTGTTTGCCTCAGTTTCCTCATCAGTAAATGAGCTGGAGAAGGAATTGGCAACATACTTCGGTATCTTTGCCAAGAAAACCCAAATGGGCTCCATAAAGAATTAGACATGACCGAAATGACAACAGCAACACAAACTAGGCACTGAGAATACAAAGACTGAAGTAAAACAGTCCCTACCCTCAAGGAACTTACCTTCTGATGCTGGAAAAGACTTGTACCTACATATATAAAAGTAGGTACAAAACACATACAAAGCTTATAGAAGGAAATCTTGGAGGGTAAAGCATTGGCAGCTGAGGAGACCAAGGCATTTGAGCTAAATCTTAAAGGAAGCAGGAAAGGGAAGATGAAGAAGGAGCCATCAGGGAAATAATGACTGGACTCCATTTTATCCACATGAAAAGGGTGGAGAGATTCTTCAAGTAGGAAGAAGGTGGGCTGAGCAGAAGTAATCCTACACAAAGTGATTGGAGAAGATTGTTGGGGAATCCACTTGTCATCCTGGCCTCTGATCTCTAGGCTTAGTCCTGCCAGCCCCAGGTTGGAAATAGAACATTTTCTATCGAAAAGATCTTGTTCCCTGCTCTGACTGCTTCTTGTAGAGTGCAGAGTATGGAGGATGTGGTGGAAATGTTTATCACCTGGCTAGGGAGAAAAGGGAAGGGTGAGCAATCTAGGTCATGAGATGATCGACACTGAAGGTCCAGCTTCCATAGACCAGTCACCCATTGGTCCACATTGGCCCAGTACTGCAGTACCCTCCCCTCAAAAGTCCCCTGGGATAGAGATTGGCCCAGTTGCTTGTCTTGATAACAACAAAAATTATAATAACAAAAAGTTGACAGCTGTGAACCTCAGAGACTCAGTGGCAAATCTTGAACTCATTCTACTCCAATACTCATTTTCAGAGAGGGGCCAAAAGTCAAAGATAAAGTGAAATTATTTACGAGTACCTAAGGCATGGTTCAAAGTTAGGTTGGAGATCCTCACCCCATGCTCAGTCTCAGAGCAATAGAATCATGTGCCTGGGAGCCTGAGAGGAAGTCTATACTCTTAATTCTTTTTCAGGCTTAAAGGAGCATCTGGAAAGCCTGCCCCATCAAGGGAACTACCCTTCTGGAGAGTCAGAAGCATAGAAAGTCAGATGAGGTAGCGCTCGTAGAATGTAAAATGTCAAAGGCAGGTGGAAACAGCATAGAATGTCAGAGACAGAAGGGGCCTCCGAAAAGAGGTCAGAACTGAGAGGAGCCTTAGAACAGCATGTTAGATCTGGAAAAGACATTAGGTAATATCTAGCCTAGAAACTGAGTCCCAGGGAAGGAATATTCAGAACTGGAGCCATTCCCAGTCTTGTATGCAATCTTTCCCCTGTAAGGTCATAGATTCACATCAGAAGTCTCTCTGTTTGCTTCCATGATCACATGCCCTCCTCCAGGCTATTGAAGTCTCTTGGGTCCTATGGGACTGGGGTGGCAGAGAGTGGAGGGAAGGAGGGCCAGGGATGTCAGAAAAGGGCACTGGGGGCCCAGAAGAGGGAGTGAAGACCTTGATTGTCTGGGCGGGAGATAGTACGAATCTCCAGCAACATCCGTCAGCCCTTTATGGGCTGGCCTGCGTCTCCTTTACAACTCAGCTATAAAGCTGGGCTGGGAGCTGAAACTCAGCGAGCCAGGAGCCAGTGATTTGAAAGCCGATTGAAAATGGGGGGAGGGATGGAAGAGGCTGGCAGTGGAAGGGGGACATTTCAAGGTTTGGGCTGTTTGTCATTTTGGAGGAGGGAGCCTGCCTGCTGGCTCTGAAGTCTAGCTTCCCATACTCTCTGAGCTAAGAGCTCCCTCCCCATTTTCTACTTTACCATACAGGCTAACTCCATTACTCAGCCCCTGGAAGAC
This sequence comes from Potorous gilbertii, assembly GCA_028658325.1. NCBI lineage: Eukaryota > Metazoa > Chordata > Mammalia > Diprotodontia > Potoroidae > Potorous > Potorous gilbertii. The sequence goes on along the minus strand of CM053771.1, from coordinate 38,354,945 downwards.
CCGTTGCCCCACTCCTCCTGGCTATGGAAGGGAGATGAGCTACTAGGCAAAGAGGAAAGTGCGGAGGAGAGGGGAGCACTGGGAAAAGGGAGAAGAGTTGGGGGAGGCAGAGAGAAGTGGGGGGAAGCCCAGGCTGTGTTTTGCAAACAGCCTCAGTGGAGAAAGAAATTATCCACTTAGTCGGGGGTGAAGGGGGGAGGAGAAAGCAAATTGATTCCTATTAAAATATCACTAAAGACAAAGCTGGCAGGAAACAGCTTTCTGCCACACAAAAGGCTTAGAGCCCATACATTTGACAACACTTTTTATCTAGAGATCTCCAGGCTCATCTCTGGCTTTAATTAATGACTCTGGCATTGGGAGTTTGGGAGGGAAAAGCTGTTTCCTTTACCTCTCCCCCACCCACCCCAACTGGAAGATTCTTTAGAATTCTCAGGAGATCAATTAACCCAAGGATGAGAAAGATCAAGACAACCCCACACAAAATCACCCCCCCACTCCAAGCCCCCCACCCTCAATCTCTCTCTTCTGCAATGCAAAGAAACATTTGTCTGCAAGGTGATATGATGGGAAATTTCTCTTGAAATAGGGCATTTTTACAGGTCTGATAAACTAGACTAGAGCACTCCTGACTACCCTTTCCCATGCTGTTTTCAACACAGGGGTTGAAGCTTGTAGAAGACTTTGAGATTGTCAGAGTTGGGAGGGTCTTTAGAACACAGAATATTAGAGCTGAAAGTCACCTCATCACACAGAGCGTCAGAGTTGGGAAGAACCTTGGAACTTACAATATTAGAGCTAGAAGAGATCTTGGAAGCTGGAATGTCAGCCCTGGAGAGACCTTTGGACTGTTATAGTCCAACCTACTTCCTCTTTTTATGGAAGGGTAAAAGTAGCCTGTCCAGAGTCATACAGCTACTAAGTATCTGAAGTCAGATTTGAATTCATAAGGATAGGTCTTCCTCACTCCAGGTCTAGCACTTTATCCACTGCCCATCAGAGCAGCTAGGCAGCAAAGCAGATCCCTGGATCTGGTGTCAACAATGCTCTTCTTCCTGAGCTCAAATCTAGTCCCATACGCTTACTAGCTGTGTGACCCTAAACAAGTCACTTCACCCTCTTTGCCTCAGTTTTCTCATTGTCAAGTGAGATGGAGAAGGAAATGGCAAAGCACTCCAGTATCTGTGTCAAGAAAACCCCAAATGGGGTCATGAAGAGTTGGACAGGACTGAGAAAAGCTGAACAACAGCAAAATGGCTCAAATAAAAGAAGTGATTTGGCCCCATTCACATTGGAAGTTAGCAGCAGAGGTAGGGCCAGAACCCAAATCTCAAGTTCAGTCCATTATCCCAGGCTGCCATCAGGAGCAGGGGAGAGGATGCTGAGGGCATAGGCCAGACAGGCAACCGATGGGGAGGAGTCAGAGCTCTTTGAGGCCTGGATGTTACAGCTGGTGCTGAGACTGTTGGCAAAGACCACAGCCAAGAGCACAGAGTAATTAGCACCCCTGCCTCTTAACACCTGTCAGCCCCTCTTGCCCTGCTCCCAGCTCCCGGCTCCCCACATCTGCTCAGTAGACACTGCATCCAGACATTGCCCTTTTCAGGCAGAATTCTAGGAACCCCCTTGCATGCTTGCCTGACCCCCCTCTCCATTTTCCAGTGTCCCCCCACCTCCACCATGTGCTTCTCCCAAAGCACGGACTGATGACCCTTTTCCTGCCACCTACTAGAGCATGCCTCTGATTTCAGGGCAGAGAGATGAAGAAGCAGACCTGGGTGGGGGAAGGAATAGGGCTCAGGGACAATATAGACAAAAATAGCATTCTTCTATCATGTTCCTGTATCTCTAGTAACTCTAGCCCTGGCTCCGTCACTAGTTCTCAGGGTAATAATTTTAAATTATTAAAAAAAAAAAAGTGCTTCTCTGCCTTGACTTCCCACCTATGGCTCATTGGACCGGAACCATAAGATTCAATCCCCCCAGGGGGCTTCAGGGAAGCAGAGGGAGGTGTGTGTATGTGACTATGATGGTGATTCACCAATACCTGTATAATCTGCCTGCTAAATAATAGGCTATTCTTTTCTATCACAGTATATGACTGCAGATCTCTAGGTCACTGTCCTCCCTCTTCATCTGGAAGTGGTCTGGAATATACACTGCCCTTGGAACTTCATTCTCACTCTTTTTCCTCACCCTATCCATTTTCTAACCCCAACTCAAATGTCACTCTGTCCAGGAAACTCTACCAAATTCCTACCCAATCCCAGAAATAATGGCTTTCCCCCAGTGACCTCCCATAGCACATTGCACTTCTCAAATGTTCTGATCATGTAATAACATATATTATAATCAACCGCGATGGGGTCCTAACACTTTACTAGGCTGAAAAGCAAGACTGTGCTGGAGCCAGGAGCCGAATGTTAAATTTTCAGTTTCAGCAATGACACCTCAAAAGTTAGCAAATGAAATCATTCAATTGTCTAGAATTAAGAAAGTGGTGAAGATGAATAATACAGATTAAATTTTAAAAGTGTGTCCCACATATATTCCTCCCCAGAGATGGTTGTTAAACATGTAGCTACATATCACTGAGTACAAGCCTCATGAGAGTAAGGATTTATCTAACCTTTACACCTCCCCCAGTGCCTGATACTAGGCTCTGTACACAATAGTATTTGTAGTTACATTGCTGCATTTTTTTTTCTCATGAATTTACCTGACTGCCAGGTTTGAATGACTGACATCTGTCTCAAGGGAGCTGTAGTGGAGTAAGCTCTGCACTCCAACCCTGGTTTCACCACTATCACCCCATTGATTCTTCTTTCTTCATGCCAAAGCTGGAAATCTGGTGCAGGAGATGGGGGCTGTTCCTTCAAGGCTCAGCCCATGAATTATCTACACATAATCCTTTTCTGGTCCCCTACTTCTCTCTCTCTCTCTGTCTCTGTCTCTCTCTCTCTGCTTTCTCCCTTCCTCTCCTCTCTTGCATTTTCTCTTGGCCTCTTTTCTCTCTTCTTCCAATGTGTTTCTTTCTAAATCTGTTTCTCTCTCTCCCTATTTATTCTGCATGCTTCCTCTCAGTCTCTTCTCTCTGTGTCTCTGTGGCCATCTCTTCTGTTTCCCTTGAGGACAGGGACTTTTTTCACAAGGTCTTTGTCTTTATTCCCCAGTACTTAACTACCAGCTGACAAATGCTTCAGTTGGTGGGGCAAACATGTGCAAGCATTTCCCAGGATGACAAATCAGTGTTGAACATCAGTTGTACCAGCTGCCTAAAAGGTGGGGTGGGAAGTACTCTCCCCACCTCCCTGCACCAATCCACATCAGCAGCCTGATTTCTCTCCAGCTCAGCCTAACATCTGAAAGAGGAAACCAAATCTAAGATATCTTTGGAGTGAAGCCCCAAGAAAGAAGCCTTTAATCTTCTAAAGAATTCCTTTCATTTGCTAGCTTCTCACGTGATCCTGATCAAGAGAAAAACAAGTCCCAGCTGTGTCTACACCACAACAAATCACTGCAGATGAAAAGACAAAACATCTGCAGGAAAAGCCTTAAGATAAGTCAATCAACCAGATGTTAGCCTTAGAGAACACTAGACACCGGATGCTTACAGTAGGTCAGGTAACTCAGAATTCTTTTATCAATTTCTGTCCAGATGTTTTCATACAAGATAGACTCAGTCTTTGTTTTTATTCATAGCCCCATTATTCAAGTTCTTAAGGTCCAACTTCTCAGTAAAAATCTACAGCTTGCTCTCTTCCCAGAACTCTGAACACTAACCTAGCACCTTCATGCTTTTGCACAAACTGTCTGTCTCCCATGCCAGAAATGCGCTCTCTCCTCACTCCATACCACAGGAAGCCTTTCCTCTCCCTTTTTCTAAAATCATTGTGCATATCCTTATTAATTTGTTCATCCTATTCTTCTAGCAGAAGGTAAGCTCCCTGAAGCCAGGACTGATTTTTGTTTATTGGTTTTTGTCTGGTTATTCTCAGTGCTTCAAACAGTGTTTTGAACAAAATTGGTGCTTATTAAATCAATGTCAGATTCAACCAATAGCTGGTTCAGTTACCAATTCAGGACAAACTACAAAACCAGGAATCATGAGTTGGTCAGAGCAGAAGGATGAGGTGAGATTCAGGCATCTGGCAGCCGACCTGGCTTAGCTATTTATTACCTGGTATGTCTTTGGATCTGCTCCTCCCAGGGCCTCAGTTTCTCCACTCTAGAAGATGAAAGATTTCCAACCAGATGGTATCTAAGATCTCTTTGAGTTCTAACGTTGTATAACCTAGTCTATGATCCAGGTACCAGGAATGAGGCACAAACATGGGGTTTGATGGCTTTCATATTCCTTCCTAATAAACTCACATTATATCATGCAGTGCAGTCATCTATGCTGTTGTCTCATCCTCGTCCTGAAGCTTCCTGAAGGCAGGAACTGTGCCATCTAATTGTGTATTTCCTACAGAGCCTAGCATTGTACCTAATAGCATACTACCACCTGAAAGGACAGCTAGGTGGCACAGTGGATAAAGTGTCTGGTCTGGAGTCAGCATGACTCATCTTCCTGAGTTGGAATCTGGCCTCAGATACTCACTAGCTGTGTGACCCTGGGCAAGTCACTTAATCCCGTTTGTCTCAGTTTCCTCATCTGTAAAATGAGCTGGATAAGGAAATGGCAAACTACTCCAGTATCTTTACCAAGAAAACCCCAAACAAGTCACAAAGTCAGACATGACTGAAAAATGACTGAACAAGACTCTAGGTCCAGCATGTTTTTCCCTATAATGTGTCGCCTATTGGACTGTACACCTGATCTAAACCAATAGAGTGTGTCCAGAATGAGCCAAGATGGTGGAAAGGGACACCGTATTGATCCAAAAATTGCCCAGTCCTAAGTATAAGATCTCTTTGAAAGGAAAAAAAATAAGACTGGTAAACAATGAAAAACTGGCATGTACTTGAAGCAATGTGGTGTACTGGATAGAATGCCAGACTTGGAGGATGCACATGATTCCTGTCTCTGACACCCATTCAGCTGTGTGACCCTGGTCAAGTCACTTAACCTCTAGGTGTCTAGGGACTCCAGGACTTAGTAGTTAAATCAAAGGGGGATCTTTATCAGTGTAGATAGAGGGAATTCTTCTTGTGATAAAATTGCAAATTCAGATATTGGTGTATTTTTCAGCACACACTGAAATCTGTTCCAATTACAGGCCACATAATAAAGTGAAAGGATTTGGATTCAGCGGTCTCCAAGGTCTCTTCCATCTCCTAATGTTGCATGACCTGGCTTCTATGATCTAGGTTTGGGGTGGGGGTGGGGGTGGGGAATGGCACTTCATATTCAGGCCAATTAGGGTCTTCCTGACTTCTTAGTATTTCCCAATCTTGCAATGAAGTAGGCACCCAGTGGATCCAGGAAACCCTGTTTCCCAGAAGTGGCCAAGACCTGAAACCATATTCACCTTCCCTGGAGGAGAGAAAATAAAAACATTTTCTTTCCTTAATGGGAACCACTTGTAGTTTTCCCATAATTTCCCCTCTATTAACGAGGTTTGGCAAAGTGTATAAACTCCCTGTGCCAGCTTGAGTCTGATGCCTTAAGGCAGATGGCTGGGAGTAGATATACCTTCCCCACAATATCCCCTCTATCCCACCCTCAACCTCCCCCCTCAGAGAAGCCATGTATCTTCCTGCAACTCCAGTTCAGGTCCTCTGTTCAACCCTCTATCTCTTCTCCCACTCCCACCTCCATGAATTTTGCCCCTTTTCTATTCCCAGGATATAGTTTACCCCAGGGATCCCAGAACTTAGAACTGGAAGGGGACTTGGAAATTATCTTGCTTAACCTTTCATTTTACAGATGGGGAAACTGAGGACCATTGAGGCTAAATGACTTGTCCAAAATCAACTAGGTAGTAGATAACAGAGCTGGGTTTTCCCCTTAAAGTCTGTTTCATAACATATGCTCCTCTATTTCCACTGGGACCTTAGGAGTCCTAGTAGAGGTGACAACACTCCCTCTCTAGTGTTAAGACCTTTGTTCAAAGCTCCCAGACTTGTCCTGCCTCTCTCCTCTATTCAGGCTGCCATGGCTCCCACTGGCCTTCCTGTATATATCTTCAAATCCCAATTCAAAAGTCCCTACCTAGGTGAGATTATCTTTGTTTACTCCATCCAGAAATGCTCATTCTCTACTCTGATTTCCAATATCACTCTGTCCCATTCAAATGGCCTTTGTTGAATACTGTTGATTCATAGTTTGTATATGGAAAGGTCTGGGTTCAAATTTTACCATTTTTGGCACAGATTAGCTGTATGACCACGGACAAATCAATTCACTTTTCTTACCCTCAGCTTTCTCATCTGTAAAATGGGGACAATAATTGTTGTATATTGTATTATAATAATATGTATATTTTATTATAATTTACAAAATATACCTAATATAATATGTGTATTATATTATAATAATATTATATCTCAAATGAGATAGTGTATGGGAAGTAATGAGATACAATAGAGAGCCCAAGTTCAAATTCAAGCCCCTGCTCATCCTACCTAATGACCTTGGTCTAGTTCCTTAAGCTCTCTGGGCCTCAGTTTCTTCATCTATAAAATATGAGAGTTGGACCTCTAGGATTGTCCTCAGTTCTAGACCCCCCCCAGGAGTTCTTGATCTGGGGAACATGAGCTTTTTAAAAAATATTATTGTATTTTCAATATAAGTAGATTCCTTTTTATTTTACTTAATGAATTTTAAAGACATCCTTCTGCAAAGAGGGTCTATAGGCTTCCCTAGAATGCCAGAGGGAGCCATGATACAAAAACAATGAAGACCCCTTGCTCTCAGTTTCTGATCCAATCCTTTGCAAACCATAAATCCCCATAAATTGTCAGACCTTATTATCACCTCTCTTCATTCTCTACCTTGTATCATGTAGTGAAATAGAAGTTTCCTGGTGCCAGGGACTGGCTTTTTTTTTTTTGCTTCATTTCCCCAGGTCCTAGGACATACCAAGCCCTTAATAAAGACTTGTTGGATTGAACTGAATGACTTAATTTTGTACATACCTTATGCCTCCACCTCCTTCAACTTTCCAAAGCCTGAGTTTTCTTACCTATAAAATGAATGAATTGTATTGTTCTGTCGTTTTCAGTCATGTCTGACCCTTTGTCACTGCTTATGGGGTTTTCTTGGCAAAGATACTGGAGTGGTTTGCTACTCCCCCTGCTCATTTGATAGATGAGGAAACTGAGGCAAACAGGGTCAAGAAACTTGCCCGGGGTCATACAACTAGTGTCTGAAGCCACGTTTGAACTCAAGTCTTTCTGACTAGCCAGTTTCACCACCTTAGATGACCTCAGTTTGCTTCATACTCCTATGATTCCCACTTCTCCTGGAGAATATAAATTTTATGAGGTAGAGATGCTTTTATCTGGACCTTCATGCCCTAATATATAGTACAGTTACTTGCACTTAATAGTGGATAATAAGCATTTGTTGAATAGAATACTTTGTCCAGAATTCATCTCCTCTGGGAAGGATGGAGAATCCAAGGCACAGGGTGGTAGGGTAGTTGAACCAAACCCAAATGCACTCCAGATCCTCAGTCACTGATCCAGCTAAAGGACCAAGGAACAAACACTCTAGCCAAGCCAAGTAAAAGGCCTCATATTCTCTGGAAGGCCTGAAAGGCTGAGCCTTTTGTAATGTGGATGATACTTAGGAAACCCACCTGATGAATCAAACATGCCCAATCCAGAGAATTTCATAAATATTCATCAAATGGCTGAATGAGGGAATACCTGCCTGGCCCCTCACTCTGCTTGGAAATCTGGCCTTCTCCCCTGGGTGGAAGAACACAGGGAAGAAGAAAACCATTCTTCTATCCTCAATCTGTATGAATAGCAGAGTGATTATTTGCACGGCTGCCTTAAACAGATTTAAAAAGCAGCATCCTCCCTCCTTCTCTCCAGTCCTGCAACACATTACATTGCTTCTTCAAAACAAAGAGTCAGGGACCTTGCTTTGCTTCTCTCCCAGGAAACATGGCTCCTGTGGGTGGGAACCACTGACCCTGCTTCCTTCCAGGCTAACAGCGGTACTCAAGAGGCATCTTTCTGACTGACTCAGCCCACACTGGGAAGTAGGCTCTGAGAGCTTGGAGCATGGCATGGTAGGTGGGAAAGGGACTGATCTTCTGGCCTCTGCCAGGCATCTGGCAAACAAGTCCTCCATGACTCCCTGGGAAATGGCACTTGGGGAAAACATGCATATTTGGGAGTTGGGGCATGTTTCTCTTTCGAGCAGATGCTATTCTCTTTATTTCTTTTCCTTGACAAACCCTTCTTGCATTCAGCACCTCAGAATCCATATCAGGAGGCTATTTTGACAGACTTTGACATATCCCCTGGCAGGCAACACACTTAGATTATTGGAGGGGGAGGTGAAGAAGAGATTTCCAGTGACAAGTCCTTCTCTGTGATACCCTGAGAGCTGGAACTGCGGGACATCCGGCCAGCCTCAGCCTTACAGGAAAACACTCTGTATGTAAGCCTTAAAGGGCCATAGCCATGTCAGATATTTCTGTTAATACAGCATCCCCAGATGAAAGGGTAGGGATGGGGGGTCGGGGCGGTCTAGAAAGGAAAGCAAGAGGAATCTCAGCCACAGTCTCCAACACAGGAAAGTGAGTCAGTCTCAAAAATCAGTCTCCTAGCCTGGAAAGCCTCTAGGCTCTGACCTGTGAGAGAAAAGGAGAAAGCCTGACAATCCAAAGAATCCACGGTGATTTACTAAACTCTAATAAAAGTAGTTAATGTGTATGTAGTGCTTTAAGGTTTGCAAAACACTCTACAAGTATTATCTCGTTTGATCCTTCCAAAAATTTATGGGAGAAATGCTACTATTAATCCTCGTTTAGAGAAGAGCAAACAGGCTGAAAGAGACTCATTCATTTGGCAGGATTCACACAGTGACCTCGGTTCTCTAAGGTAGGGCTTAAATTCAAGACCACTTGATGCCATTTAATACCCTTCCCATTGTCCCACATTACCTCGAGAGAAGAGGTCCTTAACCTCTTTCATGTCACTGACCTCTTTGGAAATCTGCTGAAGGCTCTAGGTCCCTTCTCGGAATGTTTTTAAACACATCAAATACAATATACAGGATTATGCAGGGTCAGCTGTATTGAAACAAAAATGTAATTTTTCTCATTAAAGTTTACAGACCCTCTGAAATCATTACTTTGGAGTATGTGCTTCTTGGGGGGAGGGGAATAGGAGGAAAAGAGGGCAGCGGCCTTCCAGACAGAGTCCAGGGCTTGGTGTCCTTTAAAGGCAGAGCCCCGTACAGTCTTGGTTATCCAACTTCTATCTGGGAATCTTCCTTTGGAAACAAATCCTCTGCCTGTGAGACCTGGACATGCTGCTCCATTTCTCTCCTTACTTTCCTCATCAGTCAAATTAAAAAAAAAAAAAAAGACTGTCCTCTGTGACCTCCTAGCTCTAAATCAAAGCCCAATGAAAGAAGTTGGGGGAGGGAAGGAGAAACATGAGTAGTGACCACCTGCCCAGCTACTTCACATAGTAGGCCCTTAACTATTTGCTAAATCGAATTATTCCTTCAGAAGCATCCACCTTTGAAGAGGGGATTCAATTGCTTAGTCTTTCCTGAAAGTCAAAATATCCCATTCCTCTCCCTCCCCACAAAAATTTAACCCCCCTCTCTGGAATTATTCACATGCCAATCATGACTTAAACTTGGGAAGGAAACAAGTCAGTGCCTTAGGAGTGAGACCTGAACACAGATCATAGGAGTATGGAGGTAGATCTGTAAGGGACTTTAGATGCCATATAGCCCACTTCCCCATTTTACAAATGTGGAAACTGAGGATCATAAATTCTAAATGACTTGTTGACTCTAAGTCTAATTATCCCCTATAACATGCTGCTTCTCCATCTGCCCAGTGAGGTATAGGGGGAGACATTGTCTGAGCTATTGTACAAACCTGACTCTGTCTTTGATGGGGTCCAGGACTCAGGATGCTGGGGTTCAAATCCCTGATCATCCATAGGTTCTATCAGTATGACCTTGGGCAAGTTATTTCCCTTTTCTGAGTCTAAGTTTCCTTATTTCTAACAGGGGGTTAACCTAGATGATCTAAGGTCCCCTTCCAATAAAAAAAATCAATGCTATCATAAATATAACTCACCTAGTTCCCAATTTCCCCACATATCATGAGGAATTATCCTTGACTTTCCCTATCCCAAGGGAGTATCAATAGTGGTAAAAAGCCCTAAGGCCTCTGCAGATTCACTAGGGTAGAATCCAAAATTCTCCACCCCAAGATTTAGTCCCACCCCTAAGCTAGGAACCATCCGCAAAGCTCTAAAAACAGAATGTCACTGAGAGACCCTGAGAAATCACTGAATCCAGTCTCTTCCTTTTACAGATGAGAAAACTAAGGCCCTAAGAGGGGATGCATCCCTTAGTGTTAGCATGAAAATTCAAATTACAATCCAGGTTTCCTGATTTCCAGCCAAGCAGAATGAATAGAGGCAACATTTTGAGGGAGGTTTCTGGTTTTGCAAGACAAGGGAAGATGAGATGGGGATGTGGGCAAGGGACAAGGTGAGGTGGGGGAGTCAGAGTATCTGATATCATGTTTTAAAAAACTAAACATCAAAAACCTAATCCTGGGCAGGATGTCACTCACTGAAATTCCAGAAACCTCCCAGACCCAAGTTTTTTTCCTATGTTGAGGGTGGAAATCCAGCTTCTCAGTCTCTGGGATGATTTATTCATCCAAAGTGGTCTCCTAGTAGGCAGGGAGTATGAGCTGTGGGCGTCATCCCACCCCATATCCCGTGCTTCTCAGAGGAAACCAGAGCTGCTACTAGGAGAGTGTTAAATGGACTGGTGGAGGGGTGTGTGTGTGTGTGTGTGTGTGCGTGTGTGTGTGTGTGCGCGCGTGTGTGTGTGTGTGTGTGTGTGTGTGTGTGTGCTCTTGAGCACTTGAGAGTGTTGGGGGGGAAGGGGCAGTATGTGTCACTTAAATTAAGAGAAATCCTCCCTATGATCTGAAGCTTGAGGATGGTGGTAAGAAAGTCCTGGAATAAGAATGGATTTGCCTCACAAGTCAGAGATAGGCAGAAAGTGAGAGAGAAGAGGGATGCTGATGAAAGTCCTAGAGAAAGGGAAAAAAGGATTGCAAGGAGAATTGCAGAAAGAAGTGGATTTATTAGTAGGGGAGAGATGGAGACATAGAGGCAAAAGAGGCAGGGGCGAGTGGGGATGCTGATTCCAATACAAGGGGTTAGTTGGAGATGGATGGAGGATTAAGAAGGGCTGATTAGGGATGGATTCTGATAGGAGTGGAGAAAGAGGGAGAAGGTATAACAGGAAACACTAAATTCAAGTTTAATCTGTCACAGCAATGTGGGAGATAGCTTTTGTTCTCTGATACAGAGAAAGTGGGAGCCATGGCAGCCCTACAGTCACCCAGGGTCTGGGACTTAGTTCTTTTTCCCAAGTGACCTCAGTGCCTGAATGTTCCCAAGCAGCTAGTACAGTGTCAGGGGGGTTCCTATCAGAGAATGAATGATCTGAAGGAACGATTCATCCCTCCATTCCCATCCTCTCTCCAGTTAAGTGAGCTGTCCCTGACCAGAAGCCAGGTACAACACAACCGGCACACAGGAGTGTATGTTGCTGGGGAGTGGTGCGCAAGGAGCAGGGGAGGCCCCAGGTATCCATGCGAACCAGGCACTTGTGTGTGCATGTGAGAGTGAACAGGTCTCTCAGGGAGTAGATAGATGAATCCATTGATCAACCACCTACCTTCATTGTGCTCCCGAGGGGAGGGCTATCTCATTAGATTTGTACCCCACCCACCCATTCCCACCCCCATGTGTTGA
>CM053771.1:38300656-38342914 GCA_028658325.1 Potorous gilbertii | reverse complement strand
TCTCTCTCTCTCTCTCTCTCTCTCTCTCTCTCTCTCTCTCTCTCTCTCTCTCGGCATTGAGCCAGAAGAGCAGACACCTTTAAAGCATAACCTGCCATTAATCCAGAGGGGGCGAGCTTCCTTTCCCTGGGGGAGTTTGGAAAACTTCTTCGAGCTGCAGTGTTGGCACCAGCACAGCGCTCCCCTCCCCTCCCCTTCTGCCCCCATAACACCATGAACCTCAGCCTTTTTTTCTCTCTACTCCTTTCGCACCCCACCACCACGGGCCCAGGATCCACTGACTGAGAACCCAATTCTTCAGACCCCAAGAAAACTGAGGTTTACCAGGGCAACAGCCCAGGTCGCCCCTTCCAGGCATCCTTCCGCACTAGCTTCTCTGTTTAAGGCTCCCACCTCCTCTTTCAAGCTCAGCTCGGGTCTCGGCCCCTCAGTCCACCGAGGAGATGAGGGTGTTGGAACAGATGAGCTTTAGCTAAGGTCCTTTACCAGCTCTGACAGTCTACAAGCCCGTAACTGGACAGAACCCTTCGGTTGATTTTTTCTCTCGAATCCCTCCACTCCTCACCTTTAAATCTGTGGAGTATGTATGGGGGGGGGGGCGGCAAGAAGAGCTGTATATCTTGTTAACCCTTCCTATTCTTTCCCCTCTCCTCCCCCGCCAATACCCTCCGCTGCCCCAAGCCTCTAGAGCTCCTCGGTCCGCTCAACTTTTACCCAACCGCACGATAAGATGGAGGAGGAGGCGGGAAGGGACAGATCCAAAAGAGGCTGCCATAGGCACCGTTTCTGAAAAACTAAGTAATCTGCCCGTCCTTCTGAAGCCTCGGCCTCAGGGAGTTTGCTGGGTATGTCGGGGTGGGAATGGAGAGATCCACCAGGTCATTCGACCTCTCCAGGACCTGGGACCCTAGTCGGCCCCCCCCTCACCACCCCGCTCCCACTGTGGATGGGCGGGCAGAGAGAGTCTGGCCCCTGGGCAGGCAGGCACTGAGCCGCGTAGCCCGCCGGCCGCCGCGTGCCCATTCTTCCCTTCTCACCACCCTCACCTGGTGTACTCACCTCTGGCTGGACCGTCGGGCGCCCGTGCGCTCCTGGCCCCGCGGGCCACAGCCCCCAGAGGCACCCCGTGCCCAGGACGCACTCGGAGGCTGGGAAGCTGCGGCCACTTGGACCTGCTCCCCTCCCCCAGAAGCCGCGGGCGGTCACGGAGCCCGCGGACTTCCTCTGAGCCAGAGGCCGGCCCGTGGCCCCCAGCTCGGGCTGGGACTCGGACTGCTGGGGCGCACCGCCTGACCTGAGCTTTGGCCCCGGGGCTGCGCTGCGCCGCGGAGCCGGCGGGCTCGGCTGGGCAGCCAGCGAGCAAAGCGAACGGGAAAGCAAGCAGCAGCAGCCCCCCTGAAGCAGCCGCCGCCGCCTTTTATCCGCCGCCCGCCTTTGTTTGGGTCCCGGCTTCTACCATCCGCCGTGGGGAGGTTGGAGAGGGGGGCGGAGTCCCCCGCCTCGTCATATGCCCAGAGGGCCTCTTCCAGCCACTCTCCCCCCGCTGCCTCTGTGGCTGGCCCGGGCCTCCGCGGTACCGCCGCGCGGTAGAATTCAGAGCCCAGAAGCCCCACTCGGCTGATCTTGCTCCTTCCCCTGCAGGAGCCCGAGCGGTGGTACAGCCGGGCTCTATTTATTGAGCAGGCGGAGGCTGCGAAGGGGAGGATGTTTTAGGGAGGCTCCTGGCTGGCCTTGAGTTTGGGGAGCAGAACAGCGACCCCTGGGGATCCGTCCCTGCTTCTGCAAGGGGCAAAAGCCCTTGGTACCCTCCTCACTTTCATTTCCTGATTGGTTTCCCACTTGCCTCGAAGAATCTTCTAATTCGGAACCTGAAAAGACTTGGAAAGATTGTCTAGCCTACTCTTTTAGTTTACAGTTGAGGAAACTGAGGCCCAGAAAGCTCAAGTGACTTTCCCAAGGTCACACAGCTAGTAAGCGTAGGAGGCAAGATTTGAACCCAAATATTCGAACTCCAACTTCAGTGTTCTCGTCTTCCCTGTGTCCCTGGAGAAGATCCGAGCTGCCCGTCCTCTTGGCCATTGGCAGATCACCAGCCTCCTGGGCACTTGTGAGGGCATTCCCTGGCCTCCATTGCCAAACCTAAGTTCTTGGCACCCACCTACAGCCTGCCCTCATTTGGTGGCATTCCTGCCTCCTCCAATGGGAACCTGTCACGCTCTCGCAGAGTCATGCCAGCCCTAGAAAACCGGGAGATCCTCCAATTCCAGCACAGTGTGATGTCCTACAGGCCGGAATGACTCCTCCCCCCAGTCTGCCCTAGGCTCCAGCCAGCTGGAGGAACAGACCGGGAGAGGGGGCTAAGGAAGCATCTGCCAGCAGGTGGTGCCAGACCATTCTAGGGCCTGTTAAGCCTGCCCAACTTTCTCAGAAAACCTGCCTGGTTATTGGTTTACCCACTTCACAGTCAGGGTCCACCGACGCACAATGGATGCTGTTTTAACAAGTTGGCCTGGGGAAAAGAAGGGAAAGGGAAAGAAGAGGAGAAATCCCAGAGAGAAGGTTACTCTTAGAGCTGTTGGAAGGGATGGGGGAAGGGGGCAGGAAAGGAACTGGAAGGAATGTTAGAATCATAAATTTAAAACTGGATAGGCCTGGCTAAGTAGTTTGCCCAAGGTCACAATGTATTTATTTTATTTATAATAATAGCTAAAATTTATAAGGTGCTTTTAGATTTGCAAATAACTTTACAAGTATTTTCTCATTGGATCTTGACAACAATCCTGGGAAGCAGGCTCTATTATCTCCCTTTTACAGATAAGAAAAATGAGGCAGAGAGAGGTTAAGTGATCAGTTCTTCCTGATTCCATGTCATCACTATCCACTGTGCCACTTTTATTTAGTCAATAAAATTTATTTACTTATTCAACAAAATGTTGTATTCTCCTAACTGGAACATAAGCTCCTTGAGAACAGGAACCATCATACTTTTTATATTTTTTTATATTTATTTATTATATTTATATATACATATATAAATATATTTATTTATTATACTTATATTTTAGCTAGAATACCTAGCTCTAATGCTTAGCTTAATAGTAGGCACTTAATAAATGCTTGCTGATTAATTGATAACACTCTACCACGTTTTCCTTACCAAGAATACTACTGTGTAATAAGTAGTGTAAGTTTAATTATCTTCATTTTGCAGATAAGAAACTGAGGTTCAGAGACCCTAAATTACTTTCTGACTGATCATAATCCTAGCCATTCTCTATATTCAATGTTTATTTAAAACACATTTATTAAACAGCTCATACTCTCAAAGCCACGTGCTAGGTAGATGAGAAATCATAAGACATAGCCTCTGCCCTGAAAGAGCTCAGTAGGGGTGATACACACAAAATCTTGTAGAAATCTTCAGAGTTTTCCACAGTCCAGAAATACCTGACTAAAGATTTGGTCTGTACTTGTAGTTTTGTTGTGAAAGGAAACCTCTTAGAGCCTTTGATGGCAGCCTAGTCTATTTTTTTGGACAGCTCCAATTATTAAGGTGTTTTCTCCAAAAGAGCCTAAATCCCTTCTGCCACTTCTATTTTTGCTCCTCCAAATTCTGACCTTTGGGCAAAACATGACAACCTTTCAGACCCACAAAGATAGCTCTTAGATCCCTTATACACACCACTACCACCACCAACAACAACAATCCAGTCATTTCCCCCCTCTAAGCCTAATCTTTAAACCAATTATATTGTATGACCTGGTCCTAAGGCTCTTATCTTCCTAGGGACCATCCTCTGCATATACTTCATCTTGTCAATCTTTCCAAGATGTGGTCAACCCATTACAATACTCCAGATTTGTACAGCAGTACTATCAGGTCCCTTATTATAGATATTAAGACGGTATGTAAAGTAGGAGTGCTAACTCAAGTCAACAGACATGGATTCAGATTCTTCATAATCATGACAAGTCACTTGTATCTTCCTGAATCTTAGTTTCCTCATCTATAAAATCAAGTCCCTTCCAGCTCTAAGTCTATAATTTTAAGATCAAATTATGATATTTGGGGGGATATATTTTGGGGTGGGTGCTGCCATGTCATACCACTAAGTGATATTGAGTTCAATAAAATCTCCAGATCTTTATTCAACCAAACTATTGTTTCTCCATCTCTAGTTTTAACCCATGATTTTTTGAACCAAAAGGTAGAACTTTACGTTAAATTTTATTGTATTGGGTTTGACCTATTACTCTAGTCTGCTGAGTTTTTTTTTTTGTAATCTGACTCAGTCATTCAGCTTGCTATATCCATCTCATCTCTCTCAGCTTTATGTCATCTGATAATCTGGAAATTATTATTTTTTATAAATGTTTTTATTGATGCTCCCCATCTATCTTTGTCTTGAATAAAGTAAGTAAAAAACAAATCAGCATTATCCTTTTTGTATATGCGTCATTCCATGTATATGATTTACCACTTCACTGCCAGGAAGAAGGCATGCTTTACATCAGTCCACCAAAATAAAAACTGATTAAAGTTCTGATAGCTTCAAGAGTGTTTTATTAAAGTCGTTGTTTGAAATTGTCCTACTGACTTGATTCTTTGTCTATTCTATGCCTTAAATGCTATGGATAAAAATATTGGGTTTGACTGGTTCTCATTTCTATGTGATGGTTGGGAAAGTAATTTAAGCTCTCTGGACCTCTCAGTTTCTTCATATGTAAACTGGAGTTGAGCTAGATGATATCTAGAGTCCTATGTTGAATGGCACAGAGCCAAGGATAAGGCCCCAGGGACCTCCACTATAGGTCTCCCTACTTGACATTGACTCTTTGGGTCTAGTCAATTAGCCTGTCCAAAATTCACATACTGTTGTGGCTCAGTCATTTTTCAATCATATCTGACTCTTTGTGACCTCATTTGGGATTTTCTTGGCACAGATACCAGAGTGGTTTGCCATTTCCTTCCCTAACTTATTTTACAGATGAGGAAACTGAGGTGACTTCCCCAGGGTCACACAGCTAACAAATGTCTAAGGCTAAATTTGAACTCACAAAGATCCACTGCACCACCTACTTGCCCCACATTCATATACCAATGTACTAATAATCTTTTCCCCTGGTTAACAGAGACGCTGGAGCACTAGATACTCTATCTAAAACTCTTTCAAAGTCCAAGTATACAATCTACATGCCATTCCCTTAATCTATTTAGACTTGCCACTGACTATATGTTCTTGAGTAATTTTATCTCTCTGTGCCTCAGTTTCCTTATCTATAAATTGCCTTTCTGTTAAATTCTCTGAAGAAAAGAGGATGGATCCCCAACATGTCTGAGACCCTTTGAAAAGTGTGTGGATTCTAGGGCAAATGACATTTAGCACAAGGTTTATCAGATCTCTCACTAACTTCCCATTCTTTTTTTTTTTTTACCTTTTCCTCACTCCCCCTTCCTCCAAAGCAGGAGCCCCTTCTGGGGTTAGCAAAGAAAACATGTGAATTATTATTCATATGCAAAGTACTTTTCAAACCTCAAAAGCCTTATATACATTTAGCTACTACCATTATTATAAGCAACTAATGCTAGCAACGGGGAGGAAACTGGGCTTTTATTATTTTAAAAAAATGTTTATTGATGCTTTTCTCTCTTTCTTACATCAATTATCATTTCTTGGTTATCTTGCTTTCCACTTACTACTGGATCCCTCTGTTAAATAAGTCCAATCAAGCAAAACAAATCAACACATTTTCCATGTCTGACAATATATGCTTCATCCCCCCACCGATGGTCCGTCAATGTCTCTGCCAAGATGGACGAGCCATAGTTCAGCTTGGCTATCATTCATGATTGTACCCTCCATTGATCAATGTTCTGAAGTCTTTTGTAGTTGTTTCCCTTTACATGATTGTAGTAATATTGCAAATTTTTCTCAGGGTTCTGCTGACTTGGCTCAGCTTCCCAAGTTTTTCTAAATTCTGACAGATTTGTCATTTCTTAATGACCTAATAATATTCCATTACATTCATATTCTACAGTTTATTCAAGCATTCTCCAATCGATGGGCACCAGCTTTCCTTCCAGGTTTTTGCTACTACAAAAAGAACCATAAATATGTTTGCATGGATGGAACCTTTCTTTCTATCTTTGACCTTCCCCTGGCTTATGGCTGGTAGTGCTGTTGCTGTGATTTAAATAAATAAAAAAGAAGAACCCTGTAACTCCAAGCTGTACCAGAATGGTTGCACCAGTTCATAGCTCCACAAAGTGCATTAGCATGCCTGTCTTTGGAAGTGGGTCTTTTAGAAGGCAGATGAATAGCTCTTTATTCATGAAGGTTTTCAAGGTGCCAGGGGCCAAGGCGATCCCTATTCTTTCATGGGCAAATCAAACCATGAAGCATTTAAGGATGGAATCCAGAAGGAAACAAGGTATTTATTACATCTCTCTGTAAATACTTGGGGCACTGAGATTGGTGCTGGGGTTGGCAAATCACAGCAATAACTCTAGCATGTAGACAGTGTTTGAATGTTTACAAAACACTTTAACATACATTATCTCATATTTTGCCATCAGCCTTGGGAGGGAGATGCTAGTCACATTTAGTAAGGTAGTTCTGCCTCAGCTAGTATCTGAAGCAGAATTCAAATCCAGGTCTTTGTCATTCCAAGTCCAGCATCTATCTACATCAGTGATGTCAAACTCAAATAAAAATGGGGACACTAACCCCTATGTAAGAATCCTTGTCTGCATATTAACATATTAAAGAAACCACATATTAACATTATCTAGGTTCTTTTCTATTATTTTTCTTTTGCTAAATATTTCTCAATTAAATTTTAATAGTTTCAGAGTGTTTCTGAGACTTGTTTGACTATCTGTATTACACTATATAAACCCATCATATGAGGACCATGGAAAGCATTAGAAATTCTTTTAGTCTCAAGTACTCACCTTTTGATTGAAAAATCTCCTGGCTTTATAGGTCCTGAGAAAGGCCACTTCAGGACCTCTATATTTGATCCTTTCCTGAATAAACACAGACCCTTGTAGGGGCATAATATGATATTCACAGTGACTCCTGAAAATGGGAAAGTGCATTATGAAATACTTTCATATAAATGATTCCAGTTGTTGTTCACAACATACCTATGAAGTAAGAAGAACAGGGATCATTGATCCCATTCTTCAGATAAGAAAACTGAGTGACTTGCCCATGATTTCCCACTGAATCATTGGCAGAGCTGAGTCCTTAGCTGAGTCCTTCAGGGTCTCCTGAATCCCTTGTTCTGTTCCACTTTCCAATAACGTATACTATATTAACGATATATTACAATTCACAGTTACCCAGACACCCTCCCCCAATCCGATCTATCCCTAGAGAGAAGCTCACCAGCTGTTCCACATCAGCTCTTTTATGGAGGGGGGTGGGAGTGGAATAAATGCCTTAAATTTTCACGACCAAAGACAGGCTTCCAGAAAGCCAGGTTTAAATTAATCCCTGCCAACTAGGTGGTACAGTGGATAGATTACTGGGCCTAGACTCAGGAATTCAAATCTGGCCTCTGACGCTTACCCAGTGAGTAACCCTGGGCAAGTCACTTAGCCTCTGTTTCCTCAATAGTGAAATGAGGATAGTAACAGCAATATCCTTCAAAATTATGAGAATCAAATGCACTAATATTTGTAAAGTGCTTCTCATAGTATAAATGCTAACTCCTACTTCCCCCTCATTCCCAGCCACTTGATTTATCATTGCACCTTATGTATTGAAGTGAATAGGATGCTAGGGTTGGAAATGCAGAAGACCTGAGTTCAAATACTTCCTCAGATACTAGGATGAGTAAGATTTCAAACTTCGGTTTCTTCATCTATAAAATGAAGGTTTTGGTCTCAATGGCCTCTAAGATTCCCCAGCAGCTCTAAATCTATAATTCCATAATTCTATGGCCACTGAACTTTTCTGTTTGGTCATGTGTGTTAACTCCCCAGAAAAATGTGAGCACCTCAAAAGCAGGGACAATGTTGTGTTTCTATTTGTATCCTCTGGGCTTAGCACGTGTGAGTGTGGAAGGTGCTTTTTTCATCCATCCGTTTGACATAGGTGATCCCAATTCATCCCTAAAGCCCTAAGGTAAGGTGGGGCATAGGGGAGAATAGAGAAGTGGGGGGTGGTTGGGGGAAGATTGTTACCTTAACCAACAGGGAGACCAGATACTGATTGCTTCTATTCCAACAGCCTCTGAACTGTCACAAGACACAAGCGAACTCAACATCGTGCGGGTCTGAGACTCTTCAATCTCTCTGACAATCTGTTTGCTCATAGTTCCTCCATCAGCACCGTGCCTTTGTTTCTCATCTATGGGAGCTAACTCATCTGTGACCCTCAAAGACCCAAGGCTTTTAAAAGAGGCATATTTTCTGATATTAATAACAACAGTCACATCAAGAAGCAGTGAAGCTTAGTAGCTAGGCTTAAAGTCAGGATGACCTGGATTCAAGTACTGCCCTTGATATTTACCATATTGCCACTGCAAAGGTGTGCTGATAAATGTTTAACAACTGGCTTTCCAAAAAACTACAATACACTTAAATTTAAAAAAAATTATTTTTCCCCAGTTACATGTTAGACGTCACCTTGCTAAGCTTAGATAAGCAGCAAAAGGGACAACAAGGTGGCCAAGTCAATAGAGTCTGGAGCCTGGGGTCAGGAAGACCTAAGTTCAAATTTGACCCCAGATTCAGACTAGCTATATAACCTTAGGCAAATACTTAATCCAGTTTGCCTCAGTTTCCTCATCTGTCAAATAAGCTGGAGAAGGACATGGCAAACCACTCCGGGGTCTTTGCCAAGAAAATTCCAAATGGGGCCATGAAGAGTCAGACACAACCGAAAAACAACTGAACCGCAACAAAAGAATAAATCAAGCCCTGATGTATTGTTTGACAATTTCCAAGAAGTAAATGCTCACATGTAAAATTGAACAATTAGCTCCTGGGCTGGCTCACTCCACTGTGTGGCCCTGACAGGTCACTTAACCTCTAAGAGCCCCTGGCATATGTCTAAGATTATAAATCTGCCTTGGTGGAGGGAATTTCTTCACATGAAAATTCCCTGGCCAATGAAAGGACAAATCTAGACTGAACAATAGGCATTCACTCCATACTTTAAGACTCCAATCACTTTTCCCATATTACCCCCATTTGATAGAGAAAGTACAATGCAAAGTGCCCTGGAATCAGGAGATCTGGGTTTGACTTCCAAATCTGCCACCAACCTGCTGTGGAATAGGGGAGAAGTAGTTTCACTCACTTAGCTTCAGTTTCTTCACCTGTCAAATGGTAAGGATGGTACCTGCTTTAGTTTCCTCAAGGGGCTCTTGTGGGACTCAGGTGAAGCTTCAAAGAAGTGTGAAAGGGTCTAGACCTACTGCCCTCAAAGGTGATAGCTGCACTCCCAACATGGTGAGGGATGGAGGGAGTGAGTGTGTGTGAGAGACAGGGAGGTGGTCAGGTGGGAAGGGGGGAAGATGGGGAGAGAAAAAGAAAGAGAGAGAGGGAGGGAGGAGGAGAGAGAGACAGATGTGAAGGAGAAACAGAGAGAGGGGTGAAGGAGAGATGGAGGGAATGAAAGAGGAATAAAAAGAAAGACACACAAAGAGATAGAGAGACAGAAGGAGAGGCATTTATTAATAACTTCTTTACTGTGTTGCAAGCACCAGGCTAAACATTTGAGATACAAATAGAAACACAAAAGTCCCCAAGTAAGTTCCATTTTGACAGAGGGAGGATATCATATAAGAGTGAGCAGGAAAGGGTAGAGGGAAAGGATACCAGAGAGGGGCATTTTGAAGGCAAGGAAAAGGAGGGGGGTTCCAGAAAGAATCCAGGCAGGGTGAGGTGAGGTATGGCTGGAGCTCTTCCTAAAATATTGGTTGTCACCAATGAAGAGAGGAGGGTCCTAGAGAGTCAAAAGTTTCTTGGGGTGGTATTGTAACAGGCAAGTAGAAGGAAGAAGACTCCACAAAGAGAGTACAGACAAGAGGAGAGGGGATTTTATTTAGTTAGGACAGTATGGCCTTTGAGGTCCCTTCTAACTCTGAAATATCCTTTATGACCATGTTGTCACAGGGCCCTCCTTGTTCTTAATCCTTGGGGGGAATAAGCTGGGGCAGGCTCTTCCCTTGTCCTTCTCTACCTTCTCCAGTCTAGTCGGGGTAAGAAGTCTAATCATGGGGTATTTTAGGCAGCCATGCAGCAAAGCAGACAGATCACTCAGCCTGGAGTCAGGAAGACCAGAGCACAAATGTGGCCTCAGATACTTACTAGCTGTGTGACCTTGGGCAAATCACTTACCCTCTATCTACCTCAATCTATTCAACTGTAAAAATGGGGATAGTAACTCCTGCCTCCCAAAGTTGTTGTGAGGATCGAATGAAATAATATTTGTAAATCATGTAACATAGTACCTGGCACATAGTAAGAACTATGTGAATAATTAATTGTTAGTTATAATTAGTTGACATTGGTGTTAATGAATATAATGACTATATTATAATTGATATAATATTAATATTTATAATAATTAATTAATATTAATACCTGGAACTGGGATCTCAGCTCTGACTCTGATAAGCTAGGTCTTCCCTTCCCTTCCCTTCTTTCCCCTCTCCTCCTTTCCCCTTCTCTGTCCCTTCTAGACTCAAAAGCTCCCCTGTTGACCTCCATTTTACTCTGAACCCAGGACTGTCAAACCACTGGGAGTTATGATCCTTTGAAATTCCCATTGCTTATCTGTGCAGAAGGACACCCCCATGCAATTTTCCATGCTCTGAGCTCACTGCTCTTGCAGTCATTACTGCCAGAGGAGCCCGCCACAGACTTGTAAATTTCAGACAGGGGCATGCCAATTCCTAATGTTCTCTCATTGCCCAGACTGGCCAAAAGCCTTGTCAGATGGAGCTTCTCAAATGGAGTGAGAGGTCTGCTCTAAAGATGAGCAATAAGGGAGAAGAACATATGGAAGGGCCCTCCCTTGTATCTGGGAGTCAGAAATGAAATTGCCATCTTCCTCCTATTTTGTTCTTCATCCTTTTCTTCTTCTTTCTCATCTACCTTCTCCTTCTTTTACTTTGAATGAAGGAGTGAAAAAAAAAACCTTATTTGTTAATCACTTTCTGTGTTCAAAGTCCCTAGCTTCAAGGAGCTTATGTTCTAATTGGAAGGGATGGCACAGACAGAAGGGTTCAGCTGCAGGAAGGGTAGGAGGGCCGGGTAGCTGGCCATTTTGCTGAACTTTGGCTGGTGACTCTGCTCATCAAAGCTCTTTCCAGTAGCCATGTCCAGCCTAAATTTCAGGAAAGAGAAAGGGGGAGAATAGAGAAATCTTGCTCACAATGATTGAGGAAAGTGGAGTGAGGCCAAGAATAAAGAGGGAATGGTGCTTCCCAGGCTCCCTTCTTTGGAGAGTAAGGATGGGAAAATTGACATAGATCTGAGAAGAGAAAAAGTCAAGGGAAGATTCTGGTAGAATCTTCTTCCAATGCTCCCCATCTTCTTAGGTAAATTGTTGTTGGTGGCGATAATCATTCATTCTTGAAGAGGATCAATAGAACGCTGAACGTTAAGTTAGGAAGACCTAAGTTCAAATTTTGCCTTACATTCTTACCAGCTGTGCGATCCTAGGCAGTCACTTAATCTATTTCAGCCTTCGTTTTTGCAACTGTAAAGTAGAGATCATACAGGTATACTTGGTTTTATTGTGTTCTGCTTCATTTATAGGAATTAGTTTATTCATTTTTAGTTTACAACATTCAGTTCCACAAGCTTTTGAATTTTAAAACAAACTTACTGTTGTTTTGTATTTTGACTTCACCAATTAGCTGTTCTCTTGTCTCTCTCCCTCTCCTCAGGGCTCCCTGAGATAGACTGAGATGCAGTAATTTTGAAATTAGACCAATTAATAAAATTTACAATGACCCCCAAGTTGGAAGTGAAAGGAAGAATCAATGGAGGGGACAAACTTCATGGTTGTCTTATTTTAATAAATAGCCACAACTTCCTTCAGTAATCATAGTCCTGATTAGTCAATAGCCATCAACATGGAGGCAAGACCCTCCACCAACAAAAAGAAAAGTTATGAGTAGCTAAAGAGCAGCTAGGTGGTACAGTGGATAGAGTGCTGGGCCCAGAGTCAGAAAGACTCATCTTCCTGACTTCAAATCCAGCCTCAGACACTAACTAGCCATGTGACCCTGGCCAAGTCACTTCACCCCATTTACCTCAGTTTCCTCATCTGTAAAATGAGCTGGAGAAGGAAATTGCAAGCCACTCCAGTATCTTTGCCAAGAAAACCCCAAATAGGGTCATGAAGAATCAGACATGACTGAAAAACCACTGAACTGAGGGCTTGGATAATGGCTAGCATTTTTTAGCAATAAAGTATTTTTTAATTAAGGTATGTACATTGTGGTTTTTTAGATATAATACTATTACACACTTAATAGACTGCAGTACAGTGTAAACATTGCTTTTATATGTACTAGAAAATAAAAAAATTCATGTGACTCTTATTGCAATATTCGCTTTATTGTGGTGATCTGGAACTGAACCCAAAATATCTCTGAGGTATTGCCTGTAATAGCCCCTAACTCACAGGGCTGTTCTGAGAACCTTAAATATATAAACATTAGCTATGATTACTGTTTCTTTTCCTTATTTCCTTCAAGTCACTGTTCTTTCTATTACTACATTTCCTCCTTTTTTATTTTTTCACCTTCTCCTCTTCTCCCTCTTTTCCCATTAGCTTCTTCTTTTACTCTGTCTTCCTCCTTCTTCTTTACCTATTTTTCCTCCCCTTATTCCTCATCCTTTTCCTCTTACTCTCATTAACTATCATGTCAAAGTCCATGATGCTGGACTCCTTGCTAGCTGTGGGACCCTTTGCAAGTTGTTTAATCTCTGTTTGCCTCAGTTTCCTCAATTGTAAAATGGGGAAATCAATAGCACTTACTTCACAGGATTGTTGTGTACATACATACATATATGTGAATATTATATATTACATTATATATTATATATTTAACATATTGCATTATGTTTATATATGTATGTATATACACACATATAAAATGTCAGCAAAGCACTTTACAAATATTATCTCATTTAATCCTTACAATTCTTAAAGATGGGTAACATTATCTCCATTTTATACGTGAGAGGGTCATAGGTTAAGTGACTTGTGCAGGGCCACATAGCTGGCTTTTCTGCTGATGGTTTGATAGAATAGACTGTCTTTAGATATAGTGAATTCCCCATCATGGGAGCTTGTACGGTCACAGATTATGAGGTCCCTTCCACATCTGAGAGTCTATGATTTCAAAATCTTCCCAGGGTTGCTGTCAGGAATGGGGCAGCAGGAAAAGAGAAGAATGTGGGCAAACATACACTGGAAGAGTCAGGAGAATCTTATCTCCCCAAGCCATAACCAGGTTTTAAAAATACAAATGAAGATCAGGCTTTAAAATAAGCTGGCTGTAAAGGGAAAATGCCATGCCAGTTGCAAAGCGAGCAAGGGATCAGAAAAGTCTTGAAGGCTGTCCTAAGTCTAAAATCATTAAATTTAGAGCCAGAGAGGATTTAGAGACCATTAAGTCCCACCCCCGAAGTTTACAGAGGAGCAGACAGAGCCCCATAGAGGTAAAATGACTAACTTAAGGTCACAAAGGTAGTCGGTAGCAGTATCAGGATTTGAAACCAGGTCTCCTTTTGTCAGATCCAGTGCTCACTATATTACACCACAAAATCTTTAGCTTCAGATCCAGGACAGAGTCAAGGCTTCACACAACCCCAGAGTTCAAAGGGACATCATCAGTTCACAGCTCTAGAGCTTCTAAGTACCTTTAGAAGTCATCTAGTCAAACTCTCTATTTTACAGATAAGGAAACTGAGGCTTAAAGATACCTTGATTCCATCAGTTGTCACTACTCTCCCATATTACTTGTATTTATTTTTATTACATGTTGTCCTAGTAGAAAGGTTCTCAGTCTTTTTTGTGTACAAAAACCCTTTGGCTATCTGCTGAAACCTGTGGATTCCTTCTCAGAATGTTTCTGAATGCATGCAATAAGACAATAGGACTATAAAGGAAACCAATCATATTAAAATACTTATCAAACATTTTAAATTTTTAAAATTTTAGAATTTTAAAGTTTTAAAAAACAAGTTCATAAACCCCCAAGCTAACAACCCTTGCCCAGTAGAACATGGGTTTCTTGAGGACAGAGACTGATTCTGCTTTTTCTTTGTATCTCCAAAATTCAGTATAGTACCTGACACATCGTAGGCACTCAATGAATGAATGTTTGTTCAATTGACTTGACCTGACCTAACGAGGGTTTCTTCTCTGGGGTTTTCCACCTTCCTTCTAGTTCTTCTTACTTCTCATCCCAAAAGCAGTGACCTAGAGACCTACCAGGCTGTTTGGTGTATAGGTATAAAAGGGATCTTTGAGCTTCTCCAGCCCATTCCTTCTTTTTCACAGGCAGACACTGAGGCATCAAAAGGAGGTTAACATTTCCAAGATCCCACAGGTAGTAAGTAGGAAGAGGGGAGATTTAAGCCCACACTTAAATCTGACTTGGCAGCCAAAGTTCTCTGCATTGTTGCAGGCTGCATATTGAAGAAAGACAAGAAGGAATTTTCCTGGCAGGAGCTGTCCGTAAGCACCTCAACAATCCAGTGAAGGTCAGATGTGGGTAAATATTAAATAGTAACTGTTTCTCTTTTACCCAGGAACCCTGAGGATCTTCCCCTCCCAGTATGATGGATTTTTTTGTTTGTTTTTTATTAAAGGGGTCATCCCTTGAGCAATTACTTGAAGAGGCCTATTCATTGAATGGGTGTATCTCACTCAACCCAAGAATCTGATAAGACCTTAGCCTAAAAGAGCCAAGGTCTCCCATTGCATCTTGGATCATATCCTGCCATCCTGATAAATATCTGGCCATTGGACCCAGATGGCTCTGGAGGAGAAAGTGACCTTGCACAGCCCTCCCTCACTCAAATCAAACTCACCTGCAAGTCACGTCATCATCTTGATGTCATGGTCCTCTTTGAGAACAAGGGACAAACACAACAAGATGTGGGTGAGACTGGCTTTGGCTTTCTTTTCCCTAGCTGTTGCTGGTTAAAGGAGCCAAGGGAGTATGGGAAGAGGCAAAGGTAAGAGGGCTTAAAACAGATGCTGCCTTGGGCAGAGTGACCAAAGAGGAGGAGGAAATAAAGAAGGAGGAAGAAGGGGGAAGGTTGAAGGAAGGTGAGAAAAGGATGATGAGGAAAAAGAAGACATGAAGAAAGTAAAGGAAAAGGAAAAAGTCAGGTCCCTTCAAACTTTGGGATTCCATGAATTGAGGATTATAGACTTGCTGAAAGACTCTTGTCTCAAACATCTTGCCCATCTCTCTCTTTTGCTGTTATCTCTTCAATATGTACTGGGTAGCAGGGGCAAACAGATTTAACTGCCAAGTCTCAGTTTCTTTATCTGTAAAATAGATCTAATAATAAAGATACACCAAAGAATTTGTTCTGAAGATCAAATTAGATAATGCAGATAAAATGCTTTGTAAACCTCAAGGCAATAATTAAATGTCAGCTCAGCTGTTTCATTTTATAGGAGAGAGTGGGGAGTAAATATTGCTTTTCCTCTAAGTCAATTAGGAGGCCGGGACATGAGGCAGGAGTTTTGATGGCTCTTATACTTAGTTATGTAACCATGAACAAGTCAGTTCACATCTTTGAGCCTCAGTTTCCTCACCTGTAAAGTGGAGATAATGATGCTTGTACCAACTACCTTACTGGTTCATTATGAGAAAAATAAATAAGGCTCTAGGTGTGCCATGACCATAGAACCAAGTGATCTCTCAGCTGGAAGGGACTTCAGGGGACATTCATTCAAATTGTACCTAAAGAGAAGGAATATCTTTTACATTATCCTCAGATAAGAGGTCATCATCCATACTGAACACTGCTAGTGACAGGAAACCCACCAAAGCAGCCCTGAATGTTAGGAAGCTCATAGATATAAGTTTCCTTACACTGAGCTAAAATCCATCTCCCTATAACTTTCACCCATGACTTCTGCTTCTTTCTTCGGGGGCCAAAAATAGAAATACTCAGAAAATCATAGAAGCTTATGGTTAGAATGGACGTCATAGGCCATCTAGGTCAGCCTATCACTAAATAGGAATCCTCTCTACTTGCCTGATGGCATCATCATCATCTAGTAATTATATGCCAGATCTATAGGGTGTCCCAAAAATCTTAGTGCAGTTTTCATATCTAATATTTGAAAATATCATTAAGACTGTTAGGAGACCTTGCATAATTATATACTAATAAAACCTGGGCTTGAATCCCACCTCTCCCTACTTACTACTTGTGTGATCTTGAGAACATCACTTCCTCTCTCTGGGCCTCAGTTTCTTCCTGTGTAAAACAAAGATATAAAATTGGGCTGGATAATCTTAAGGATCCCTTTAGCTCTATATTTTATAATCCTGTACACAAAACAACCTGGCAAATCGTCAGGTCATTGCCTTTGGGGTAAGAGGCAAGAAGAGCTACAGGGAAGGGTTATCATTGTTGCTATTATGTAGAATATTGGATACAGAAAGATAAAAATGTGAATAAATAATACTTCCTAAGTTAAGAAATGAACCACTGCTGATTGGACCAAACAATTATTTTTTTTTAAAAAGCTTCTAAAATGTAAGCAAAATTAATTTTTAAAATTAGGCGCAAGATTAAAAGATGAACTTACACAGTCTGAGTTTCATTAAAACTTGAACCTCGAAATAGAAGAAAAGGCATCCATCTAGGACTCAGCAATGACAAAGAGCCCTTGAACTTGTTAATTACATTACTATTACTAGCCAATGAAAGAGCAAAGGGCATGAAGCAAGACCTTGGGAACAACTACCCACTAAGAGCTACCTTGGACAGAGGCCACAGTGAAAATTAGGAGACATGCTCCCATCCTACCCTTCCCTAAAGGCTCTGCAAATCAGACTTGCTATAACCCTTCCTTCCCAGCCTACAGAGCTGGATAGCTCAGAGTCCTTCCCCACAGACTCTTCTAATGAAGCCAGTTACTTGAGCCAGAATTAATAGAATCCGAATTATTAATTGTCTACAACAATTGCCAGGCCACCTGAGCACCTTGGCTTCATATGAACACCAATTACAGCCTCATCAATATTCATCTCACATCAGCTCCCCTCTCTGATAGTCCCTTTCCCCACTATAAATTGTCTCCTCTCTAGGTCCTACCCCTCCTTTCAGGAGGTTGCTGGGGATTTTGTAGTTCTCCTCTAGGTTCAGTAAAGATCAAATATTTGATGAGGCTAGAAGTGAAAAGTCTGAAGGCTAATGTGGGGAGAGAGCCCTGGGGGTATGGAGATAGAAGGCTCTTGGCCACAGCAGAGAAGGGCAGACCAAAGGTGAGGTCAGCCTCCTGAGCTAAAGTCTGTATCAGAACTGATGAGCTGTTCTCCCCACCAGAGACTCAAGGGATTTTAAATATTTCACTAACTAATCTGCACATGTAGATGGTACTTGGGATGCAGCTTAAAGGTAGAGAAACGTCCTATGAAATAGAGGTGAGGAGGGAGGGCATTCCAGGTATGGAGGATGGTCAGAGCAAATATATGGAGAGGGGAGACAGGGTGTCCTGTGTGAGGAAGAAAGAAGGCTAGTTTGAGTAGATTTTGCAGTGCAGGATGGGGAGTAATGTCCAATGAGAATGAAAACTAGATTGGAATCTGATTGTCTAAGGCTTTCAAAACTAAACCAAGGACTTTATATTTGATCCTGGAAGCAACACTGTGATTTATTGAGTGAAGGAGTGACATGACCAGATCTGTAGTTAAGGGGAAAAGATGTCCTCAGTCTGGAGAAAGGAATACAGTAAAGAAAGATGAGGTTGGAAGAACATGTAGGAGGCTATTGCAATAATTTCGAGATGTGGTCTGAACTCAGGCAGTAGACATGTGAATAGAGAGGTGGAGGAAGAAAAAGCATCATCTGACAGCTGCCTAGATATGTGGTATCAGGGAGAAGGAGAGGTTGAGGATCATGCTGAGGCTATGTATCTGAGAACTGCAAGGGTGGTGGTGCCTTCAACAGAAATAGAGAAGAAGGGAAGATGGGAGGCTTTAGGGCAAAAGATAATGAGTTCATTTTTTCTCGTGTCAATTTCAACATATCTCCAGGATGTCCAGTTTGAAATGTCCAATAGGAAACTGTTGATGTGGGACTGAAATTCAGGGGAGAAACTAGGGTTGGACATATAGATGCGTGAACTATTTGCTTAGAGATAACAATTGAACCCATGGGAGTTAATAAATAAGTTTACCAAAAGAGAAGAAAGAGAAGGGCAGAGAGAGAGATAGAAAGAGAAAGAGAGAGAGAGAGAGAGTTGTTCAAATTTCGTTTTTGAAGAGGGCCGGTGGCATCATGAGTGATATCTTGACTCATAGATGAATTGGATTTAAATGAGAAAGAGTTCCACAGCATCATCAGCCTCATTCTCTCTTCCAGAGTCCTCAAAGTCCAGTGGCAAGACAAAAGTCAGGATGACCCAATGGCCTGGGTTGCAGTGGATGACTTTGGTGTCTTCCATGCCTGAACGAAGTCTAAGCACTCCACAGTGTCTGTTTCAGCTATCTCCTTGGCCATTGGAACAAATTGTTCTCATCCATCTATTCTTTTAAGGGAAGTCTTCACATGCTTAGGATAGATACCTCTAATTCACTAATGGGTTTACTTTCACCCTGGTTCAGTCTGTCTATTGAGATGGTTTTACCAGGGTATGGTCACTGTACATGCTACAGCTTCTTGGAGCCTCAGGTGAGAGTACAGTTATATCTTGATACCAAGGGTGAATAAATAGCTCTAAGAAGGACTTGGCAAGCCATCACAGCAGAGGTGCTGGTCCTCCTGAACACCCCATACACCCAAGAGAGAAAAAACAAGAGAAAGAGAACAAGAGGCTTAGGCAGAAACTTGGGAAACACTGACGTTTGAGGGGGCATGAAATGGGTGATGATCTAGCCAAAAAGAGAGAGGAATAATCAATGAGGTATAGGGATTACCAGAAAAGAGTAGTGTCACAAAAACCCAGAGAGGAAAAATCATCCAGAAAGAGAGGGTGGTCAACAGTGTCAAATGTGGCAGAGAAGTCAAGAAGTTAAGAATAGGGACTGAGAAAAGAATATCAGATTTGGCAATTAAGGGATCATTGATAATGCTGGAGAAAGCTCTTTTGGTTGAGTGATGAAGTTGAAATTTTGATTTCAAGGGGTTTGAGGAGAGAGTGAAAGAAAAGAAGGTAGAAGAATCTAGTGTTTATGCCTTTTTAAAAGGAGTTTGGCAGAGAAAGGGGGAAGAGAATTAGGATGGTAGCTTGAGCGGATAGTAGTGTTTAGTCAGAAGTAGGCTGGTAAATGTTTAACAACCAGCTACCCATGGGGCAAAGGCAGGCATGACACACTTTTAAGCTTAATAAGCATTACTAACATTCTCTCCAACTTCTTTTAAATTCTAGACAGGCAACAAAACGATAAGTCAAGTTCTGATTTGTAACATTTGCTGTTTTCAAGGTGCAAATGCTCAAACTCAAAGTTTAACATTTGACTCTCCTGAGTTGTTAAAGGTCTTTCCAAATAACTACTGAATTTAGGGAAGTTTTTTTTTTGAGAGTGGGGAGGTTTTATAGCTGGAATTAACAGATACATGGGTTTGAGTTTAATCTCTGTCATGTAGCTATTAAAGTTTGTGTCATTTTTCTTATCTTTATGTGTTTCCAAAATCTTCCCCCACACCTTAGATAATGTTATTAGTGTAAAGAAATGATCGATATGGTCAGCATGCTGTGATTTCTTTATGAAATATGAGCCTTTTTTTGATTATATCAAGAAGGGAATAGCTGATTGGTCAACCAAAAATTTAACCATGTCTCTAAGGATTCTAAGTAACTGGAGGAGATTCAGCAGTGAATTCAGCCAAGCAATGACCCAGCCTGGCAGTGGAGGACTCCAAATTTGGGAGCTAAAAGGTTGAGTTTCAGAGTTGGACCCAGGTCCCTGAAAGATACTATGCCATTGGAGAGAATGGATCAGTAATAGACGATGCATCCACCTGGGATCAGAAAGGGTGGACCAGTAGAAAATAATATAATCAGCCTGAAGCACCAAGAACAAAGAGACATGAAAAGACAGCCACTTCAAAAGGGAGGCAGATTCAAGGAGCATGACCTTTTGCACCAGAGAAAAAAGCCAGTCATGGACTTAAGAAAAAACTTCCAGTAAATAAACCATCAGGAGTTGTATCCCCTTTGCCACATGTGTATTCTAATTCTTGTGCTATGCAAGCATTGTACTCTAAATTTGAGCCTACCGTTCTCATGAATCCATGTATATTTATGGGATAGTATATGCCAAGCTTGTCAGGATGAGAAGGGAGGTGTTTTATACAAACTGTTAACTTAGTAAATGCCTTTGATAAAATATAATTGAGGCTAGTGGCTGATTACTGATGGATAGCACACTCATGGGGGCTCAAGAGCTATGCAGCATTAGAAATGCAGCTCCTCAAGATTAACCCTGAAACCCTCAGAGTAGTAGTCAATTAATCCTATGGAGACATCAAAATTTAAACTATAGTTTAAGTTGGGAAAGTGGCCCCAGAGTGAATGCTATGTGTAAAATGGGTGTGATAACACTGGAAATACCTACCTCAAAGGTCTATTGGATTTAATGAGTTCATGTCTATAAAACACTTTATACACACTAAAGTCCTATATAAAGTAGGAGGAAGTTGGAAATTCAAAAGTTCTAAAGCAGAGTCCTAGAAAATGGAGGCAGTAATGGTCTCCTATCAGAAATCAGAAAGAACTAAGAAAGAGGACTTTCTCTGGGTTCTTTTCCCTGGTAGGTGCAGAGGGCCATAATCAATCAGGGGATATGAAACCAAAGTTCTAGTCTCAGATCTTCCATTCACTACCTCTATCACCTTGAGGAGGCCTCTGGGTCTCAATTTCCTCATCTATAAAATAATAAGTTTGGGCTAAGGTCCTTTCTAGTCCTTACAGGCTATGGTTATATAATGAAAAGACTGGTCTTGATATCAAATCCTCACAAACCACTTACTACACTTGTGACCTTGGGCAAGTTGCTTAACTTCTCTGGGTGTCAGTTGACCCATTTGTAATGAAGAGGTGGGCTCAGATGACCCCTTCCATATGATCACTTGTAAAGTTCTGTGAATTTAGAAAGGGACCTATGAAGAATGCTACACAAAAGATTTTTTTCAGTGTGTTACTTTTGCCAAACTGTTCTTGTTCCATTTTTCATTCTTTGCAATAGGGGATTAAAACTTAGCATGATGTAGTGTATAGAGATCCAGAGCCAGAAAGACCTAGGTCCATATTTGGCCTCTGACACATATTGGCTGTGTGACTTTGGGTAAGTCATTTAAGTTTGATGTTCTAGGTACCCCTAATTGTTCTAGGTAACTCTAAGATGTGTAAGTTGCAGGAAAGGTGTCAGTCTGCATTGGTAGAAGAAACTTTGTCATTGGGGAATTCCCTGTATTAGTGGAATCACAGGTACAATTCCCAGCTACCTCAGAGATGGTAATCAGAGACATGGAAGAAAAAGAGTTATATTGGGAATGTAGGTGACATGAAACAAATTAAAAAGCAGTGAAATTAATTTTTGAAAATTATATGAATGAGATAACGTTATGCAGAGGGTATGACAAGTACAAACTTGATCCCAAGTTAGATCCTTATAGGGACTATATACAGTTTGGTGTGAGTGGTGTTTAGCAATATCTCAGCTTAGGGGATCCAGTTTTACTACACCTTGGAAATCCATAAACACTATAAACTAGGATTTGGTTTATTGTTTTGTTGATTGTCTAGACTTTAGAAAGTGATAGAGAACAAATATCAATAATCCAAGTGAAACTTCAAAGTCAGTTGTGTGTCCATTATTTTCCCAGAGCCAGTTGTAAAACATTTATCAGTTCATCACTGCCCCAGCTCCTTCAGTAATGCTCAGATGCTGTATAAGCAACAGTGCTCATGTGGAGCAGTACCCATTTCTCCTGACTCAGCAATAAAGCCCCAGTCTTCCGTTTGTCTCTACTCTCTGCCACCAGTCATCCAACTGGCCCCAGCTTCCTGGCGCTGGCCCATGACCCTATTGGGTTTGCCTTGCCTGGCTGGCGCCAGGAGCCCAGACCTACTTTTAACCCAAGTCTATACGATGCCAGCTCCTGCCAGGGTGTCTACAGTGCTGGTAGGAAACTCCTAACCTTGAAATTCCTGATGAAGGACCAATCATGTTCCAAGAGGGCTGCCCCAGGCCAGGCTCTGGCAATGGGGCTCACTGCCATTTTGGGAGCAGAGTCACTTCTCTAAACATGGGGTCCCAGACTGACCCTATGAAGGGAGGTCTCTGGCCCAACCAATCTGACCCCCAGCAAATAGGAGGGCAGGTGCCCTGAGAGTGGAGGGCTGGACTTCATTTGGAACCAGACAACCTTAGTGTGAAATCCAGAAAGGCTACTGACTACCTGTATGATATTGGGTACATCATCCCAGCTCTCTGGGCTTCATTTCCCCCACCTATAAAATAAGGCACATACTCAAGAGTTCACAAAGTCCCAGTTCTAAATACTAAGAGTGTGAGCCCTTTGGTTCATGAGAAAAGGGAGCATTCGGCTCTTCTACTTACTTACTGTGGGTTTCCAAGTCATCTGCTAACCTCTCATCCAAGATTTCAGAGTCCTTAGACAAAGGGAGGTCAAATCACTCCCTAGATGTTCATCGATCTTCTCTGAATGACAGTTCCCTGATCTATAGACAAAGAAATAGAAGGCTGCCCCCAATTTCAAGAAAGCCAGAGGCTTTCTACCCATGGCTAGGAGCCAAAGGGGAAGTCCCAAATGAAACCAATATACCTGAGTGACTGGCAGCATGAAGCTAGCAGGTGAGGCGGGGGTGAGTCTTATGTGGTGGGGGTGGGAGGAAGGTGAGTGAAGGAGGTGAAATTCCCAGAAGCATAGCAGACCAGGCAGGGCATGACCTCATTCTGGGGAATTTCTGAAACCAATTGAATGGGAGTTGCCCCGGACCAGCCCCCAGCCCATGTACGTTGGGCAGGCCAACTGTCATTGTTGTATGTACAGGGCCACATCTGTGGCAGCTGGATGCAGCAAGAATGCACAAGGAGGCTTAATGAGAGAACTCTTGGAGGAAGTAGACCCTGGGGGCCCAAGCCTGCTCTATTAGAGGCTGGAATGGAGCCCTGAGCCACCAGCTGCTGCCTATAGGAAACAAGTCAGCTGGCCCGCCCCTCTTGCTGCAATCGTTCTGGCTCTCCTCCTTCTCCTCCTCCTCCTTCTCTGTTGTCTTTATCTCTTCCATTTCAGAGTTACCTGCTCTCTCTCTTCCTCCCTCTCCCTCTCCTTCTCCCTCTCTCCCCTCTCCTCCCTCCTCTTTTTTCTTCTTCTTCTCCTCTTCCCTCTGTTTCTCTCTATGTGTCTCTCTTTATCTGTTTCTGTCTCTCTGTTTCTCTCCTCCTCCTTTCCCCTCTCTCTTTCTGTCTCTCTATCTCCTCCCTCACCCTCCATGTTTGCTCTCCTTTCAAATGAGGGAATATGAATTTATTGCATATGAGATGAAAGTTCTAGGGTTCTTTTTATCTACTAACATTTCTGTTATTGTTAGTGATTTAGAACAATCTTTCTACTGGTTGTTAATAACTGGTGATTATTTTTCAGCACTTCATATAAGTATGTACTTATCCTTTGTGAAAGAGCTCTTGGTCTTGTATATTTGCATCAATTCTCCTGATATTCTGGACATCAGACCTTCATCAGAGACACTTAGTGGAATTATTTTTCCAATTCATGGTTTCACTTCTGATGCTAGCTTTAGAGATTTTGTTCATGCATACATAAAACTTTTTAATTTCATGTGATTGAAATTGTCTCTTTATTTCATGTAATTAAAATTGTTTTCTATAATTTCAAAAAAACTACAAAGGAATATGATTTCATTTCTTCCTAGATATACCTCTCTTTCTTTCTTCTGATAGTGATGGTAGCAACCACAAATAGGAATGCTATCATCAGTCAACTATGGCAATGGTACTTGGAGTTAATCCAGAAAATGAGTGTTTTAATGTGCAGAGAGCATTGGGCTAAAAGTTAGGAGAACCCAATTTTAAACCATTCCAACTAATCACCTGTGGAACTTTGGACAAGTCATTTCCCATCTCTGGACCACAGTATCCTCCTTAGGAAAAAGAGATTGAACTAAATAATTTGTAACTCTTTCCAGTTGTGACATCCTCTGTTCCGAAGTCCCTCCCAGCTCTGGCATCTTGTATTCTAAGGGCCCTCCCAGCTCTGACATTCTAAGTTGGAAAGTCCCCTCTCAACTTTACTGTCCTTTGACCCCCAGTTCTTTCTAGACCGAGATCCAGGATCACTCTCTCCAGAGGCATAATAGCCATCTGAATCGCTAGAGTAGGAAAGCAATTTGATTTTCTTATTCTAGAGAAGACAATGCCCTCTTGACAATTCTGCCTGGGCAGTGGGTAGGTAACTCTGCCTTCCTCCCAGCTTAGGCTTTCTGAGGGACTTCTGGGTTCTGAGGTTCTCCTAGGTTCCTGACTCCTTCACAGGCCCTCCAAAGGGTCCTGGAGGGCCAGTGGCTGGAGTGTGGGTGTGACTCCGCTCCCTGGACTCCCCCTCATCCATCTCTGGACTTTTAACATCTCTCACCCTCTTGTTGATGAGCTCATAATTCCATCCTTCTTGAAGATGGGTGAAAAACTCACCTTTTCACACAGAATTGCTAAATGTGTATAAATTTTTCAACACAGAAAAAAATACCTGCCAGGATGTGGCTTCTCTGGGATCCTGAACAATTAGCACCCTCCTGGGTGCTGAGAAACTAGAAGAATCCCCAGAAGTCTCAGGGCCTGTGAATCACAGATGGGGTGACTCAGTCCTGCTAGGCCAGCTGGGGAGGGGGATGTATCACTGACTTTTCCCTTATCTGTCCCAGGCCCTGGGGTGGAGGGAGGAGCTTGGGCTCAGCTCCAGGAAAGGGGAAGGCAGAAAGACAAATATTTTGCAGTTTATGTCCCTCTACCTTCTTCCCACCCCAGTATAGCCAAGCCATTACCCAGCTAGCATAAAGATCCCAGTGCTCCCTATTCTCCTGCTCAGCTTATTACTGCCCAAGGTCAAAAGCTCCACTCCCAGCAAGCCTTGGCCAGACAGCCACCCCCTCTGGCTTGGGCCTTCCATTTCATTCACCATCTGCCCACCCTTAACCATGACTGCCAAGATTGTGGAATAATAACCTAGAGCAGAGCCCTGAAGGCCTGGAAGGGCTCAAGTGTGGGGGTGAGTACCTACTGACTAACCAACCTGCTCTGACAAAAGGGAGACCAGGGCAAATCTGCTGATTCAAATTAAGAGGAGTGATGGACAGTGGGTGCTAACCTCCACCCCTACCCCTGCTGCTCTGAGCACGGTCTTTTTAGTCAACTCATTCATCATGGAGTGTTCATTATACCTCAAAATGTGATGTATGGAAGGGATTGTGGATCATTAGAACATAGAACATCAGAGCTAAGAAGGACCTTAGAGCAGAGAATATCAGAGCTGGGAGAGGCCTTAGAATACAGGATGTCAAAACTGGAAAGGCCCTTAGAATGCAGGATGTCAGAGCTGGGAGGCCCTTGGACACAGAAGGTCAGAGCTGGGATGACCTTTAGAGCACAGGGTATCAGAGCTGGGAGGGACCTTAGAATACAGAATGTCAGTGCTAGAAGGTATCTCAGGGGTAGGTGGTGCTGAGATAAGCTAGTTCAGCTCTCTCATTTGACAAAAACTGATACCCAAAGGGGGCAGCAACTTAACTGTAGATTACAGATCAATCAAGTTCTTCATATTTCCTTTTCTTCATCCATCCACCTCATGTTTGTAAACTCCCTGTCACCTCCTTCCCAGCCTTCCAGGGCAGACTGGTTTTTCTCCCTTCCTTGTTAAAGAGGTAGTCAGTCATTGGGTAGCTACAGGGAAAGACCAGCCAGAAACAGAGTTTTGAGAGCATCATTATCCTTTGTTAGTCTCTTGCAGGGCCATCTCCAGTTGTCCTGATCTATATATGACCACTGGACCCAGATGGCTCTGGAGGAGAAAGTGAAGCTGGTGACTCTGTACAGCCCTGCCTCACTTCAATCCAATTCACTTGTAAGTCAAGACATCCCCTTTCTGGTGCTGTTGGTTCTCTTTCATAAGGAAGGACAAGCAACAAACAGGTCTCTTGCACTTCCTGGGCCTTGCAGACTCAATCCCTGCTCTCCAGTAGGTGACAATCAAAACCTGCTGCTCCACGATGCAGAGGAAAGGATTAGGGAGGGAGGACCTGGCTTGAAGCCCTTGGGTCATCTCATTTCTTTGGACCTCAGACTCCTTAACTGTAAAGTGAGAGGGGCTGGACTAGAAAGGCCTTAAAGACACATTCCAGATACACCCACTTAAATGTGCAATTCTGTGTTCCCAGCTCCGACATCCTGTGTTCTAAGTGCCCTCCTAGCTCTGACATCCTGGGTTTTAAGGATCCTCCCAGGTCTGACATTCTGAGTTCTAAGAACCCTTCCAGTTCTGATATCCTGTGTTCTAAGGGCCCTCCCAGCTCTGACATTTTGTGTGAAAGAATGAAAAACCTTTTGCTAAAAATTGAGTAAACAGGAGGTGATGATCTCTGTGCTGGCAGGATATCAGAGCTGGGAGGCCACATGTGGCTCTCTAGTCCTTGGGTGTGGTCTTTTGTCTGAGTCCAAGTTTTACAGAACAAATCCTTTTATTAACAGAGTTTGTTCTATGAAGTTTGATTTCAGTCAAAAGGCCAGACTTGAGGATCTAGAGAACCACAAGTGGCCTGAAGGCCACAGGTTCCCCATCCCTGTTCTAGTCCTACCTCCTCATTTTACTGATAAGGAAACTGAGCCTGAAAGAGGTCCCTTCCATCCCTGACATTTTCTATTCTAAGATTCCTTACAGCTGACATTGCTTCATTCTGTAACCATCAAGGCAGACAGAAGAAGGTGGGGGGTGAATCAGTCCTTGGGTACATCTCACTGAATCTCCCTGGGGGCCGCTTTGCACTAATCCAGTGACCAGGGACACTCTGGAAGGCTCTTCGACCCTCATATTTTTTAATAGATGACACCTTCTGGCAACTATTTCAGGAAAGTGGGCCAGACTGGGAGAAGGTTTTCTCTCCATCACAGCCTTGTTAAGTCACTTAACGAGGTGTTAATGGATACAACAAGGCTCATGCAAACCACCTCCCTAAGGAATCGGGTTGACATTTCCTTCCTGATCCCCATCCTCCCATGCCCTCACCCCCACTGCCAGCAGC
Organism: Potorous gilbertii; assembly: GCA_028658325.1. Classification (NCBI taxonomy): domain Eukaryota; kingdom Metazoa; phylum Chordata; class Mammalia; order Diprotodontia; family Potoroidae; genus Potorous; species Potorous gilbertii. The sequence continues at coordinate 38,315,402 of CM053771.1, read as the reverse complement.
CCCTTACCTGCCAGCACAGAGATCACCACCTTCTGACTACTCAATCTTTAGCAAAAGGTTTTTCATTCTTTCACTAGAGATGCATATCTAAAGGAACAGCTGACCAACAGGAGCTAGACGAGAGCTGGAACACCTGACTTCTAATCTGGAGCCTCAACTTTTCCATCTATAAAATAGGAACAGTCATTCATTGATCTGGCACAGGGGGAAAAGAAGACCTGATTCAACCACAGTTCCAAAGGACTCATGATGGGCATGCTGTCTCCCTCCACATAGTGAGTTGATGGACTCAAACCACACACTGAAACATCTTTTTTACACTACTGGTTTCTTTTAAAACATGGCTAATACAGAGATTTGTTTTGCATGATTCTATATTCATTTTTCTTGCCTTCTCAATGGGTAAGGGGAAAAATTGGGAACTGGAAAAAATATAAATTGTATTAAAAAAAAAACATAATTCCAGACCTCCTTGCTCCACCACTTCCTAGTTGTGTGATCCTGAAAAAGTCATTTCCCTTCTTCTGAATCTGTAAAATTCTTGTTGAGTCATTCCCAGCTTTTTGTGACCCCATTTGAGGTTTCTTGGCAGGGACACTGAAGTGGTTTTTACCATTTTTGCCATGTACTTCTCCAGCTCATTTTACTGATGAAGAAACTAAGGCAAACAGGGTAAAGTGATTTGCCCAAGGTCATGCAGCTAGTAAGTGTCTGAGGCTGAATAGGAACTCACAAAGAAGAGTCTTCTTGATTCCAAGCCCAGCACGCTATCTGCCTCACCACCTAGGAATGCTAATGATGTAGGATCATTGATTTCAGAATTGGCCAGGACCTTCAGTAAGTCATCTAGCCCATTCCTTCATTAAGAAAACTGAGGTAGTGACATGACCATGTCACACAAATAGCAGAGCAACTTAAATATAGGTCTTGTAATCCCAGGCCTAGCACTCTTTTCAATGTACCATCCTTGAGCTACAATCCTTACTCCCATAATATAATTTCTTTGCTCAATAGTCTTCAATGGCTCCCCAGTGCCTGGAATTCAAGGTCCTTCAGCATCTGGCCCTCCCCTTTCTTTCCAGTCTCATTTTCCATGACTCCCCTATGGGAAGCCTTTGTTCCGGCTAAAATGAACTAGTTCCTATACCACTAACCAGCTTTTCCCCTTCCATTCTTTTGCTCATGGTTTCCTGTTTTTTGCATCGGCTGGTGAAAGATTAGAGGATTTCTGGGATGTTAGAAAAGGGAGGGGCCTTGAAGGTGACCTAGGCCAGCTCCTGAGGGGCATAGAGGATGGAGCTTAGGACCTGGAGTCCGAAAGACCTGAATTTGCCTCGGGCATTTATTAGCAGTATGTCCCTGGGCAAGTCACAGTCTCTGAGCTTTAGCTTATCTGTAATGTGGAGATAATTATAATTCCTAACAGAAATATTGTGCAGCTCAAATGCCTTAAAGCACAGCGAGCTATCATAATCACTCACGACCAAAGTGACACAGATAATTAAGTCCCTGAGGCAAGTCTTCTGACCCCAAGTACATATGAGACCACTAACTTATTGGACCAGCAGCTAGGGAAGCGCAGAGCTTGTGCAGGTGGAGACCACAGAATTCTCATCCTTTCTACACAGGGTTTGTGTGCTCCAGAGATAAGAGTACTGTGGGAGATAGAGGCAACATGGTGTACTGGAAAGAGAGGGTCTGATTCAAAACCTGACTGTGCCACCTGCCAGCCATGAGACCTTGGTCAAGTCTTTCCCTCTCTGGACTTTTGTAAAATGATGGTTTTAGCTCCAACATGGAGCTGCTGACTGACTCCCTGTCTCTCTGCCTCCTCAGATGAATGACCTTATGCTGGGAGAGCAGAGGCACCAAGAAAGGATCCCCAGTGGCCAGGATAGAACCACTCAGTCAAACCTAACTGTTATTGTAGTTATCTAAACACTCTCCCACTGGCCTGAGGGCATTCTGGTTTACAGAAGTGCAGGAGAGAGGAGGGCAATGCTATTCAAGGACGGCCAGGTGGCACCAGAGTGCATAGAGCACTTGGCTTGGAATCAGGAAGGCTCATCTTCATGAGTTCAAATTGGCTTCGGTCTGTGACCCTGGACAAGTCTCTTAACCTTGTTTGCCTCAGTTTCCCAATGTGTAAAATGAGCTGGAGAAGGAAATTCGAAATGACTACAGTATCTGCCAAGAAAATCCCAAATGGGGACATGAGGAGTCAAACATAACTCAACAACAACAATGCTATTTGGGGCATGCTCCTGGTGTAACGGAATGAGCTCTGGTTCTAGAATCAGAGGGATATGTCTTGGCTTCATATCCTGGCTCTAATGATGACTACCTGTGTAACAGTGAGCAAATCACTTTCACTCTCTGAATCTCAGCTTTTTTCATCTGTAAAATGAGAGGTCTCTGAAATATCTTCTAGCTCTAAATCTATGGTCCTAGCTGTGTAAGTTTGGTCAAGTCACTTTCACTCTCTGGGTCTCAGTTTCCCCATCTGAAAAATAAGAGGACTAGACTGGATGTCCTCTGAGGTCTCTGCCCCTATCCAAGGCTAAGATATTAATGATCTCTAGTGGGGAGGGGGCAGGTTCAGGAGGAGGAGCCCCTTAAGAAAAGTGTGTTGTCCTTATCAGCAAAGATGTAGGTGTAAAGAAAGACCTCTGGGGGAAAAGGAACCAGCCCAGAAAGCATAATCCAGGGCTCCATCATGGCCCAGAGGAATCCCTCATTCCCTCATAGGAGTAAACATCAGGTCCCCTGGGCTGCCAGTCACTTCTGCCTGCCCCAGGAGTCCCCAGCTCTCCTTAGGGAGGTTAGGATCCCAAATTAATCCCTTAACTCCCTTGAGACAGGGTTGGAGTAACAACAAACTTTACAGGGCATTGTTAGTGGAAGGGGGGGGCTGGCAAAAGCTTGGGATGTGCAATTCGAGGACCAAAATTGAAATTCCCATTCAGCTATTTTCTTTGTGAATGACTCTGAGCAAGTCATTTCCTCACTGTGGGTCTCATTTTCTGAATCAACAAAATGAAGGCTTTTAAAGTGCCTCTAATTCTAAATCTATGACCCAAAGCCAAATAGACACAAGTCTTGGCTGGACAAGTTTTCAAAACTTGTCTTTGTTGACCTGCCCACTTGACCCCCCCATCTCTGTACCTCTCTCTCAACCTGACATGGGGCAGAGGGTTGGGGTGGTGATTGAGGGGAGGGAAGGGTTGACCAGGAGCAAGTCATAGGATCATAGAGGATTTTAACTTGGAAGTGATCTTAGAAATCATCTATTCTAACCTTTATTTTAGAGGTGAAGAAACTGAGACCTTGGGAGGTAAGATGACTTACCTATAAGGCAAACATCTAGTGTCAGAGCTGAGATTCTAAACTCATCATCTGGATGAGAGAGGGATAGAAATGGGGAGGGCTGATGAGAAACCCCTAGCTCTGGAAAGCTCTTTGACACCTCTTTCTAATTTTATTAGCCGGAACAAGCAAGTTTAGGACTCTACTGAGGATTCCCTTGTCTTCATCTCAATGCCCCTTGACATCATATCCCAACTTTCTCCTTCTTTTCTCCAGCTTCTGACAAAGAAGTGTTCCATCTCCTTGCCATGTACCCTTGATCTCATCCTCTCTCCACTTCTTCAGTGGATCAAAACCCCAATTATCTTTCCCAAGTGCAAGTTATGTCATCATTTCTCTGATGGCATGGTCTTCTTCAGCAACGAAGGACAAACACACATCTTCTGCTGCAGTCGACACCATTGACCACCCATCCTTCCTTGGTACTCTCCTCCTTGGGCTTTCCAGATATTAATCTCCCCGAGTTCTCCTCCTACCTATAGGACAACTTCTCAATTTCCTTTGATGATTTGCGATTGGTATGTGAGGTCCCTAAATGTAGGCGTTCTCCAAGGGTCTGTCCTAGGTCTCTCATTCTTCCCTATTTACATTTCTCTTGGTCACCTCATCATCAGTTCCCATGGGTTTAATTATCATGCCTCTGTTGATGACTTCAAGATGTATATATCTGATCTCAGTTTGCCCTCTGAAGCTTCCATCCTGCATCACCAACCACCGACTGGAAACTTCAAATTGGATGGAGTCATCTCAAACCCAAACCCAGCATGGCTAGAACAGAACTCATTATCTTTCTCCCCAAACTTTCCATATCTTCCTGTTTCTGTCCCAGGTACCACCTTTCTTCCAAGTTCACAACTTTGACATTCTCCTTGTTTACTCACTGTACATATCTCACCAGTTACCAAATCTTACTATTTCTACGTTTGCAACATTTTTCAAAGTTATCCCCTTCTGTCAACTCACAAAGCTACCAGCTTAGTTCAGACCTTTATCATTAATTACCTCTTACCTAGATTGTATTGAACTCAGCCTCAAGTCTCTTCCAGCTTCAGTCCTTCCCTCACTCAAATACCTCTGTGGCTCCCTATTGTCTGTAAGAGAAAACACAAACTCCTTTGTTTAGTTTTTAAAACTCTCTTCAGTTTGGTCCCAACCCATCTAGCCAGTCTCACTGGACTTTACATCCCTTTCATGCATTCTATAAAACAGCCAAACTGACCTTCTCTCTGTTCCTCAGACAAGATACTCCCAGATGTGTCTTTGCATTGGCTTCCTTTCCTACCCACGCCTGGTATTTACTCCCTCCTCATCACCATCTCAGAGCTGGATGGTGCAGTGGATAGAACTCTAGACCTGGAGTCATGAAAACCTGAGTTCAAATCCAACTTCAGTCACTTATTAATTGTGTAGCCCTGGACAAGTCACCTAGCTTCTGTTTTCCTTAGTTTCCTCAACTACAAAATGGGGAGGGGGATGATAAGAACCACTTACCTTGAAGAGTTGTTGTAAGGATTAAGTGAGATATTTGTTTTATTTTTTAAATTTATTTGTTTTATTTTTGATTTGTGGAATAAAACAAGCATTTTCATAGTATAGCATAATTTAAAAAGATGATTGCACATGAAACTGCAAATCTATTACGTACAACTTGCTATGCCTTTTAAATATATGATAAAGTTATCACGTAAATTTCTTTTTTCCTTTTTTCTTCCCTCCCCCCATCAAAGAGATAGCTACCATTAGACACAAACATATATATAATATATGTATACATAATATATGTATATGTAAAATCATTCTATACATACTTCTATTTATCATTTCTATTTCAGAGATTATTTTTAAAGTCCTTAACACAGTGCCTGGAATTTAGGCATACCTATTTCCTGCCTTTTAAGAACCACCTTCTACCTGAAGTTTTTCTCAATTCCTCCTACTGGTGCCCTCCCTGCCTCTCAAACAATCTTTTAATTAAAGACTTTGTATTTACTCTGTATATATGCACATGTATATTTATTTCCTTTGTTCAAATGAAATCTCTTTGGCACTAGGGATCTGAATCCTTGGTGTCCAGCACGGATGTCAAATAGTTGGCCTTTGCTTAATAAATATTCATTAACTGATTAATTTTTGATTGAGAGGAAGAGGAAGATGGGAAGGAAGAAATATAAAAAATGAGAGAAAAAAATTTACTTTATACCTTAAACCCTTAATGTCTTTTGTTGAATCAAGTCAACAAGTACTTATTAAGTACCTACTATGTGAGAACATGAGAAAATTACTACTGTGTGTTCAAACAAGGTATACAGGGAATAAACTGGAGATAGTCACAGGGAATGTGCTTATTACTGAGAGGGACGGAGAAAGGCATCCAGCTGCGGGTGTATTTTAGTTTTGCATGGAGTCAGAAGTTACATGGACTTATTCAAGAAACAGAAAGGAGTCCAGTGTCTGGGAAGTAGAGTGTGAGGAGGGGAGCAAGCTGCAAGAAGACTGGAAAGGAGCCAAGGTTTAAAAGCCAAACAGAGCATTTTATATCTTATATTTGTCTTTATATTACACAAATTTCTGCGGGTGGGATCACCCCCTCTCCCCTAAATTCTGCTGACACCTTGTGAGTGTCTCTCTGGGTCTCCCTCCCTACCTCCCTCTATGCCCACGTGGCCACATCACATTAATTTGGCATTCCTCTTCCAGTTAGAATACTCTATGAGGAGAACCCCTAAAGACTTATGATGTTATATTCCTAGATTTCAATAGACTGAGTCATTTCATGGCCAGGAAGACCAATCTGGTGAAGTCAGGTTTCTGCGCTCCCTACCCTCATCCCATAGAAATTTACATATAGCATTACCCATGATCCTCTACTCCCATTGCCCAAAATAATTGCCTAACAGATTGTGGTAGAAGGAGAATTCAGAGATTTTGCTTCGATGATTGTAAATGGCTGATTAGCTGTGCTTTGCTTCTTTCTTTTAAAAAATAACTTTCAAAGTTTAAGTAATTAGGGGAGACATGAGGAAAAGAGGAATGGGAAATGGCCATCTCCTACAGACAGCACTCTGTGAGACACTTATTCAGGAGCAGAATGAGGTCTAAAGGTAACAAAAGATGTTACTTCCCCCTTCCATCATCTCAGGACAATAAAGTCTGGGCATAGGCAAAGGCAAAGGCAAAGGCAAAGGCAAAGTCAGCCAGGTGATAAAGACTTCATCATCACCCAAGGCATTCTTACTTAGAGGACCTTGTACTTTCTAAAATTCATGATTTTTTCCCCATTTTATAGATGGGGAAACTAAGGCATAAAGCAATGAAGTTCTATTCCTTGTAGAATGTAAACTCCTTGAGAGCAGGGGCTTCCTTTTTAGTCCTTCTCTCCCAAACACGATGCCTTGAAGAATTTTTTTATCCAGCCTTGTGATTCAATGATAGAGGAATCTTCCGGTTTGGAAACTCCCTTCAATGGCTAATTAAAACTGGGTCTTCTTGATTCTGAGGCTTTACACTGAGTAGGCACTTATGGCATATTTGTTGAATTGAATTGAACTGAAATAACTCTAGAGGAGATGAAAGAACACTGATATGGACCCAGGAGACCAGAGTTCTGAGGACCTTAGAGATGATTTGACAGAGGAGGAAACCGAGGCCCAAGGGAACATGACTTACTCAAAGTCATGAAAGCAATAAATGCTCATGCTCCAATTCCTGTGCTCTTCTACTGACACCAAATTGCAGCATTACCAATTTACTCTACTAATATTTATGTTAATATTAACAATGTTAGACATTTATATAGCATTTTAATTTTGGCGAGTAGATAAGTTCATCATCATCTCATTCAAATCTCACAAAACAATTAGTAGAGAAGGGGTATTCCCATTTTACAGGTGAAGAAACTGAAGCTGACAGGTTAGTGACTTGTCTGTGGCCCCACAGCTTATAAATTTCAGGGATGAAATTCCACCCAGGTCTTCCTGACTTCCATCATTTTGCCTTTCAAACATTCACTACCCATAACTGTCCCTTTCTTGACCCTACTTTCTGCCACTTCTGCTTCTCCACCCTCCCTTGCTGTCAGGGCCCTCTCTCTCCATCTGCTGACATCCCCATCTATCCCCCTTCCTCCCTCTATCATTTCCTCCCTCCCTCTTTCCAATCGACTCCATCCTGCCAGACTCATTCCGGTGATGTAGAACCCAGCTCAGGGCTAAGCGAAGGGCCCCGGTTGGAATGAATCAAGTTTATCGAAAACAAGAAACAAAAAGGAAAAGCAGAAGAAAGAAGGAAAGGGGGAAGGGAGGGAGACTCAGGGGAGGAGGAAACAAGAGAAGGGGGAGACAAATCGAATCAGGGAAAGAGCAGGAAAGAAAGGCCCATTAATTTCCTGATGTTTGCTCAGGGCCTCAAACAACAAGGCGCTGTGTGGAGGTTTATCTTCACCCCTCAGCTGTGAGCCAGCCCATGTTCCAGCATCTCGAACGCTTTAGAGATTTGCCAGGGCCCAGGAAGCAGGCAAGAGACTCCAGATAGGAGTACCAGCCCATACATTACAGCTGCAACCTCGCCGGGCTTTCAGCGCTGCCCATGGGTGAAATTGCATTATACTCTGTTTGGATAATTAGAAGTCACAGACCTCTGGACTGCTTAAGGGAGGGTTCAGGCTTGGGCCTGGGCCTGAGAGGAAGGGCTCCCTGGGGCCTGAGGAAACTCCCACAATGGCTTGGCTGGTGACACGGAGACCCCCTGTGCCTACCCCCACCAAGAAGGAATGAAGAGAGACCTGGAGGGGAAACAGAGGCATGAGGAAGTTGATGCTCTAAGGAAAGGCCAGGCCAGCAAAGCATCAGGGTGAGGAGGGAAGAAAACCTTAAAAGCCATTAGAAGCAAGTTTATCAGAGAGAGGCAGGTCAGGACAAAGAGCCAAAGTGGCTGAACCAGAAAGGATCTAAGAAAGAAGAACGTAGGCACTACGGGGCATGGGACAAGAGTTGGAATCTCAGTTCTGATCTGAGCTCACCCTGTGACTGTGGATAGGTGGCTTACCACCTCTGGGCTTCGATTTCCTCATGAGGATTAAACAGTATGGTTTACTGAATAAGAGAGAGTGGAAGATACCATAAATGGACACACTTTGACCTTTCAAGAGAAAAGGAAAATTCGATTTTCTGATGCTGACCAAGCTGTTTTCCGGCCTAAGTTACAATTTTTAATTGATAAATATGAGGTAGATGGTTTCTTCCTAGAGACTAGATGGTCTCTCTTAGCTCTGATGTTCTATGCTCCAGTAGCCCTCCTAGCTCTGATATTTTCTAAGGTCCCTCCCAGCTCTGACATCCTGCGTTCTAAGGGCCCTCCCAGCTCCAACATTCTGTATTCTAAAGACCCTCTCAGCTCTGACATTCTGTGTTCTAAAATCTTTTAGCTCTGCCCTTCTCTGTTCTATTGGACCTCTTATTTCTGGATTCTATTGTCTAAGGACCCACAGTGTATGTTCTAAGGTCTATGACAGCTCATTCTATCTTCTAAAACCTCTTTAAGTTCTGACATTCTCTGTTCTAAGGGGCCCTCTCAGCTCTTACATTTTACATTCCAGGAGCACTTGGCCTTTGAGGACACTTTCTGCCATGGGAGACATACATTCACACTACTCTACTCCTCTGTTTTCTCATCCTGGCATGGAGCTAACTCAGTGGAGTGCAAGCTCTGGTAGCTCCTACCAAACAGGGAAGACTTTGTCTTTGGACCTAGAAGTGACCTGTATATGGGAAGGCCAAGGACAAACTCAACCAAACAAACAAGGGCTTGGCTGCACAACGCTGGCCACCAGGTAGCAATTTTTTTTTTCATTCATTATAACAAATGAAGATGTGTACTAAGGTGTTGGAAGGTTATGTTCTGTACTGATAGTGAAAGCACAGAGTCTTGGAATATTGGGAGCAAGCAGGAAAAGGGAAATCTAGGTTTCTTGACTCTAGGTCCTGTAACTATGAAAGCAGAAGATTCCTTTCCTAGAGTTAGCAAGAAGAGAGTTGTTTTTCTGGTAGATAGATAGATAAACAGATAAATGATAAATTAGTAAACAGATAAATGACAGGAAACAAATAAGATATACAGATAGATATATATATAGACAGAGAGATGAAGCACTGATTGAGCACTTAATGTTATCCAGCATAGAAGAAGATGGATGGATGGATAGACAAATGGATAGATAGAGATGGATGGATAGATAGATAGATAGAAGCATTGATTAAGAAGTTATGGTCTAAGCACTATACTAAGTGCTGGGGACAGAAATATAAGCAAGGCAATCCTTGTTCTCAAGGACCTTACATTCTAATGAAAAACAATTCATAAAGAGAAGTTAGGAAAAGAGGAACTGGGGCATAGAACAGGTCAAGAAGTGATGTGGAGGCCTGGCATCTAGCAAGAAATTTAGTACTTTGATATTCTGTTACATTAGGGGAGAATGCCACAGGGAGCTATATTCTCGGGGCCCTAGGCCACCTAGAGGACAGGGGATGAGGTTTTCCTTATCTTTGTTTCCATCAGAGAGAGTAAATGAGATTTGGTTCCCACCCCTGGGTTAAATAGATGACCCAGGATCCCTCTTTCCCACCCTCCTTCCAATATCTGGTAATGCCAACTAATAATATCTAATACTCTGCTGTATATATCTTAACACTATACCTACCCCGCCCCCCAATTCCTGCTCCCTTCCTGATGGTCAGCAAGGACACTTCTCCATCTGTTCCAAACACCCTAGATTCCTCTGTCTTCCCCATTAAAGCTGGCACTGAGGTTGAGACAGATGGGTCAGCTTCCTGCCCAGTAGGAAGGTCAGGGCAAGAATCTTTTCCACCCTGCATGTCCACTCCTGAAGTGAAGGCAGTAGAAAGAAGCTGGTTGAAGACCCGAGTGATTAAGGAAGCCTCAAAGAAGAGATTAGCCCAGGCTTCTTCCCATGGGGGATGGAAGGGAGAGGCCTAGCAGCCCTATTCCCCAGAACCTAGTCTTCTAGATGGAATCTCTACCCTTCCCCCTTCACCATCAACCTCTCCCTGCCCCTGGTCTTTCTGTTCCAAATGCCACCTCCTGATGGCTTTTTAATGACATAGCATTACCCACATGAGCCAGAGGACACCACCATGTGTCATACACTCCTGGTGCATTCTGGGAGCTTCATCTGGTTCCAGCGTATTCATTTTATTGAAATAATCTCTGCTCAGCACCGCTGGTGACTGAACCATCTTGGCTCAGTGGCCTCACTCAATATCAACTTTCCATGCTTAACAATTAGTGCAGGAGAAGACGAGAGTTTCATTGAATAAGTGTTGAATGTCACACATGATTAGGAGCCCTGGCCGCAAACTAACCAACCAATTCAGTTTTGGCCTTTCTGGTGCTGATGAGTAATAATTAGACTCTGCATTAACCCTCTGAGCTCTGGTCATCCCTCAGCCTGCTACCCTCTCTCCTTGGGCAGCTAGGTGGTACGGTGGATAGAGCACCAGTAGTCAGGAGGACCTGAGTTCAAATCTCACCTCAGACACTTGACACTCACTAGCTGTGTGACCTTGGGCAAGTCATCTCATCCCAGTTGTCTCATCCTGGGTCATATCCAGTCATCCTGATGAATATCTGGTCACTGGATTCAGATGGCTCTGGAGGAGAAGTGAGGCTGGTGACCTGCACAACCCTCCCTCACTCAAAACAAAGTTAAGTGCAAGTCATGTCATTATTTCTCTGATGGCATGGTCTTCTTCAGCAACGAAGGATGAGCACACCCTCTAGCCTTATCCAGAGGCATCTGACATCCCTGAGAGTGTTGGATGGGAGGAGCAGGATGCCTTCATCATTAAGCTGATCAGTGTAGAAAGGATAGAGGGAACACAGAGATACTGAGAAACTTCTACCTGCCCACAACCACCTACTAACTTAGTGATCTTTTCCACTAAGAAGTCCTAGATTCAGAGCTGTATGCCCTAAGTTCTGATCTCAGCTCTGCCACAGATGATCTTTATAAATGAGTGTCTTTATAAAGTAATGGATTTGGAATACATGATCCTTAAGTCTCCCCTCTCAGTCTATATTCTAAGGCCCTTCCCCAGATCTGACATTGTCTGTTCTAAGATCTCCCAAATCTGACACTCTGTGTTCAAAGGGCCCTCCCAGCTCTGACATTCTCTATTCTAAAGTCTCTTCCTCTCTTTTCTGATCCTGAATATTTTAAGGTTGTCCCCTCTCCTACTCTGATGTTGTCTGTGCTAAGGTCTCTGCTAGCTTTGACATGTTACGTTGATATTCCAATCTAGTAAGTGAAAACAAAAATTCAATCTTTCACCAAACATTTATTACTTACCTATTACATACATAGTATTGTTTAACCTCATGGAGGTTATAGTCTTAAAAAATATAAAACACAAAGATAACTCTAATAACACAATATTGGCTTAACTTTGCATGTCTTCCACTTCCAGTATGTTGATGCTGGAGATACTTAATATGTGCTTATTGATGAATACTCATGAAGAATGGATCAATCAAGACTTCCCAGAGAAGATGGTTTTGATTTGGGTTTTCAAGGCTGGATAGCAATTAAATCGATAAAAGTATGTGTTGGGGGAAACATTCTCACCAAACTAAAAAGACTGAGGGAAGACATGGAGTCCACAGCGTTCCTAGTAGATTTTGGATTGGTTAGGGAATGCTTCTAGTGTGCCCGGGAAAAGGAGACTAAGATATTGTTTGCCTTCCAGGAGCTCCCATTTTAGTTGAGAAGTTAAGACTTTCATACTTGAAGAAACCAGAGAACAATAAAAGAGAATTATCTGAAAGCTGTAAATTCAGAGAAACGATGCCATATTGAGTTTCCCAATAGATAAGTAATAAAAAGATATAATAGGCAATTCTCAAAGGAAGAAATACAGCCATAATAAAATACCCCAAAACACTAAGAAAAAGAAAAATTCAAAGTCAGTCGATAGGCATTTTTCAGCACCTACTAGGTGCCGCCTGTATTAAGTGCCTGGGATACAAAGAAAGGCAAAAGACAGTCTCTGCCCTCAAGGAGTTTGAAATCTAATGGGGAAGACAACACGCAAACAATTATGTTCAAAGAAGCTCTAGATGGGATAAATTGGCAAAAATCAATGGAGGGAAGGTAATCATGTGAGGGGGAACAAAAAGTCTTCCTGTGGAAGGTGACATTTTAATTTGAACTTGAAAGAAACCAGGAGGTAGAGATAAGAAGGGAGAAAATTCCAAAGATGGGGGACAGTCAGTGAAAATGCATGGACTTCCAAAATGGATTGTCTCCCGCTCAGAACAGCAAGGAGATTAGTGTTCCTGGTCACAGAATGTGTGGAAGAGAGGAAGGCATAAGAAAAGAAAGGAAAGGTAGGAGAGGGGCAGGTTATGAAGGACTTTAAATGCCTGGCAGAGAATTGTATTTTGATCCATTAGGTAACTGACACTGCAGTTGAATTGAGGGGAGGGTGACCTAGCTGTGGTTGACTTATTTCAGTCATGTCTGACTCTTTGTGACCTCATCTGGGGTTTTCTTGGCAGAGATACTAGAATCATTTACCATTGCCTTCTCCAGCTCATTTTACAGATGAGGAAACTGAAGCAAAGAGGGTGAAGTGGCTTGCCCAGGGTCACACAGCTAGTAAGTACCTGAGTCTGGATTTGAACTCATGAAGTCTTCCTGATTCCAAGTCCAGTGCTCTTTCCACTGTGCCACCTAGCTGACATAGTCAAACTTATACTTTAAAAGATCAGTTTGATAGCTGAGTAGAGAATGGATTGGAGTGGGGCTAGACTTGAGACAGAAGGAGCAACCAGAAGGCTATTGCAATAGTCAGGTAGGAGATGATGAGGGCCTGCACCAAGATGGCAGCAGGGTCAGAGGAGAGAAGAGAGGCATTTAAGAGAGAGTTACCTTTATAGAAGGCAAATCAACAGTTCTTGGCAACTGAAAGTGATTATGACAGCTAAACTAGGAGCCTGGGGGACTGGGAGGATGGTGTCATCCTTGACAACAATACAGAATTAAAGAGAGGGAAGGATGTGGGGGGAAGGTTAAGGAGTTCAGTTTGGGGACATGTCAAGTTTTCAGTGTCAATGGGACATCCAGTTTGAGATTATTGGAAGTTAGTAGAGATGTTCAGGCTGGAGAAGTAGATCTTAATAATAGAGAGGGAGAAAAGAAGAGGGCCCTTGAAAGACTTGTAAGATGCCCATGATTTTTCAGGCATGACCTGGATGAAGATCCTAAAAAAGAGACTGAAAAGGAACAATCAGACATGTGGAAGACCCTGAAGAAAGCTGTGTCATGGAAATCTTGAGAGAAGAGATCATTATCAGATTGAAAAAAATGACCCAGAAAAGGGAAATGGCACTTGTTGGTGGGGCTGTGGGAAAATAGCCTACTAGGGGGAGGAGCCAAGATGGCAGAGTAGAAAGATTCACATATGCTAGCTCCGAACCCACAGCCCATAAAATAGATGTAAAGAAGAACTCCTAACAAATTCTGGAGCAGTGGAAGCTGCACAACAATGGAGTGGAGGAGATTTCTGTTCCAGAGAGCCCTGAAAAACCAAGACCAAAGGTCCGTTGTGCATTGGACCCAGAGCAGAGCCCAGCCCTGCCTTGGCCTTGTGGCACCAAGAGGACCAGATTCAAGCAGGCTTCAGGGACAGAATCTCCAGCAGCAGCGCAGGTCCATCCACCCACAGATGCCAAAGGTTAATGAGAGAGCTGGTTTGGCTCACCAAGAGGGGAGCGGGGTGTCCCCATAACTCAGGCCCCCTCAGGAGACAGCAGCAGAGGCAGCAGCGGACAGGGCCTCCTAAAGCAAGCAGGTGCTTGGATCCATTGTTGAAGGTCTCCACATAAACCCCCTGAGGGAACTGACCCCTACCCAAGCACCTGAATTTAATCTTACATTGAATAGCAGCCCTGACCCTGCTGAAAGCCCTGAGGCTGGGGAGCAGCATTTGAGTCTCAGACCCCAAGCACTGGCTGGGTGGATCTGGAGGGAAGATGGGGGTGGAAAGGAATCTCAGAACTCAAGTAACTGGCTAGGAAAATGCCCAGAAAAGGGGAAAAAAATAAGACCATAGAAGGTTACTTTCTTGGTGAACAGATATCTCCTCCCATGCTTTCAGATGAGGAAGAACAATGCTTACCATCAGGGAAAGACATAAAAGTCAAGGCTTCTGTATCCCAAACATCCAAAATAAATATTCAATGGGCTCAGGCCATGGAAGAGCTCAAAAAGGATTTTGAAAATCAAGTTAGACAGGTGGAGGAAAAACTGGGAAGAGAAATGAGAGAGATGCAAGAAAAGCATGAAAAATGGGTCAACACCTTGCTA
>CM053771.1:38127203-38300156 GCA_028658325.1 Potorous gilbertii | reverse complement strand
CATAATAGTCGTGTTGTGTAAGACTAACTATATTTCCCTCCATCCTATCCTGCCCCCCATTGTTTCTATTCTCTCTTTTGATCCTGTCCCTCCCCGAGTGTTGATTTCAAGTTGCTCCCTCCTTCCATTGCCCTCCCTTCCATCATCAAATTACTTTTAATTAAATTAAGTGGAACTCAGAAAACTATTAGAATAACACAATATTAAAGGTAAAAGGCCCTAGCATATGCAATGTCAGAGCTGGAAGGGCCTTTAGAACATAGAATGCTACTTCTGAGAGAGTTCTTAGAATATAGAATATCAGAGTTGAGGAAGGGTTTCAGAATATAATGTTACAGATAGAAGAAACCTTAGACCATGAGTAGGGAATCTGCGACCTCGAAGTTACATGTGGACCTCTAGGTCCTCAAGTATGGCCCTTTATCGGAATACAAACTTGTGTAAAGTCAAAGGGCCACACTTGAGGACCTAGAGGGCCACATGTGGCCTCAAGGCAACAGGTTCCCCACCCCTGAGACTGCAGCATCAGAGTTGGGCAGAGGCTTAGAACCATGAATGTCTAAGCTAGGAAGGCCTTAAATCCCACTTTCTGTAAGAGGCCCTTTCCTTTCTGCCCCCAATTCTAGCACTTTCTCCTCTGAGATTACCTTGCATTCTCACTGTATATATTCTATATGTATCTAGTTATTTTCATATTGTCTCCCCCAACAGAATAGAAGCTTCTGGAGGTCAAGGAATATATTTTTGCCTTTTCTTGTAGCCCCAGAATTTAACACAGCAGGGGGCACATAGTAAGTGTTCAATAATTAATTCTTGTTCACTAACCGACTCACTGGCTTAGAGCACAGGATTATCTGTTGGAAGAAACCTCAGAACAAAGTGTGTCAGCGTTGGTGATTATCCATTTCTGTCAGCAGTTCTTGGTTTTGACTCCATGGACCATTATGACTCCTCCAGGATAAGCTGCCCGTGGGAAATCTCATTAGCATGCAGACTAACCCAGTTTTAGATGCTCAGCACCTTCTCCTCTCACCCTCAGTTGCACTTTCCTCTGATTGTGGGGCTAACATACAGAACACTACATGCCTCCCCAAACCTTCCTTTATAGAAGGCTCATAAGAGGAAGAGGAGCAGAATTCTTTGCAGGAGCACCGGCTACACGTGGTGGACGTCTCTGGGCAGCAGATAGGGCACAGCCCTGCCCCAGCTGCTGGACAAGCACACGATACTGGAAAAAGGTCCTCCATCGGCTGAGCAACAGGATAGGACTCAGGATAGCCAAGTTGTACCCAAGGCTCTTCCTTGCTCAGTGATATTGTGCAGTGCACTGGCAGACAGGGAGGAAGATCAGTGCCAGGGACTCCCTGCAGAAGGGAGGCTGATAGAACAGATGGACACAGCCCCCCCTGGCAGGAGCACAGGTGGTAGAGCAGCTAGGCCCTCATTAAGGCAGCTGGGGGCTATTTCTGATGAGCATGACTGACCTGAAGTTGCATAGGTAAAATCTTCTGTCCTTGATGGATGCCAGGGTAAGTTATTGCTTACCCAACTTCTGCCCACACTCCTGTTTGTCTGGCTTTCCAGCCAGGCAAGAGAAAAAGACCATTTCTGGCATCCTCTCCTCCTCTGGTGTCCTCTTTCCATCCTTATCTGACTCCCTATTGCCAGATGGATGGAGCTGCATACATGTGAGCTTGGGGCTCCAAGGCACTCACTTAAGGAATTCCATACTAGCTTCATGGCTGAAGGGGTCTCTTGACAATGAGTTTGGAAAAGTCATTTCCTCTATCTGGGCCTCAGTTGTGCCATCTGTAAAATCAAGGAACTTTACTAGACTAAATCCTGTCTAACTTTGCTTCTAAAATTCCTTTTAGCTGACATTTGTTCATTTAAATACCCTCCCAGCTCTGACATCCTGTGTTCTAAGGGCCCTCCCAGCTCTGACATCCTGTGTTCTAAGGGCCCTCCCAGCTCTGAAATTCTGTGTCCTAAATTCCCTCCCAGCTCTTTCATTCTGTGTTCTAAGGGCCCCTCCCAGATCTCACATTCCTTGCTCTAAAACCCCTTGCAGCTCTGATAGTCTGTATTCTATGGGCCCTCCCAGCCCTGACATCCTGTGTTCTAAGGGTCCTCCAACTGTAACATTCTGTGTTCTAAGGTTCTCCCAGCTCTGACATTCTCTGTCCCAACTGCCCTTCTATCTCTGGCATGCTATGTTTTAAAGCCCTGTCCGACTCAAACATTCTCTGACTCTTGTCAGAATGTCCTACCCCTCCCCTTTCACACAGCAGTCCCCAAAGCACCTGTCTTGCCATGGAGGCCATTGCTAAATTATGGGACCATTCATTCCTCCCTGGATTAGCCTAAGTATATTTATGGTGGAGGTTTCTTTCTCTGAGATAAACTGAGAAAAATTCATGGCCTCAGGGCTCAGCTGGTTGTCACTGAATGCAAACAGCCAAAGCAGCAGAAGAGAGGGAGGCAGAGGCAAGTGCAGCCTCCCCAGGAGAAAGGATAGAAGCAGGATTTTAAGGGCTGCCCCGGATTAGAGCCATGGAATCAAACCCAAATAGAAACAGAAGCTACTTCACTCTGTGTGAGAATCCCTACAGGCTGCATATTGACTTAGAAAGCCACATACTAACATTATCTATTTTCTAATGTGTTTTTATTTGGTTAAATATTTCCAAATTACATTCTAATCTGGTTCTTAGCAGGCAGATGTGTTGTGGGCTGCCTGTAGGACACCTCTGGATTTAAGCAGAGATCAGGGAAATGTAGTGAGCGATGGGACAGCAGAAAGATGGGGAGCGGAAGAAACTGGGAAAGGGCCACAGGGCTTTCAGGCACCCCAAGACAGCGGAAACAGGGGACCCAGCAGGAGTTCCCTTGGGGTTCCACCCCCTGAAGCACAGCTGGCCAGCTTCCCTCTGGAGCCTGTGGGAGGCCCTTTACAGAAGACTGGAAGCACCCTTGGGAGGAAGAGTCAGAATAGAGCTGTTCCTTAGCTGCCAGCCTCACAGACCCCTCTGATGGATAATGTGGCACCTGCTTTGATGGAGGCCGAGGGGCTCCCTTCCCCCCTCCCCATGCCCCCCATCTCCAGCCTTCCCTGAGTGGAGCTCCATCAGCCCCGCCCCAGGCTGGCGATCAAGTCCTCCTTCCTAATCTCAGCTGCCTTTTAGGATTCATTGCCAACAATAATTAGGTCTCATAAGGATAAAACTTAAATGAGTCTGTAGCCTTTGGGGATGGTATTAGCACCGCTAACTCTGTTTGTGGTTTAAATATTAATGTCAAAGTGTAATTACTACCCCTTCTGTCAGAGGCGGACACTGGAAGCAGGAGCTGCCCTGCCGCCAGGGGGGTGTAGTCACTCTGGTCTGCCTGATGTCGGGTGTGTGTGTGTGTGTGTGTGTGTGTGTCTGTGTCTGTGTGCCTGTATGTGTGTCTGTGTGTCTGTGTCTATGTCTGTCTCTGTCTGTGTGTCTATGTCTGTGTGTGTCTGTGTCTGTGTGTGCCTGTATGTGTGTCTGTGTCTGTGTGTCTGTGTCTATGTCTGTCTGTGTCTGTGTCTGTGTGTCTGTCTGTGAATGTGTGTGTGAATGCATATGTATGTATGTGTGAAAATGTATATCTGTGATTGGTGTGAGAAAAAATGTACGTGAATAGTGTGAGAGTGAGTGTGAGCATGTGAGTGTGTGAGTGCATGTGTGTGTCAGTGTATATGTGTGTGAATGTGTGTATCTGAGGGAGTATGTGAATGTATGTGATTGTGTGTCTCTGTGTCTGTGTGTGAGTGCATGTGTGTTATCTCTGTGTGTGTGTGAGTGAGTGTGTGTGTGTGTATGTGTGTGTGTGTACAGAGACAGAGGAGAGAGAAAAACGGGTTAGGGAAGGAGAGAGAGCACTTTGGACTTAACTTGTTAGTGTTTCAAATGCCAGAAAGTTTGAAATGAAGTTTGAACATTTAGAATTCCAGAAAATCTTGAAATAGTGAGAACCCTGAGGTCCTTTGCAGGCGTCTTTGTTCTTAAGGATCTTCTAGTTCTGATAGTTTATGTGCTAAGAACCATGTCCTTCTCTGACATTCAACATTCAAAGTCCCTTCCCAGCTCTGACATCCTGTGTTCTAAGGGCCCTCCCAGCTCTGACCTCCTGTGTTCTAAGGGCCCTTCCAGCTCTGACATTCTGTGTTCTAAGGACCCTCCCAGCTCTGACACTGTGTTCTAAGGGCCCTCCCAGCTCTGACCTCCTGTGTCCTAAGGACTCTCCCAGCTCTGACCTCCTGTGTCCTAAGGGCTCTCCCAGTCCTATTTTTCTGTATTCTAGAGCCCTAGCCAGTTTGGACATTCCAGAGAATTTGAAACGGGACGTTTAGAATTCAAGAGAAACTAAAACTTTGGAAGAACCTGGACTTCCAGAAGCTTTACAGTTCTTGGGATTTCATAGAACTTGGGACCAGAAGCCATTGGTTAGATGCATCCAGAAGTGATGGGAGCTGCCTCAGGAGGTACTAGGTGCTCCTTTATCAAGTCTCCAGTGAAAGGCTGGATGATTGTATCGTAGGCATAGGAAGAGGCTTCTTTTTGACGTCTGAGTTAGACTAGGAAGCTGCCCAGGTCTCTTCCAACTCTGTTTCCCTGACTGTTTCTCTCCTTTGCAACTATGGCATTTGGGGATTGTGTGATCTCATTCAGCCCTATAATATTTTTTATATTTAGCATATGAACAGCCCTCGGAAGAGGATTGGGCTTGACATATTCTCAATTCCTCAGGCCGCCTCCACACTCCCAGGCCCTGCTCTTACTCACCAACATCGTGTCTCAGGAGATATGACCTGTGTCCAAATGTACATTTTACATACTCCCCTTTCCGGTCTTAAAATATACCGTATACTCTGTGAGCCAGTGACACTGCTCTCTCTGACTGCTCTTCTCACAAGACCCTCCATCTCCCGGCTCTGGGTATTTGCCTGGCTGTCCCCCCATGTCTGGAACTCTCTTCCTCCTCACCTCTGCCTCCTGGCATCCTGGCTTCCTTCAAGTCCCAGTTAAGAATCTCACCTTCCACTCCATGGGAAACCTTTCCTAATCCCCCTAATTCTGGTGCTTTCCTTCTGTTCATTAGTCCCCATTTATCTTGTAGGTAATTTGTCTGTACACTATTTGCATGTTGTCTTTTTCATTAATTAATCAATGGGCTCCTTGAAGGCAGAAACTATCTTTTAACTTTAAATTTTGTATCCTCAGCCCTTAGTATAGTGCCTAACATGAAGTAGGTGCTCCATAGATATTTATTGACTGACAAATAATCCATTGGCATCAGATAATCTCTCCCTGCAGGATAACCAAGGGAGCAGACAGAGTCAGAGCTAGCAACTTTGTGATCCAGAGCAAGCAGCTTGAAATTTACCCAAGGCAATGGGGGGGTGGGGGGAAGAGTGGTGAGACTGAGACACATGGGGCATAAGGTGGTGTTAGGTAAGAGATGATTCTGTGGGGAACAGTAACCTGTGGGGTGGAGACTGGGGTATCCCACTTTAGGTGGAGAGCCAGGATTCCTTGGGGAGGAAGAGGGGAAGCCAGAAAGACACAGACAGAGAAGAACCCTCTCTGGGACATAGGGTGGAGAAACTCATCTGTTAGCTTCCTATTTTAATTATTCTTGTTAATTATGAGTTGTTTCTTCCTTCTGAAGTATAAGTGCTGGTCAGTGCCCTCTAAATGTCAACCCTCTTAAGCCAAGACACAGTCCCTCTGCCCTAGTTATAGCCTAATTAGGACTCTGGGAGCAAGGCTAGTTGGTATTCCTGAGTCTCCTTGGGGCATTATATCAGATGGATTAGATAATGGTTCACCACTTCCTGTTTTCTATTGCTCATCAGGGTCTTCTGAAGCCTGGTAAGGGCAATATAAGAATGACCATAAGGCACTAGGTTCCCTCACTTGGGTTAACTGCTGTGTGCAACCTGTCCCCAGCGTTGCTCCCAGGACTGTTGTGTGAGTGCCCAAATCTTCAGTGGACTGTCTATAGAGCACACGAAAGATTCTAAGTGGGAAGTAAAAGCAATGGATGATAGACTGAGAGTTGACTCTGGAGTTAGAGGTCCTGGGTTCAAATCCTGCCTGTGACCTTGGGAAAGTCACTTAACCTTTCCTGGGCCTCAGTTTCCTCATGGTTAGACAAGACAGCTTCTGAGGTTTCTCTCAGTTCTAAATCTGTAAACCTGTATTACCAGATCCACCTCAAAGTTAAAACAAATGATACAGGCAAGATTGATGGAAAAGTTTGAGTTGCTGCAGAGAAGTGTAATTACTATCTTACCAAAGTGAAAAGATAAAACCCTGCACTGGTGGCCAGCCCTCTCAGGCTGGGCTTTCTCCTTGGGGTGGGGCTGGGGCTGTTACATTTGGGGAGCCACGTGATTCAACCCTGTGGTTTGTCATGAAAAATTCCTGTGATCACGGAGTTCTCCCATGTGTCTTCATAAGCTCCATCCTCTTCCTGTCTTCCCATACCTGATCTTTCTTTGATCCCAGGAAGAGCGGGCAGAGGAGCCAAAGAAGGGGAAGTAGAAGGGTCAGACTTTAAGGAGGGTGGGGAAGATTGCCAGCATTATTGTCAAGCTTTTCTTCTGACCCCAGATCCCTTCCAGACACACCAGAAAAGCCCAGGCCCCCGCTATTGCCTGCTAATCCCATGTCAGCCAGGAAGAATGGCAAAAGGGAAGGAACTGAGAAGAGGAGGAAGAGGCAGGAGAGAAAGTTGGGACCAAGCATCTTCACCCTGGAACAGAGAGGGGGAAGTTCTTCTCATTGTGACAGAGTATGAGAGGAAAGGGGTACACCTCTATGAAGTTGAGAAGCAAGACTGAGGTTATGATGGGCTGAGTCAGAATGACAGGGAGCTATAGTGTGAAGGGGGAGAGAGCATAGAATGAGTCAGGGAGAGCTGAGAGGGGGAAGAAACAAAGACAGACAAAGACAAAGGCACAAGGTAAAAGAAAAAGAGAGAGAGACAGAGAGGAGGGGAAGAGAGATAATGGGAGATAGACAGGAGAAAGACAGAGTGAGAGAGGAGGGGGAGAGAAAAGACAGAGAAAAAGAGAGAGGAAGAGAGAGGAGAGAGAAAAAAGAGGCAGAGACAGAGGGGGAGGGGAAGAGAGGATAGAAAGAAAAGAATAACAGAGACAGAAAGAGGAAGAGGGGAAGAGAGAGAATGGGAGAGAGAGAAAAGGAGAGACAGAGAGATTGAGAAAGAGAGGTTGTTATTCATTTCCCTTCATCTCTGTTCATTCTGGATAAATAGAGCAGAAAAGGCAGCCCAGGGAAGAAAGAAACAGGGCATGAAATTAAGCTTTTGCTCAGTAATGGCTTACTTAGGCCAGGCCCCTGTAACCATGGTTAGAAACATCAGTTCTGCTCTGTGGTCTGGGTTTTGCAGGTAAGGGTGTGTGTGTGTATGTATGCGTGTGTGTGTGTGTGTGTGTGTGTGTGTGTGTGTGTGTGTGTATGTATGTATGCTCTCAAGTGTTGGGGAGCAAGAACGGGCAACAGCTGAGAAGGGGCAGACACTACACGTCGCTCTGGTATGGCCAGTGCCAGTCTCTATCCCATTTTCTCTCTACCAGCCATACCCTCAATGGCCCCTGTCCTCAGGATTGCCAAGGGAGCTCTGAGAAGCTCTCTCTGGGGAGAAGGGCCTCCCTCTTGTTGTCGGCGAGTCCACTGGGACTAGATCTGAAGTTTAGCCTAATGCTGAGAAGACAGGCATGGGGGATGGACCATGGCATCCACCCCCAGCCTCCAGGTGCTCAGTTCCCCTTCCTGCCCCTCTCAGCCTCCCTCCCCAACCTGTTCCCCAGTAGCTCAGACAAGAGCCAGGCTGAGGTTGCTGTGAAGTCAGCTGCCCCCCAGTAGCTCCAAAGAGCTGGGGAAGGTACTTTCATTAGACATCAGAGGAAAATCCCCCGGAGTTTAAGGGATTTAGTGAATTAATACAACCGAATTTTAGACGATCAAAAGCATCTCTTTGAGGTGGCTGCATTTACAGTGGAATATGGAGGGCAGCTGCCACACTGACCCTTGTTGCCCTCTCTCACAATTCAAGAGTCTTCACTGGGACTTGGAAAGCTGGGAGGCTTGATCCGAGCTGGTTTCCGTGCATGCTGGAGGACAGGCCCAGGAGCCCTGCCTCGGAGCACAGATGCTCGGTGCTGCACAGGTGTCTCTGGTGGGTGAGGCTGGGGGGACTCTGCCAGGCTCGTTCTGGGCATGTCTGCAGAAGACAGAGAGAAAGACAGGGCCCAAGATGATGAGGGCTTCCATCTCCCACACCGACCAGGCGAGGTGCCGCACCCCCTGGAACACGTCTTGATGAAGGGGGCCGTGTCTGTGGTAGTAGTGGAGCAGCAGTGAGAGGATCAGTTGCAGGGCCTCTTGTGTCCCTTAGCTGCCTGCTCCTGCCCACCTTGATGGGCCCCCCATTATTGCCTCACATTGGGACACTATGACACCAACTGGCCTCCAGACCTATCTTCCAGGTCCTCTCTCCCCTCACAAACCTCCACTGCATATACAGTAACCACAGATCTGGTCAAATCATCCCTGTGCTCAAAAACCATCTCTGACTCCCTATTGCTTACCAAGTTCCACAGCTTGGCATTTAAGGTACTCCAAAGCCTGTCTCCAAGCTACCTTTCCTACTTTACCTACCACCAGAATTGAGAAAGACTTGAATTCAAATCTTACCTCTGATTTTCCTAGCCATGGATAAGACACTTAATCTCAAGGACCTCAATTCCTCACCTGTAGAATGAGGTGGTCAGACTGGGTGACTTCCAGGTCCGATAATCCTATGGAAGCCTCTGCTCCAACCGAATTGTCACCTCTCATGGCTTGGCAAGGTGTCCTCTTACACATACTAGGTGGCCCAAAATGTGATTGCTGATGACATTGAGATATCAGGAAATTCCAAAAAGAAATGCCCTCTTTGCTGCTAGCTACTTCTTCAGCCTCCTTTTGGGTGTTACCAAGAAGTAATACAGCATTTCTTACTAGTTCTGTGCTGAGAACAAGAAAATGCCTCTCTAGGCACATCTCAAGGTACAAGTCATGCTTAGGGACTGAAATTGTGATTTCAGTGACAGAGAGAACCAAGAGAACACTCTACCAACATAAGTTGGCACCTGCTTCAAAATGTCTTCAGTACTGAGAATTTAAGGGATTTGTCTAGAATCACAAATCCAAGGTGAGATTTGAACCTGGGACCATCCCCAGGTATGATACCTCTATACTATAATATACATATATATATATATATATATATATATATATATATGTATATATATACATATATATATATTGGCAAATTACAGGTGCATGGCATAATTGCAGAGTTCAGCTTGGTCTAGGTAAGGAGCTCTCTCTTCTGGAGCTATCAAGTCTCCATCCTCCTCTCCCACATCTACCTCCTCTCCCCCAAACCCCCAGCACCCTTTGTTCACGATCTTGAACCATGGAGCCCATCAAATTAAAACTAGAAAGGACCTTAGGGTCATCTAGTCCAAGCCTCTCCTTGTCCAGTTGAGTAAACTGAGGCAGAGAGTGGGGGAAGTTCCTTTCCCATGTCTGTGTCTTGTGTTTTCTTTCGAGGTGTTGACCCCATTTCCATGCACAACTGAATGCCTAACTCCCTTATGCACTAAAGGAGCCTTCAGTCTAATTTTACCAGCTCTTCTCTTAGAGCTCACAGTTCAACCTGCCCTTCCCATGCCCCGAGTGCTAACAATGCTCTCCACTCCAGCCTCCATCTCTCACTAAGTCTCCCTGACCTCTTCGCACCTCCAGTTTCCCCACCTGTCACCTCCTCCTCCTCTTTCTCTGACTCATCCTGTTTTCTTTCTCCTGCTGTTCTCTGTTCTTCCTTCCCCCAGATGCCTGGGTCCAAAGCTTTTCATCTATTATGCACTTTCCTCCCAGTCACTCTCTTGGCTTGTTCACTTACCCATTAAAAATGTACATTCACAAACATCTTCATTTACATAGGAAGAATCACCTTCTGGAGAGGCCCTACCATGGACCCTGACACTCAAGGAGAGGGAAGTGAATATTCATGCTCTGAGGGGGAAAAAAGGAAAGAATATTAGAGTTATCTTAGTAGTTTCATTGGTAGAATAGCCAGATTGACAGGTTAGGAACCAGGAAACTCCAGGTAGAAGCCTCACTTCATAGACTTAGTCCCTGAGTAAATGATTTTTCCTTTATGTGTCTCAGTTTCCTCATCTGTAAAATGAAAGGGTTGAATTCAGTGGTCTCAAAAGTTCCTTCCAGCTCTAAATCTATGAGCCTAAGAGTAGGAGATGGACCCTTTTATAGGTTGGCAGGAGGTAAAGTTCCTGAGGAGAGTCGTTCTCTGAGGATAACAAAAGTGATGGGATGTGGAAATCATGAGAAGACCAACTTATCAGAATGTGAGCCAGAGCTTGCCATTTTGTAGTAAGGGCTTTTTAAAAAAGCATTCATTCATTCATTTATGGGAGCCTCTTGAAGTCCCCAGAGATCAAACCACATTGATATCACATAGAACCCAGCCAACCCAAAGACCTTATAATCAGCTAAATGAATGACAAAATTCAGCTCTACCTAACGAAGAGTCCTGAAAAAGTCCCAATCTCCCAGAGCTGAGAAGTGTTTGAGAGAGGATTTGAACGTGGGTCTTCCTGATTCTTGGTCCAACACTCTATCCACTGCACCACCAAACTGCCTGATAAATGAAAGAAAACCTCTTGCAGATGGGGACATATTAGCTGAGTCTTGAAGCCAGCTAAGAATTTCAAGAGGCAGAGATGGAGGAGTGGGAAAGACGATATTCATTAATGAGTGTGATGTCCCAACAGACAGTAGCCATAAAAACAAAGTTATGGTGCTTTTTGCTTTTGTTTTGGAATCTAGACTGTGTGCGGCTTCCAGAGCCAAATGGAGGAATTTGTATTTTACCCTAGAGCTGGTAGGGAAGCAATGAAGGCTTCTGAGACAGCAAGTAACATAGTCTCTCCTAGTTTAGTCATACTAATGTGGCCTCTGTATGAGGATGGATTGAAGAGGAATGTGGAGAGAGGCCAGCCAATTAGGAAGTCATTACAATAGTCTGAGGGACGTAAAGATAGAAATGTCTAATGGGAAACATGGGTGGAAGAAGAATGAGGAAGCTACATGGCTGAGTGCTATGTGACCCTGGGTCAATCACTTCACTACCCTCTGTCTCAATCTCCCTGTCTTTAAAATGAGGATCCTGCTAGGGTCATTGTGAGGATGAGGGAGCTCATATTTGTAAAGTACTTTGCCAACCTCAGGGTGCTAACGATTAGTCTCAATAGAAGATGATACCAGGGTTGTGGGTCTCTCTGCCTGAGAGGATAGTGACATGATATTCACCTCTAACTCAATCACCTCCTTTCATCGATGAGGCAGAGAAAGTATAAATGACTCCAGCAGGGTCTCACGGCTACTAAGTGTCTGAGGTGGGATTTGAATCCTGGTTGATCCCCTGAGTCTAAATTCATTTCTCTTTGTACAATAGGATGCTGCCTGGAAGGGGAGGACAGCCTCTTTTAAGCCCCCATTCTTTATCACTGTTGTTACTGCCCCGTGAAGCTTGAGCAGGGTCCCCAGACCTAGGGACTCCACCATGTATTTCCTGTTTGTTTGTCCTTGGGAGGGGAAGAATGGGGGTAGGGAGCTGCAGAGGGGCAGGAGACATGAGGAGGACAAACTTCCTTTTCTAAAGGCAAGTCATTTCTCAGTAATTGGTATTTGCATGGTAAATCCCGTGTAAAGACATGATCATTTGCATGTTCTGTGGGTAATGATATTTGATGTTGTCAACTTATTACAGCCTTAATCACCGCTCAATTTCTTACTTTCAAAGCTACCTATCATGCCAGGACCAGGATAACTACCTTAAGCAACCTCTTCTCTGAGCCCCTCCTAGACAAGGCGAATGCACAGGGATCCCACAGGCTGCTCAATGTACAGAAAGAGAAAATAGATGGCATTCGGTCAGAGGACCTGGGTTCAAAGCCTGGCTCTGTAATTTACTGAGTAGACAAATCAATTTACCCATCTAGACCTCAGTTTCCTCTGTAGAGTTGGACTCCTCTTTGGAGTCATCTGTTTCCTCATCTGTAAAGTTGGAGAGGGTTGGGCTCATGTCTTCTGTAGTCCATTCTAACTAGACATCAAGGATTTAGATTCACTTAATCAGATCCCTTCAAAACAACACCCACTCCCTGAATGTAGGTTACATTCAGAGAGGGAAAGGACAGAGAAGGAAGGAAAGAGCCTTGGAGTAGGAGTCAGGAGAATGGGTACCCAGTAGCTTGGTTTACTTTTTAGAACAGAAATACCACTGCTCTACCACTCAGACACAGTGGATCCCTAGGCAAGTCTCTCTCACCCTCTGGGTCTCATTTTCCAGCCTGGAAATCAGGTAGACCTGGGATCCACTTCTCTCTTTTATATGTTCTAGTTGTATGGCCATTGGGGCAAGTCATGTCATTTCTTTGGGATTTGGTTTTGTCATCTGTAAAATGGTAAGATAATACCTAAACTGCCTAATCTAACACTAGTATTGTGAGATTCACTTGAGATAATGAGTATAGAGTGGTTTTAAAGCAACATATATCATCACATTTTACAGATGAGGCCACTTACAGATTTACAGATTAAGGCCCAGAAAAAATGAGGTGACATCATCATAACTAATATTTATATAGTATTTCAAGTGTTTTACATGTGTTAATTCATTTGGTCCTCACAACAACACTGCTGCTATTTTTTTTATTATTCCTATTTTGCAGATGAGGAAAACTGAGATTGAGAGGTGTTAAGTGACTTGTCCAAAGTCATGCTGTAGCTTACACAGGATTTGAACTCATGTCGTGATAACTCCAGATCCAATACTCTATCCACTGCATCACCTGGCTACTCTTCAGAGATGTGCCTTATTCTTATCCCTTTCTGAAGCTCAAATACTGCCTAGGACACTTGCTAGCTGTGTGACCTTAAAAAGTCACTTAATATCTTTCAATCTCCTGATCTGTTTCCTGATCTGTAAAATGCTTATACTAATTGACTCACAGGGCTATTGTGAAAAAATGCTTTAAGATTAAAATGAAGGACATTCTCCTTCAATTGGAGACTGGCTGAACAAATTATGGTATGTTGTTGCGTTCATCCTTCATTGCCGAAGAAGGCCATGCCATCAGCTATTTAAATGTAATAAAAGACTATTGTGCTATAAGAAATGATGAAGGTGATTGTGTCAGAGAAATCTGGAAAGATTGGTGTAAATTGATGCAGAGTGAAATGAGCAAAATCAGGGGACCATTTATACAATGATAGGTAGTGTATTGTAAAGATAATCATCTTTGAAGGACTTAACAATTCAGATCAACACAATAACAATTCCAAAGCATTCATGATGGAGCATGTTACCCATCTCTTGGATATGATCAATGCCCTCAGGACTTTATTTTGTTTGACTATACATGTTTGTTACAAGGGTTTTATTTGGTTTTGTTTCCAATGGAAGGGGAGGTGAGAGAGAGAATAGATTTTTGTTAATTAAAAAAATTAGTTTAATTTTTAAAAGACTCAAAGTACTTTAGACATGTGAACTGTTAACTGAAGACTCTATTTAGAAGTGTTAGCTGTTTTTATTGCACGGAAAATCTCATAGAGGGAGGGGAGTGTGTAGTACATTAAAACTGATGACTAGAAAAATGAAGGATATGAATAGGACTTCAAAAACTACATTTTTTAAAATTTAATTTATTATTTTGTCATATTTTAAGTTCCAAACTGGTGTGCGTGTGTGTGTATAATCATACTATGCATACTTCTATTTATCAGTTCTTTCTCTGGCAGTGCAGAGCATCTTCCTTGATAGGTCTTTGTAGTTAATTTGAGTATTTATAATACTCAGAATAGTTTAGTCATTCACAATTACTCTCTGAATAATGTTGCTGTTACTGTATACAGTGTTCTATTTCACTCTTAATTATTTCATGCAAGGTATTCATGTTTTTTTCTAAAATAATCATTTCATACAGCAGAGTAGTATTCCATCACTAAAAGAAAAACCCACATTTTTTTAAGAGAAAAAATATGAGTTATTATTTCCAGCTCTATTGCAAGGGCAAGAAATCAAATTCTCCCTGTGTCTCTTAGACTTTAAGAATTACCCGGAGCATTGAGAGGTTAAGGGACGTATCCAGGGTCACATCGCCAGTATGCATCAGAGGTGGGTCTTCTTGACACCAAGACCAGCCCTGTGGGTACTATTCTACCTTGCAAGGCTTTAATTGGGTTATTTGTTCCCAGAAGGTGGGAATCATCTTGCCAAGACTCTGAGGAGTTCTCATTTGACCTTTTGGAAAAAGAACTGATTATCATGCTTTTCCACCAAATCAGCTCCAGGTCCCATCCCACATGCATCCTTCTGGCTTCTTTAATGATCCCTAAGCATGCTGGGAAGATATCTACCACAGCTCTTTTCAAGGTTCAGATACTGCACCTGGTAAGATGCACCATCTCTCATCTATCTCATCTGAGCAAAGAGGGAAGATAGGGACCTGGACATAAATCACTTGATGTCTGCAGTGGGAATAAGAAAATACCAGGGAAGCAGAAAAGAGAAATGTGGCCAAAACAATGCGCCGTCTGCTAGGAGCTCATTTGAGAGCTCCATGAGCACCAGCTACAGTGGGGGCATGGGCTAATTGAATAAACATCCAAAGACTTGTGTTCAAATTTCTACTCTACTACTCCTACTACTACCTTGGGATACTGGAGAATTAAATTCTTTATTATTGTATTCTATTGTAATGTTTAGAGAAATGGACTAGAAACCAGGATTGTGTTCATCTTTTGTTTTCAAAGGGAACCATGACACCAAAGAAATGATGACATGATGTGCACTTCGTAAGAAAATCTGAGCTCAATCCCATCTCTGACATATATTGAATATACAAGCTTGGGCAAGTATCCTAATAGTGTCCAGAGGAAGTTTCTACAACTATAAGTGGTAGCCTGCATTAGTGAAGGAATTTTCTTCATCCAGGAATTTCCTATACCAATAAAGTCTCAGATAATCTATCATCTGATGTTTCCTCTCATGATTGTTGTATTCTGGAAGTATTTTACTTCTCTGGGGCTCAAAAATGAAACTGATTTGACTAGGTGATAACTAAAGTCCCTTCCAACTGAAAACCCTATGGATAATGACTTCTGTTCTTTGCAAGGTCCACCTAGACACCCTAAGAACCTAAGGGATCTCTCAGAAGAGCAGGTGGGGAGCTGATGGTCATTTCTTAGAGTGAGACATGAAGAAGATTTGCTTCGGGTCACTTCTATCTAGCTCTTAGTTTCTTTGTCTATTAAATGAAAGAACAAGAACAAGAAATGAAAGAACAAATTGCCCTCAAGGCCACTTGAAGTTCTAAATCAATGACTCCCTGTCTTCCTTGGTCCTGTGGTCCCCTGAGAACCTCAGGAATCCAAGGAGAGTGGAGCATGCTAAGACTCTCAGATCTACCAGTAGATCATGACCTAGGTGAGTGTCCCCTCATCTAAAGGGTCAACCAGAGCACAAGCTTAGGTCAGAAGCTGTTTTGTGCATAAAGGAGGTACTTTATAAATACCCCTTGAATTATACAATTTAAAAAATCTAGCTTTAGAGCTAGAAGGGACCTCAGAAGTCATCTGGTCTACCCTCTTTGACAAATAAGGAAACGGACTCAGAGAGGTGTAGTAACTTGGCCAAGGTCATAGAGGTAGGATATGCAAAGCCAAGATTTGACCTCAGGCCTTGTGACTCCAAGTTCAGCGTTCCTTCTGATACTCCAGGCTGCCTTCCAAGCATCCTTCTGTTTCTGTCTGAGAAGTCCCCAGGAAATTCAAAGCTATCCATCTTGGGAACATTCTTCATCGTGTCTCAGCCTAGCAGACTAATGGGCACCCACCCTCTCTATCACAGATACTGTAAATAATCACCCTGAACATGTATAAAGTGCTATGTGTATATTGTTAATTCCACCCTTACAATAGCCCTTTGAGATAAGTGCTATCATATTCATTTTATAGATGAGGAAAATGAGGCAAACAGAGATGAAATGACTTGCCCAGAATCACACAGATCATAAGTGCCTGAGGCAAGTTGGGACTCACCTTCCTCGATGCAGTATTTTATTCTCCATGGGACTAGTTGCCTGGTGCTCCCTTCTTTGCTGCTAATCAGCTCTGAGGAGGCAGAGAGCCCCAAACCTGAGCCAAGACAGGCCAGCCCATAGCCTCACGGAGCAATCGATCCCTTCATTTGAGATGTACTAAATGAGCAACAAGAGTGGTCATTAACTACCCATGTCATGGATTTTTGACAAATCATGGCCTTCTCCAGTCCCTCTCGGCATCCAGGGGACCAAACAGGTTCCTACCCCGCCACATTTCTTCTTTATGGATTCTCCAATTGAATAACAATCACCTCTGGCAGATCAAGCAGCAGCTCAGCTCCTGGAGAAGCATCCAGGGAAAGGAGCAGTGAGGTAGCAGTACGGAGGGATGCCAGAAGGAATTTCCCCGGGAACCACTTTGGGAGGATGGGGGTGGGGGTGGAGCAGATGTGTAGGGGGAGATGAAGAAGACTTGGAGTTATTGAATTAAACATTTGCTGAATTCTGGGAAAGCAGCTGCTAAAAAAGCAAAACATAAAAACAAAAAAAAAACCCTGTTTAATTAATAAAGCTGGAACGGAAGATGAGACAGGATGAGGGAGGGATTCTCAGCCGATATACCTGAGGGCTCTGAGAACAAGGTAAACAAAGCAGCAAACCCCTGCTTGCTCCCTTTTCCTCCCTCCCCACCATTTCCATCAAAAGCTGAAGCTTTTCCCTTGGGCCCTGGAGATAGGGAGGTCCATTACATCCTTGACACATCCCGTTATGAGTTAGAAGCTGTTGCTGAAAATCATGAAGACTGATAGACCCAGCTCACATCCCATCTTGGCTCTGTGGCCCACTGTGTGACCTTGGGCGAGTCAGAGCACCTAGGAATAAATCCTACCTCTGAGGTTTAGAAAAGTACATCATTTCACTTTCCTGTGCCTCAGTTTCCTCATCTGTAAAATGAGGGGCTTGGACCCCACGGCCTTTCAGGTGTCCTCCCATTCTCAATCCGTGTTCCTCTAAGTGGACCCAGGTCACAGAGAGCAGGCATGGGAACTGAAAAACCAGCTCTGCCTTTAATGTTCTTTTCATTAGTCTACATCTATTTTTCTTCTCTGAGCCTCAGTTTCCTCCTGGGCAAAATCAAGAGGATACACTAGGATTCCTAATGTCTCTCAAATTCTCCTGTTCTGGGAAGACTAAGGGAATTCCAGAGCTTTGGGGCAGCCTGGAGATGGGCCTAGAAAGATCCCTGCCCCTGCTTTCACTCCTCTCCTCCCTTCCCCAGGCCCACCCTGGGAGAGAAGCTGGGCACAGTTCACTACCCCAGAGCAGGCACTCCCTTCATCCTCTTGTGCCTGGCAACAGATGGGTTGGGAGCAGCTCCGGCTGCTGCTGAGGAGAGCTCTGAAGGTGCCCTCAGAAGCTGGCATGCCATTCCAAGAAGAATGGGCATGAAAGGGGAGGAAGACCACCCACTGTCACGTTCTGTAGCTGGGCTTTGCTCAGCCCCAGTCTGTTCATCCATTAGTCTCCATCTCTCCCTCCTAAGCTATCCTTGTCTGCTTAGAAAGACTGGCTCTGATCACAAGTACACACACACACACACACACACACACACACACACACACACACACACACACACACACCCTAAGTTCTCTTTCCAATCTCAGAAATGAAAGTCAATATAAAACAGTTTCTTATCTTCAGCTTTGCCTTTTTATACCATCAAAGGTCTTTATTCCACTCCACTGGCAAAATTTCCCAACAATTACTGTCTTTGACAAAGGGGCCAGGCTCTGGCAGGCAGCTTACCCTGCATGTGCCTCAGAAGTGATGATGGCCTAGCTGCAAGAGGATTCTTTGAAATGATGCCTACTTGGCATCACAGGGGTATATCCCCCATGCCCTTCTGAGCCTCCTATGAGGGAAACCCTGACTGACTTGGGGACGGGGGCTAAGAAAGCTGGAATGGCAAGGCTATGGCAGGGCCCTAAAGAAAGTCAAGTACAGGGTCATTTGGAAGGGGTATTTCTTTGCGCTCGTTCTCTCTCTCTCTCTCTCTCTCTCTCTCTCTCTCTCTCTCTCTCTCTCTCTCTCTCTCTGTCTAGCTCTCTCTCAACACATGCCTCCAGTAAGCTTAAAGTCATGACTAGGGGTGGATTTAGGCTTGTGATGACCATCCTTGACTGTAAGAATGAGGGGCAATTGCAAGAAGAGAGACTTGCAGCATAGAGGGAAAGAGCACGAGTTTTAAATCAGAGGACATTAGTTCAATGTTTGCCCCTGCCACTTACTAGCTACCTAAGCTTAGACAGTTTATGTTCCCTTATTGGGTCACCACACATTTATTAAATTCTTGCTGTGTGCCAGGCAGAAGCAGTGGAGTGCTTGGAAATAAAAAACTGGATCCAGGGCCTCTCCCTGATATGTCCTGGGTGAATGACCCAAGTCAGTGGACTTCTGAGGGGCCCCAGAGAACTCTCCCAGACTACATGTGGCACAGCAGATGCCACTCTACATTGATGGAGGGAATTCCTCACCTGGGAGCTCCTTTTACCAAGGAAATCACAGGGTTAGTTACAATTTTTTAAATGTCAGGCGCTGTGCAAGCAGATAGAGATGCTAAGATGAAAAGAAGCTTACATTCTATATAGATACACAGAAGTAAATACAAAATACATGCAAAGTCATTTCACAGAAAGGGCATCTAGGTGACACAGTAGAGAGACCTGAACTCAAGGTTGGCCTCAGACACTTAATACGTGATCCTTAGAAAATCATTTAATCTTGTTTGTCTCAGTTTCCTTATCTGTAAAATGGGCTGGAGAAGGAAATCACAAAACCACTCCAATGGTTTCCAAGGAAACCTCAAATGGGGTCACAAAAAATCAGACATGATTAAAATGACTGAACAACAATAAATTCACAAAGAGAAAGAACACCGATGGAAAGGATCAGAAAAGACCCAACTGTCCTTATCATACTGCCTACATTCCCACCATCACTGGAACTTCATCTCTTTCTTTAACAGTGGACTCCTTCCCAGAGTGCTCCAGCTCTACTAAATGAGCTGACCCTAAACTTCACTTGGCATCAAGTCTTGTCGTCACTTGCCTCTGATCTTGCTAGTGTGTAGCCCCTCATAGTACCCCCTCTTTTGTTTCCTTTTAGGTACTATTTTCCCCCATGAGAATGTGAACTCCTTCACAGCAGGGACTGTCTTGCTTTCTTTTATATTTACATCTCAGTGAATAGTATGGTGTCTGGCACCTAGTAGGTACTCAATAAATACTTAGGAAGTATTTAATAAACTTAATAAATGCTTTATCTGGCTGACTAGGAAATGGCAGTGTGCTGATGGAATGTAGCCACTTTAGTAATGGCTTGAGGAAGAATGGGGATGATGAATATGCAAAACTAAAATCAGAGCCTTAACTAGTAGAAATAAGGCTTGCATTATCTCCGGTGTTTTGGATATTCTCTACCCTCTGCCTCCTGTCCATCTAAATAAGCAACAGTATGGTGGTGAAGGACAATGTACCCAGGTCTATGGAATGTCAACACAACAAGCTTGACTTGTGTGAAGAAGAAACTCTTCTGTTGGTAGTGGTGGTGATAGTGTGGATAAAGACCTTTCCAATCTGAGCTCTACCTACCTTGCCAGCCTCCTCCTCCTCCTCCTCCTCCTCCTCCTCCTCCTCCTCCTGCTACTACTACAACAGGGGGTTGGGTGACTTTCCAAGGGTCACAAAACTAATAAGTGTCTGAGGATGGATTTGAACTCAGATCCTCCTGACTCCAGGACTGGTGCTCTATGCACTGTGCCACCTAGCTGCCGCTCCCTCCTCCTCTTCTTGCATTTTTTCCTTTCCATGCATCCTACAATCCAGTAACACTGGCCAGATTTCTGTCCTTCAAACACAATGCACTCTGCCTCCCGTCTCCATGCTATTGTTCTGTCTGTCCTCCATGTCCTCCATTCCTAGAATACTCATCCTCCTCACCTCTCCACCTTAGTTTCCCTGACTTTTTTCAGGGAAAGCTGAGCTTTAGCCTGCCTTCTGCAAGAAGCCTTTTCCAGTCCTCTCTGCTGCTATTTT
Source organism: Potorous gilbertii (assembly GCA_028658325.1). NCBI lineage: Eukaryota > Metazoa > Chordata > Mammalia > Diprotodontia > Potoroidae > Potorous > Potorous gilbertii. Next base: position 38,279,828 of record CM053771.1, on the reverse strand, counting down.
CTTTCCCGATAAGATTATTTTCTATCTAGGGCAGTTAGGTGGTGCAGTGAATAAGAGCACTGGTGCAGGAGTCAGGAGGACCAGAGTTCAAATCTCTTTTTTAAAAATTTATTTATTTTAAGTTTTCAACATTCATTTCCACAAAATTTTGAGTTCCAAATTTTGTCCTCATCTCTCCTCTCCCCTGGTCCCTGAAGCCTGCTCAGTCCTGCTCCTCTTGCTGCCATTCAGCCAAGGCTGGGCTGCGCTCAGCTCTGAGTCTAGTGCAACAGACTTTTCCCACTGGTCTTTAAGGTCACCCTGGGTTAGAAATCTCCCCCACTCCTTCTGTAGCTTCTGCTGCTCTAGAATTTGTTGAGAGTCTTTCTTTACAGGTATTTTATGGGTTGTGGGGGAAGAGCTAGTGTATGTGCATCTTTCTACTCCACCATCTTGGCTCCATCCCCTGAGTTCAAATCTCACCTCAGACACTTGACACTCACTAGCTGTGTGACCTTGGGCAAGTCACTTAACCCCAATTGCCTCATCCTGATTCATCTCCAGTCATCCTGATGAATATCTGGTCACAGGATTCAGATGGCTCAGGAGGAGAAGTGAAGCTGGTGACCTGCACAGCCATCCCTCACTCAAAACAAAGTCAAGTTTTTGTCATCATTTCTTTGATGGCATGCTCTTCTTCGGCAAGGAAGGATGAATATGCACACCTTCTATTTACTTTGAATATATCTTGTATGTAACTGTTTGTGGGTGGATTTTTTTGACAGATTTCTTTCCTCCTTTGATTGTAAACTCCTTGGGGGTAGTGGTCATGTTTTTGTCCCCTCCCCCTTCCTTTTTTTTAATCCCCAGCACTTAACACAGTACCTGACATGTGGGAAGCCCTTAATAGAGATGTTTTGATTGACTGGTGACTGAGCTAACGACAGCCACAACAGCTAGTATTTCTATAGTACACTAAGGTTTACAAGCACGTTGAATGTGACATCTCATTTGATCCTTGCTTGATTTGTGCTGGGGGAGGAAGTCAGCTCCAAACCAGCTCCTGGTTCAGAATGCATCTACTGAGAAATCACACTGGTGCTGGTATTGCCAACATCCCATACATTTCACTCCTCAGGCTATAAACCCTGCCTGCCTCTCCTCAGCTACTGTACTGTGAACACAGGCCCTCCCATGCCAGAAGTCTCTTTGTGACAGGGCTGCCCATAAGTGATTTCTCCAGCCCAGGAAGAGTCCAAACAGTATGCATTCATCTACATGTGAGCAAATACATCAGATTCTCTGTGTAAACAGACACCACAGCCCTACTGAGCTACTATATTTATTGCCTTAGAGACTCTGTCCAAGGTGCTGGTGATAGATCAAAAAAAAAAAAAAGGAACGTGGGAAGATTGCTTCAGCTGGGCCAGGATTTTTCATTGGTCCAAGCTTTGTTCATCTTCTCAGGCCTGCAGCTGGGCTGGGAGCCAATGAATCTGGATATAGGAACTTGATGGTGGGTCTGACAACAAGTGGGGGATGGGGAGGGGAGTTAGCATTTGGATGCTAGAGGAGATGACTATGGGGGAGAGAGGATCAAGGTTCTATGAGCCTTTGGAAGCTGCTAGGACATAGGAGAGAGTACAACATGGAAAAGCTTAGGACTGCAAGCGATAACAGGGAGCTGAAATTAATATGTGATATCCATCTGCTTTCTTGAACCCTGGGGGCAGCTGGTAGAGTCCAGAGCAGAAACAAAGAAGATCAGAAATCAGGAGAGGGAATGGGGCCCTTGGAGGAAATTCCATGATGGCACAGCCCAGAGGCCAGCAGCCCAGATGGCTTTGGCATGGAAGGTGGTGGTTACGATGACAGCTGATCCAATGACTAGCATGTTCCTTGGGTGAGAGGTTCCAGCCTTTAATAGATGACATGCCCTTAAGTCTGTTTCATCATTACTGCTAATATTAGACAGCCTTTGAGATAGATGGTTTCTGTAGCAGGAACTGGGGTGGGGGAGAGAAGAAAACAAACCTTTATTAAGTACCTACTATGTGTCAGGCACTTTGCTAAAAGTTTTACAAATATTACTTCATTTTATTCTCCTAACAACCCTGAGAAATAAGTGCTATTATATCCCTTTTTTACAGTTGAAGAAACTGAGACATATAGAGATTAAATGATTTGCCCAGGGTCACACAACTAGCAAGTATATGAGAACAGATTTGAACCCAGGTCTTTCTGACTCCAGGCTCAATACTCTATCCAATGCACTACTTTGGTCTACTTTGCAGAGGCTAGGATGGTGTGGTTGAATGACTTACCATCCCTGGGGTCATTGTCTGTACTGCCAATGATGCCCCCAGTACCCCAGGGTGTTGACGTTGTAAGATGGACAGTCCTAATAATTCATGAGCCCAGCAGAATGAACCAAGTTAGGTGGTACATTGGATAGAGCCCTGGACCTGGAGTCAGGAAAACCTGAGTTTGAAACCTGCCTCAGACATTCCTGGTAAGTCACATAACCTCTGTTTGCTTCAGTTTCCTCAGCAATAAAATGGGGATGATAAAATCCCACCCAGGGTTGTTGTGAAGATAAAACAAGTTAATATTTGTAAAACAGTTCTCATAGTAAGTAGCATACAGTAGGTGCTTAATAAAGACTTGTTTCTTTCCTTCCTCTCAATTCTCTAAAGGTGACTGAGACACTGTATTCATTTCCTCAGAAAGTCTGTGCTAGGATACTGCTTTCCTTTTAAGCTTATATCTCATTTATTCTGTAACTATCATGTTTACACATAGCTGTTTGCGTGTTGTCCCCCTCAATAGACTATGAACTCCTGAAGAACAGGGATGATTTTTTGTCTCTCTTATGCGCCTCAGCCCTTAGCACATTACCTGGCACATAGTAGGTACTTCATAAATGCTTGTTAACTCAACTTAGCTGCTACTTATTTACTGTTGTACCTATTCTCCTCACAGATAGAATGGAAGCTCCTGAGGTCAGGAGCTAATTCATTTTTGTCTGAATCCTCATTGCTTGGCCAGAAAGTCACTTAATAAATCCATGTTAGTTGATTGACAGATTGATTAACTGTGGGCAAGTAACTTCACCTCTATAGACCTCAGTTTTCTTATCCACAAAATGAGAGAGTTAGACTAGAAGGTCTCTCAAGTCCTCCCTAGCTTTAAATCTTATGATTTGGAAATGACAGAAGCACCTATAGAGTCAGGCTGGCTGAGCCTACACCCTTCAGGCAGGAAGGATAATTGAGAGTAAAGACTACTTCCTTCTTGTTTTTGTGTTCTCAGCTCCAGCATGGTGCCTGAAACACAGTGAGCTCTGAACGGGTGACTTGTTTATAAACAGATTGATTAGAAAATAGAATATTAGAACTTGCAGGGATCTCAGAACATTAGACCTGGAAGAGACCTTAGATTCTCATAGAGTGTAAAGTCATTTAGGGCAGTGACTATTGTCACTATTATATTTATATCTCTAGTATTACACATATATTAAGTGTTTAATAAATGCTTGTTGAGTTATTAGATAGAACAAAGAATACTTGAGCTAGAAAGAACCTTAGAATCCATTTTCCATCGGCTGCTGTGGTTTCATTCCAGGGAACAACATACCCTCCACCACCACCCCCACTTACCCCCAAGATGAGCTGACCTGAAGTCTTATCACCATGGATACATGACACCTTCTCAACTAACCCTCAGTTGCTTCTCCCTCTTGGTAGAGAATTGAAGGGCAGAGCCCAAAAACTCCTTCCAAAGCCTTCCTTTAGAGAAAGCTCACGAACTTCCTGGTAACTCCAGTTTCCATCCGCACTCTGCTTGTCCCAGACTCCATGGAATAACATAGCCCCTGGTGCAGCCCCCACCTCCTTCAGCTTCCTTTGGTAGGTTCCTAATTAAATTGCATTAGCTATGTGCCCATTAGATTGTATACTCCTTGAGGTCAGGGATTGTCTCTTTTTCTGGTTTGTATTCCCAGTAACACAGTGTTCGGCACGTGGCAGGTACTTAATAAGTTTGTTGAATGGAGTTGAATTTAGAATTGTGGCATAATGTAATAAATAATGTAATAGCATAGAAATCAAATTCAAACCTCTCATTTGACAGAAGAAGAAATGGAATCTATTATTAGACAGAGGAAAATCTCAGGTCAAGGGAGCTGCGATTCCTGGAAGCTTGGATCCTTTTCCTTATAGGGCCATAGCTGGATGGGGGTGCCTAGATGCTAGATGCTGGGAACCCTGTCCCAGAAGAGCTTACAGTATAGTCAAGGAGATAAATAAACAGGGATACCAGAAAGTATATGCTAAGTGACAAAGGAAGGGTACTGACAGTGAATATTATAGGAGCATGTTGAATGTAGTATAACTCTATAAGGCTATCAGGAAAGGTACATACAAGAGGTGAGGCTAGTTTCCAATCTGAAAAAGGGGGTGATCATTCAACTCAGCAACTATTTATTAAATGAAAACTATGTCCAACAATGGATTTAAAGTTCATTGGGGTTTCTTCCCCATGGGTTTGTATCCTGCTGACTACCAAATGGAAAGCCAGGTGGTACAGTGGATAGAGCACAGAGCCCTGAGTTAGGAAGACCTGAGTTCAAATCCGGCCTTAAACACTTATTAGCTGTGTGACCCTGGGGAAGCCACTTCACCCTGCTGGCCTCAGTTTTTTCATCTATAAAATGAGTTAGAAAAAGAAATGGCAAGCCACTCCAGTGTCTTTGCCAAGAAAATCCCAAATGGGGTCACAAAGACTGAGAAACAACTGAATGACAATATGTGCAATAAACTATCCTAGGCACTGAGAATGAAAAGATGAAAAATAATATTGTCCCTGTCCTCATGAGCTTACTGTGTAGTAAGAGAATATGACATATTAAAAAATAGAAGCCAGCATGTGAGAGGAGCAAAGGAGAGGCAGATAAAATGCTGATGGAAAACTGGAGGAGAGAAGGGAGAGGATGATTTCATCTGGGGCATCTAGGAAGGCTTCATGGAACAGATGACTCCTGACCTAATCGTCTAAAGGATATGAAGTATTCATGTCAGAGTCAGAGATGAGGAGGGAGCACCTCCGAGCACTGGAATGGACTGAATGGAGGTGCTGAAGTGGGAGAGATTGTATTGAGTATGGGAAATCATGCCGAACTCAGTTTGACTGAAATATCAAACATATAAAAGAGAGTGAGGCACAATAAGGCTGGATCAGTCAATTGGAGTCATAGTGCTGAAAGCATTTTAATGAAGAAGAGGGGAGAAACTTTGTCTTCTACCCTCTAAAGTAAGCTTGTATAGAGATCTACATTTTTACTTTTTCTTTATCTCCAGTAATTGATCGCAGGCAGACTGATTGATTGACATGGTCAGACCTGGGCAACTGGAAGATGATTTTGTCGGCTGTGTAGGAGACAAATTAGAGAGGGTAGATAGTGGAGGTTTGGAGAATATATACAAGGCTTTTGCAATAGTACCACATCTGGCCCCAACACTCCTTCTGCCCTTGGTTGAAATTGCCCAGCTTGTAGTTGGCTTCTGGGAAAGGTCAAATGGCAGAAGCTGCTTGTTTGCCACCATGGGCAATCCCATTGTGAAATAGAACCAGAGAAAGGCCAGAAGAGGAGAGAAAACCCAGAATTCAGTGCCAGAGGCTGACACCTGTTCAGTGGTTATCCACACATGTTCAACCTCCAAGCAATTACCACTCATGGCCTGCTCCCTGGATTAACTTTATCAGCACTTTAGGGCAAAATTAGCCACATGCTGGGAGCATAATTCTAATTGTTTTCTAACACAGCATCCTAATAAAGCCCTCATTAGTATGCATCTCTAAATAAGAAGTGATGGCATGAGCAGAGAGTTGGTTTCGATGACACATGTAATGAAGGATTACACATTCTCCCAGCTTCCTCAGGGACAGCAGGCCTCTCTGTACGGCATTTTGTCTCTTCTTGTAGATGTGTCTAATAACTACATTAGGCCAAGGAGAGGAGCTGGGAGCTGACACCTTCCATAAAAGATACCAGGGAGATTGGACCCCAGGGAGGGCACTCTGATAGGCAGCAGCAAAATTGAACATGGCAGGGAAGCTGGGCAGTGAGTCTAGCCCTTGGGCACAGGGGAACACACATGTGTGTGGAGCCAAGCCCTGAATGTACGACATGCCAGCCCATCACAGTGAGGCATGGAATCATAGAATTGAAGTCAGCAGAGAGCCTGGATCTCTTAGGCGATACAGGGTGGGAACAATCCAGGACACGAACCCTCTCTAGAATGGCCACAAAGGGTCACTTAGCTTCTTCTCGGAGAGTGCCAGTGGGGAGGTAGCATGGGGAAAAAACTGAAAGTCTTCTGAGGCAGCTCATTCCTTTCTTGGAATACTTTAATTAGGAGTGAATTCTTTCTTTGAACTGCTAAAGAAATTTTCTGTAAGCACATAAGTGACCATGTCACTTCCCTACTCAATGAATTCTAGTGGCTCCGTATTGCCTGTAGGAACAGATTCAAATTCCTCTGGCTTTGGAAACCTGACTCTTCTTACCTTTCTAGCCTCTTTGTACATTAAGCTGCCTCCTGCACTCCCACACCCAGTCAAACTGATTTCTTGCTACTCATCGGATAGGGCAGCCTGCCTCCTTCCTCATCTCTAGCGCACAGAATCCCTCTCTTCCTTTAAGATTAAGCTTAAACACCAGTTCCTTAGAGACACTTTTCCTCATCCCTAACTGCTAATGCCCTCCCTCCCTCTTCCCTTCCTCCTTGATAGGTATCTGTATTGCATTTACTCCGCCTATGTTTATATATGGACACATTATTTTCCCTGATAGAATAGAAGTTCCTTGGAAATGGGGATAGTTCATGCTTTATAACTGTATCCCTTGAGCCTGGCACATTGTAGGTGATTAATGAATGCTTACTGATTGATTGGTTGATGCAGCTAGATGGCACCGTGGACAAACTCTGGATCCAGAGTCAGTGAGACCTGAGTTTGTCAATCAACTCTGGCATGTACTAGAGGGGTCACATAACCTCTCTCAGTCTCAATTTCTACTCTGGGGATAAAAACAACACCTACGTCACAGAGTGAGTTGTGTGCCAATGTACATAAAGCACTTTGCAAACTTTAAAGTACTATATAAATGATAGTCAATGCTATTTTGTTCCTCTATCACACCCCAGACAAGTTCTCTATACCTTCCACCTGCGGGTGGCCCATAAGGTCCTGTAGGGCCAAGCAGAACAAATGGAAATCTTTTCTATTTGATGACTGATCAATCAAAAAGCATTTATTAAGCCCTTAATGTGTTCTAGGCACCAGGCTAAGCCTGAAGACCCAAAGCATAATGGGAAACCGTGGAGGGACCTAATCCTGGGAACATGCGCAAGGGACTCATGGAGATGTTTGGTAAGCTGGCTTGTGGGAATTTGAGATGAAATGAAATGAAGGACCCAGATCTCTGCTTCAGAGCATATGTAGACATTATCAAATTTTTCCTGTTTACTATCCTGGAGAAGAAAAGCCTTTTTGTTGAGTGAAGAGCATGTACTGAGAATGCGTACAAAAGGTGCCAGCAGAGCTGGGGAACTCACTCTTTCCTTCCTACTGGCCAGAGGGCTGGTGAGCACATGGCTTGCTAGGCAAGTCTGTGTTTGGGATGGATCTGACTCCTGTTTTTATGTCTTTTTTCCCTTGGTATAGGACAGGGGTGGGGAACCTGCAGCCTCGAGGCCACATGTGGTCCTCTGGGTCCTCAAGTGCGACCCTTTGACTGAATCCAAACTTTGCAGAGCAAATTCCCTTAATAAAAAAGCAATAAATAAAAGAACAATTCCCCTTAATAAAAATATCTCTCATTAAGGAGATTTGTTCTGTAAAGTTTGGATTCAGTCAAAAGGCTGCGCTTGAGGACCCAAAGGGCCACATGTGGCATTGAGGCTGCGGTTCTCAACCCTTGGTATAGGGCCATGTGAGACTTTTGAAAGGTTGGAGGAATCGAGGTCCAGTGATGGAAGGCCATGCCCAAGTTTGCCAATTGCCAAGTACACTATGCCAGTGTGTTCCTGAGAAGTAACCAGCTTCAAACAGTCAAGCAGCTGGATCGTCTAAGGAGCAGTTTATTTTCAGTAAATATCTCTGTAAAAGCTAATTTACTTGACCCAGAGATTCCATCACTGGGCTTATACTCCAAAGAACCTATTGTTAAGAAGGAAGTCCCCATTCACACCAAATTATTTAGAACAGTGCTTTTTGTGCTAGAAAAGAATTGGACACAGAATAGATGCCCAACGATGGGGGAATAGCTAAACAAATTGTGGATGTACTAAAATATGACTATGCTGAAGGAAAAGCTGTGTGTGATGAATACAGAGAAGCATGGAAACATCTACATGAACTGATGCAGAGTGAGGTAAGTAGAGCCAAGAAAACAATCTACACAAGGACCACAATGATGTAAATGGAGAGAGCAACCATGCAATTAAAAAAACCAAAAGAAGATGTTGCTGTGTTAAGGGGCTTTCTCAATGCATTGAGCTAATTTTTTTTCCTCCAGTTTGCAGAATTATTTTCAGGTTATCTCTCCCATTAGAATGTAAGTTCCTTGACGACAGGTTTTTTTTTTACCCCTTTTTAGCCCAATGCCTGGAGCATAGTAAACACTTCATGTTTGTTGACTGACTAGATAAACCCAGAAAGATAAGCTGGAAACACAGTGAGAGGGGCTACAAATGCCAAGCCTGAGAGTTTGCATTTTATCCTAGAGGCAACAATATCTATCCTTCATTTTCAAAGAAGATCAATGACATAATGGGGGGGATGTCTTGTCTCATGTAAATTGGATTTAAGTGAGGCCGAGTTGTGCAAATTCATCAGCCTCCCTCTCTCTCCCAGAATCATCGAAGTCCTATGGCCAGACAAAGGTCAGGATGACTTGGTGATGGTCCAAGATGATCTTGGCGTCGTTGATGTCTGACCAAACTCTAAGTGCTCCACAGCGTCTGCTTCAGCCACATTCATGATCATTAGAATAAATTATTCCCATCAACCCATTCTGCCAAGGAAAGTCTTCACAAGCTTGGGTTAGGCACCCCCCTAACTAACCAATGGATTAGTGTCCTCAACCTGAGGGGTATGGCCATAGCACATGCTATAGCTTCTTGGAACCACAGGTGACCTTTGGTGTCCACTGTACTGGTGGTAATGGGGAGGGATCGAAGGTTTTTATGCAATGTCTTGGGCTAAGTGCCGGGGTCTTATAGTTTGGATAAGACACTTCTGTTTTCATTGCACTTACAGCCCAGGGTTGGCAATACCCATATGCATAAATAACTGTAATTTTTTTCTTGGTCTGCACTCATGCTTTAATTGGCAGAGTAAGAAAATCCTCACTAACAATGCAGATCCCTGCCTCCTCGTTAACTTACAGTCTTAGAGAGTTGAAAAGACTTGTCCAGGGTTTCAGAGCCAATGTATGTCAAAGGCAGAACTTTAACCAGGGTGTTCCTGACTGCAGAGATAACTTTCTATCTACCATGCTAGGCTGCCTCTGTAAGACAAAATGGAGTATAATAAAATAGATCATAGACTTAGAGTCTGAAAGAACTATCAAGTCCTACCTCCTAGTTTGCAGAGAAGGAAACTGAGGCCCATGGAGTTACCCACCATTACACAAAAATTAAATGCCAGAGGCAGGATTTGAACTCAAGTCTTTCTCTACTCCAAACTCAGTACTCTATTTGCTTGATGTGCCCCTTTTTTTGCCTTAAGATGCTATGCAAGGCCCAAAGATTAGTGAGAGCTGGAATAATTAGAATGGGCTTTGGGGAGAATGTGTCTAGCATCAGCTAGGCCTTGAAGGATGATTAAGGTTTGAGCAGACAGAGATGACGAAGATACTAGCAGAGGGCAAGAAGGGTAGGTGAGCATACAGGGGAGACCCTTATTCCATCAGAAATTCTGTTCTCAGCCTCCCTTAGTTCACTCCAGGACAACCCACCCCTGTCTTCTGACTCCTACCATCCCACTACACCCCACAGGGCTCTGCCCCTGGGGAGGAAGCCTGCATTAGTTGAGCATGTAAACAGAAGGAAACCAATTAGTGGTATATATTAACAATTCTACTGGAGTGTTATTATTTAAAAGCCAGTTCAGATAATTGAGGGCTAGTTTAATTAATGCCTCTAACTTACACTCAAGATGTATGCTAAGGATTTCCAATTCAGTGGAATTCAGTCAGGGGATTCCCACATCCTGCTACCCAGTCCATAATGAATTTTAGCAGCAGCAGCCAGCCTGGGCTGGAGGTCCCTGAGGACTGGGCCTCAGGAGGGTTACTGCTCCCTTCCTTCCGGAGTTTGACCCAGGGTCTTATCTATGGGGGACTGATAGAGACAGCAACTCTGACATCCCAGAGAAGGGGAGAGTGTTCCTAGCAGCTAGACATCCCAGAAGAATATGCTAGGCTTGGAGTTGGGAAGACCCAAGTTTGAATTCTGTTGCGTGATCCTGCATAAACTTATTTCCCCTCCCTAAGTCTCAGTGTCCCATTTTGAAAAATGGGCATCAGCACAGCATTTGTCTCATAGGATTGTTCTCAGGGTCAAGTGAAATAAACTATGTAAAGTGTTTTGAAAACCTTAAAGTGCTACAAAAATATTGACAATTCTATCTAAGATGGTCCCGTTGGCCCTCCAGTGTTGAGTACTCTTTCTGGGACTACTTGGATATAAGCCACTTTTGAAGGTAAGATCTTTAATGCATTAGTGCATTCATGATGAGCCAGATAAGTACCTCCTCCTTCTAAGAACTCAAAGGATGCTTATTTTCTACATGTAGAAATAGCAGCCAGGTGGTTTACGAAACAGATTGCCAGACCCTGAAGTCAGGAAAGTTCTTGAGAGTTCAAATCTGGCCTCAGACCCTTCCTATCTGGATAACCCTGGGCAATTCACTTCACCCTGTTAGCCTCAGTTTCCTCATCTGTAAAATGATCTGGAAGAGGAAATTGCCAACCACTCCAGTGTCAAGAAAACCCCAAACTCGGTCACAAAGAGTTGGACACAACTGAAACAACTGAACAATTACAACAAAGAAATAGATCAAGTCCTTTCCCAGATCAAAAGGGCCAGTAGCAATGTCGGAGAATGGGCTGATAACAGGGTCAGGACAATGGTAGAGAGGAGGAGACTGAATAGAGTACCATGAGAGCACTAGCTTTGGAACTAGAAACTGGGTTCAAATTCTAGCTCTGACCTGTATCACCTGGGGCACCATCATCTCCTCTCTAAAGCTAAAACACTGGACTTCCTGCCTTCTAAGGCCCTTTCAACTCTGACCCAATGATCTTCTCCCTGAAAATCTCTGAGGTCCTTTTCAGACCTAGATTTATGATCCCCAGAAGTTAGAGGGGAAAGCTTCAAGTCCTGGGGACAAGAAGGGATGTGGAATTTCTGGGGCCTGTTCTCTAAGAGGAGGCAGCAGATGGGACCTGATGTCGCTTTCAATTCTAAAACCCTATTTTCCTATCATTGAATAGATGGAACCAGTAAGACTTCCCCTAACCTACTCCCCCAAAATGGACATTTATTTTCATTGGATCTAGACAGATATTTCCCTTGGTCTTCCTTACTATAAACTGGAGTGAAAAACTACTCTGGCTGGATGCCCTTCAATTGGGGAATGGCTAAACAAATGGTGATACATGAATGTAATGGGCTATTACTGAGCTGTAAGAAACTATGAAAATGGTGAGCACAGAGAAGTATGAAATGATTTATAGGAACTGATACAAAGGCCGTTAAACAGGCTAGCTACGACGACTACAGCAATCTAAGGAAAAGGAACAACAGTCCCCCAAATCAAAACTGAAGGCTGGGAAATGATAATGACCAAGCTTGACCCCAAAGGAGAGAGATGAGTATGAACCTCCTGCCTTTATTTGAAGAGGTGGGGGACTAAGGATATAGGAGAATACTGCTTGTGTCAACTTTGGTCAATGCATTGGCTGGATGCTCTGCCCCTTGGCCTGTCCTCCTGAAGATGCTCTGCCTCCTGGGTGGAGGGCACTTGATCCTGGCCCAGTGATCTGAATTGCTGTTACAGCCCAGAATGGACTGACCTTGCCCCAATCTGACTCTGAAGAGGGCTGATTGGAAGCACAGCCTATGCCCTGCCATTGGCCTTGGCTGAGAAAAGTGGTTAGGTTAAGAAACTGGGAGATGAGGAAATTGTGTCATGGTTAGATTAGCACTGGTCCCGGAGTAAGGAGGCCTGAGATCAAATTCCAGCTGTTCCACAGACTAGCTAGGAAGCCCTAGGCTCTTCCTTTCCCTTCTGTGGGCCTCAGTTTCCTTATCTGTAGAGGGAGTTGGGTTTGATGATCTCTACAATCCCTTCCAACTTCCTGTTCAGTTCCGATATTTCAGGATTGTAAGATTCTCCCTCTCACCAGTCCCCTGACCCCACCTCCACTGACTCACAGTCTCTGAGCTGAGGAGCAACCAGAACCAAGCCTATGAATAAGTAAGATATTCATAAATATTTAAATATTTACACTCTTCTCAGATAGACCCTGGGTGAAGCTGGGGGGTGGAGGGGGCTTTGCAGTTGGTAGAAGGCTCCCTGTATAGAAAAACAGGTCAGGCAGAATGAAGGGGGAGAGTCAGCAAGCATTTATTAAGTACTTATTATCTTCCAGGTGCTGGGGATCCAAAAAGAAAAGCAAAATCGAGTCCCTGCCCTCAGGGAGTTTCTATTCTAATGGGAGGAGATCAAATGTCAATAACTAGGTACAAACAGGGTACAAATGCAGCCTAGATGGAGGATAAGCTCAGAGACAAGACATTAGCGGCTTGGGGAACTGGGAAAGACCTCTTGTAAAAGGTGAGATGTGAGCTGAGTAGGGAAGGAACTAAGAGACAGAAGAAAATGAGGACAGCATTCCATGCATGAGGGACAGCCAGGGCAAAGGCTTGGAGGACCTGTGCTGTGTGGGGAACAGCATGTAGAACAGTCTGATGAGAGCAGAGAATTCTCCACCAGGGAATCAAGTAAGAAAACTGGAGAGGGAGGAAGGGAAGGGCCAAATGGAGGACTTTGCATTTGATCCTGGGGGCGATAGAGAGCTATTGATAATCACTGAGGGATATGGACAGACCTGAATTTTAGGAGAATCACTTTGGCAGCTGAACAGAAGTTGGATCAAAGTAGGGAAAGACTTTGGGTAGAAAGGCTGATTCGGAGGCTACCTCAAATGTTCCACATGAGAGGTGAGATGGAGAATGTGGGGTCCTGTGGTGTTGGGAACAAATACTTGTACTTTTATTCTTGTTATATCTATAAAGCCAATATTGTTGTTTAGCCTTTTCAGTTGTGTCCTTTGGGATTTTCTTGGCAAAGATATTGGAGTGGTTTGCCTTTTCTTCCTCCAGTTCATTTTACAGATGAGGAAACTGAGGCCAACAGGGTGAAGTGACTTGTCCGGGGTCACACAGCTGGTAAGTGTCTGAGGCTGGATTTGAACTCAGGTTTTCCTGACTCCAAGCCTGGCACCCTGTCCACTGCACCAGTCTAGATCCTTATGAAATAAATATTCCTCTTCAAAAATTTAAAAAAATGAGAACCTGAGTTAAGGTAATAGATGTATGACTGAAGAAAAGACAAGAAGAGATGTTGAAAGAGATGAAGAAAAGACGAGAGATATTGTCAAGGTAGAAAGGTCAAGATTCGACCCTGGATTGGGTGTGTGTGTTGAGTAAGAGCGAGAAACTGAAGAGGTCACTGAGGTTGTGACTCTGAATGACTATGAATATGCATTAACTAAGCATCTACTGTGTGCCAGGCATTGAGCCAAACTCTGGGGACACAAAGAAAGGCAAAAGTCAGACCCGGCCTTCGGGGAGTTCCCACTCTAATGGAGTAGAGGAGGGGCAGCGACTAAGTGCAGACAACTGTCTGCAGACAAGCTAGAGATGGCATACATAGGCCATCATCAATGGAGGGAAAGGTGTGTTCATCCTTCCTTGCCAAAGAAGACCATGCCATCAGAGAAATAATGACATGACTTGCACTTGACTTTGTTTTGAGTGAGGGAGGGCTATGGAGGTCACCAGCCTCATTTCTCCTTCAGAGCCATCTGAATCCTGTGACCAGACATTCATCAGAATGACTGGAGATGACCCAGGATGAGGCAGTTGGGTTAAGTGACTTGCCCAAGGTCACACAGCTAGTGAGTGTCACGTGTCCAAGGTGAGATTTGAACTCTGGTCTTCCTGACTCCTGCACTGGTGCTCTATCCATTGCATCACCTAGCTGCCCCAGAGGGAAGGTACTAGAATAATGAAGGTCTGGCTGTAGAAGGGAGAAATTTAGTTGGAACTTGGAGGAAGCCAGGGAGGCCAGAGGCAGAGATGGGGAGAGAGATCACTGGAAATTATGAGCCCTATATTAACCCTTCCATGTCAGGTGTCCTAGGACTTGAATCCATCTCTTGGTTCCCCACCTTTTAACCTGAGTGACCTCAGACAATTCACCTGAAGTTTCTGGGCTTCAGTTTTCTCATCAATGAAATAAGGGGTGGGACTATATCAGTGTCCTTTCTAAATCACATCATTGTATTTGTAGTGTGTTATATAAACACACATTGCATTATAACAAACATTTCTAGAATTCTTGAAGGTTTGAAAAGAAGTCAGTCAACAAGCATTTATTAAGTGCTTAAACTAGGTGCCAAGGCATGGTGTTATGTGCTGGGGTTACAAAGAAATGATAAAACAGTGCTCAAAAATCTTATGCTCTAATAACGGCTAACATTTATACAGTGCTCTATGGTTTAAAAAGCATTTTACAAGTATTATCTCCTTTGATTCTTAACAATAACCCTGGAAATGAGACATTTTTGTCCCCATTTTACTGATGAGGAAACTAAGGCAGGGAGTAGTGAAGTTTCTTGACCAGAGGCACAGAGCTAGTAACTATCTGAGTCTGGATTTGAACTCAGGTCTTCCCGACTGCTGGTCCACCAAGCCATCTAGCTGCCCAACATTTTTATGAAAATGCACTTTGTACATAACATCCTAACTGATTTTCTTAATAATCCTGTTAGGTAAGTACCATAGGCATTATCCCCATTCCACCGATGGATGGAAAGACTGAGGCTGAGATAGGTTCCATGACTAGCTCAGAGTCACAGAGATAGTAAATGCCAGATAAAGGATTCCAACCCAGATTTCTCTTGACCCCCAAGTCTAGCACTCAGCATTATTACACTGCACTTCAGATGTATGACTATTCTGAGAGCCAGAAAGACCAGGGTTCACATCCTACATCCTGGCTATGTGACCCTGGAAAAGTCATTTACTTTCAGTGCTCCCAGCAATTAGAAGGTGCCAACTTGCTTCTGTAAAGGGTGTTTTCTTATCTAACAGTTTCACATACCACTAAGATCCTACTACCAGAAAGCCAACTTTATGAGAACAGGGATCATGTTTGATCTAAGCTTTGTCTACTATTAATACTCCATGCTACTATAAACTTCAATACTATACTATACCATACCATACCATACCATACCATACCATACTATACAATACAATACGTTGTAAACTACTCCTAATAATACTCCTAATAAGGCTAAGAACTGGACCTGTGATCTTAGTGGCATATGGAACTGTTAGATAAGAAAAAATCCTCTACTGAAGCAAGTTGGCACCTTCTAATTGCTGGGAGCACTGAAGGTAAATGACTTTCCCAGGGTCACATAGCCAGGATGTAGGATGTGAGCCCAGGTCTTTCTGGCTCTCAGACTAGCTCTCTACTTAAGCCATGATGTTTCTCTAATATTCCTGATAATAAAGATGATGTGTTAATAATTCTATTATAATTTTATCATTATCTATTTCAACAAATTAGCTGAAGGTGGATCTGTGTATTGTGGGGAATCCTGCTTTTCAGGTAGACAGCTCAAATCATAGCCCACCTTTCTCCTCCAACATCCACACTGGCTACATGAACCCCGTCCCCTCTCCACCTTTGCACTTCTTAAGATTGAAAAGAGTCGCCCACACAGAGGAGACTGGAAACTTCTCTGCCCCACTTGCACTCAGAAAAGGCAGATTCGGGAAGTCTTTTCAGCCTCCCTCCCCATGATCTCCCTCCCTCTCCTATTGAGCTGGACAATCCAGGAGGGAGAGATGGGATTGAACGAGTTAGTAATCTATTGATCAGCTGCTATTCTGGGAACCTCTAAAGACTGGGTCAGGGAGATGGGAGGTGAGAGTCTCCTTCCAGTTCCAAGAATGCTAAGAAGGAGAGGAATGTCTCAGAATGCAGAGAGAAGCTGCTGCTTTGGGACTAATTGACTGGATTTGGAACCAGAACACTAGAATGTGAATACTGACACCTACGACTTAACTCCCGGGGTCCCCTAGAACAAATAACTCAGCCTCTCCTACCCTCATTTTTCTCATTCTAAGAGAATAATAATAGCCACCATTTCTGTAAGGTATTAAATGGTGCAAAATGCCATGAAAATGTAATTTCACTAGAGCCTCATAAGGTAGGTATGGACTTTGGGAGACATCATCTCCATTTTACAGATGAGAATAATTGAGGCTCAGAAACATTGTGACTTGCCTATGTCAAGAATAGGATTTGAATCCTGGCCTTTCTGACTCCAAGATTACCATTCTAGGCTCTGTGGGTCAGAAGAAATGACTTCCGAGGTCCATTCCAACTATAAATCTGATGCTATGGGGTCCCAAAGAGTCAGGCATGACTAAAATGATTGAACAACAAATGACAACAATGAATTCTTCCTCATCCTTAATTCCAGTTGTTGGCATTTGACCAACAATTTCACACTTTGACAATACAGCAAACATATATTAGGCACCTACTGTATTCAGAGCACTGTACAGACCACTGCAGTGAAATTCTCTAGGGTTTACTAATACAGATTACAACCCCTCCCAACTCTTATTAGTAAGCTTTGATTTTCTAAAAACAAACCTTCATTGCCCCTTGGTCAACCCTTTGATAATGACCCTTTCTGTATTTAGGTAGACTGGTCCTCCAAATGGCCATTAGGTTCTAGAACTGTTTGGGTAACTTTGAGTATGCACTCCCTTTTCTAGGGCTGCTGTTTTTTCCTCTATACCATGAAGGCATTAGAAGAAACTGACATCCTATATTCTTAGATCTCTTCCCGCTTTGTCACTCAGTGATGAGATAAATGTAAATTCCTATACTAAGGTTCAAAAAATATCAATCTCATAATCAAAAGATAGGACAATTATGTCTAGACTGTAGTTCATGTGAAAAAAAATGTGGGGTTTTTAGTGAGATACAAGGTCACCATCAGTCAATCAACAGTGTACAGAATTGCTCAGGGCAGCTAGGTGGTGCAGGGGATAGAGCACCAGTACAGGAGTCAGGAGGACCTGAGTTCAAATCTCACCTTGAACACTTGACACTCACTAGCTGTGTGACCTTGGGCAAGTCACTTAACCCCAATTGCCTCATCCTGGGTCATCTCCAGTCATCCTGATGAATGTCTGGTCACCGGATTCAGGTGGCTCTGGAGGAGAAGTGAGGCTGGTGAACTGCGCAGCCTTCCCTCACTCAAAACAAAGTCAAGTGCAAAGTCATGTCATCATTTCTCTGAAGTCATGGTCTTCTTCAGCAACGAAGGACAAACACACAGAATTGCTAAGAAAGTCAATACAATCTCTGTCTGCACTAAAGGAAGTGCTGAGAACTAGGACCATGAAAGTCCTCTTATCAGACCATAGGTGGACTATTGAATGTTCAGTTCTGAATAATAATATCTAATATTCACAAACCTCTTTAAGATTTCAAAGCAATTTATATTTGCTATTTCATCTCATCTTTAAAACAACCCCAAGGGATAAATGCTGTTATTACCCCTGTTTTACAGATGAGGACACTGAGGCATTGAAAGGTTAAGTGACTTGCCCAGGGTCACACCGCTTGTAAATATCTGAGGCAGAATTTGAGCTCAGGTCTTCCTAACTCCAAGTCCAGCACTCTACCCATTGAACTACCTAGTTTCCTGAGGTAGGGCTCTCATTTCTTAAGGAGTATGTTAATAAACTAGAAAGCATCTAAGATAGCTAAAGGGCCTCAAGATGATATTATTTGAGGACCAGTTGAAGGAGCTGGATATGTTTAGCCTGGAGAAGAGAAGACTTGTTTGGGGGACAAGAATTGATCATTGTCTTCAAGTATTTGAAGGGCTATCACCTGGAAGACAGAATGGTTCAGATTTCCAAAGAGTTGGGTTCAAATCTCACCCCCAAGACATACTTGTTAAATGACCTTGAGCAAGCAATTTAACTAATCTAGGGCTCAGTTTCCTCAACTGTAAAATGGAGTGGTTGGATTAGGTAACCTCTGACATCCTTTCCAGCCTCCATCCAGGATCCTAGGATTATAATTTTTATGTGCTTGGTCCCCAAGGGCAGAACTGGAAGCAACCAGCAGAGGGGACAGACAGGCAAATGTAAGAAGAAACTTGGCCAATGTCAAGAAAGTCTTCCTACCAATAGAGTTGTCCAGAAGTGGTATGTGCCACCAGTGGAGGTGGTAGCTGCCCCTTCCCAGGAGGTCTGCAGACAAACATTGGATAAATATTGATTTTTTTGCTTGCTGGATGAATTCTCACTTAGATATGGGATAGCTTCCATGCTGTGTGAAGCCCCTTCCAGGTCTGAGCTTCCAGGACCTCCCAGAGATAAACCACATACTGATAAATGAGAGCCAATGGTACTGACATTAACTCTCAATGGGAGTAGTAGGGAAAACACAGCAGGGGGAGAACACAGGTCTGAAAATGTAAAAAAAAAATAATCGTTTTGCTTAACTTTACTGGGGTGAGAGTAGGGTAGGACAGAGTCATTGGAAAGTGATGATGATGTGGAAAAGGCATCAATAAAATTTTATATACATACATATTAAATATATATATATGTGAATTATTGTAAGGTCCTTGAGAGCAGGGTCTGTCTTTTGCCTTTCATCCTTAGAGCTTAGCTTAGTGCCTAGCACATAGTAGAAGCTTACTAAATATTGATTTACTGACTGGAGGAGAAGTGAAGCTGGTAACCTGCACAGTCCTCCCTCACTCAAAACAAAGCCAAGGGCAAGTTATTCCATCATTTGTCCGATGGCATGGTCTTCTTTGGCAATGAAGGACGATGGCAATTGAACCATACTTAGTAGGGTTGGCCTGGGCTTAAATGACAGACCCGGGCTCAAAATCTGTTCAACTAAGAATCAAAGACTCACAGATCCAGAGCTGAATGACCTTGGAAGCAATCCAGTCCAACTCTCTCATTTTACAGATGAGGAAACTGAGGCCCAAAGAGATCACAGGATCACAAATTTAAAGCTGGGAGGGATCTCAGAAGCCATACAGCCCAAACCTTCCTTTTACAGATGAGAGAGCAAACAGAGATTTTTAGTAACGTGACCAAGGTCATATAGGTTGTAGATATCAGAAGCAGAATTTGAACCTAGATCTTCTGGCTCTGAAGTCAACCACTCTCTTTGCCTTTTAGCTTGGAAGGATCTGCCAGAGTTTTCAGTGCCCTAATAGAGCCTCTGGGAAGCTGGGTGGCACAGTGGTTAGAGTGCTAGGCCTGGAGTAAGCAAGACCCAATTTCAAATCTGGCCTCTGACACTTATTAACTTGTGTGGCCTTGGGTAAGTCATTTTCCTTATCTATAAAATGAGCTGAAGAAGGAAATGGTAAACCACTCCAGTATCTTTGCCAAGAAGACCCAAATGGAGTCACCAATGCAACTGAAAAATGAATGAAAAGCAACAGAGCCTTTGAGAAGCTAGTGTAAGTAACCTCCATACCATACCCCATATTCCCATATGCATTTTATATGGACTTCTCTGTGTTCATGCTCTTTCCTCACAATAAACAGTCACCTCCCTGAAAGAAGGAACTTTTGCTTTATCCTTGTATCCCAGCACCCAGCACAGCACCTGGTATATTTTGGGGGTCAGAGAGAAGAGGGGAATCTGACATGAATTCAAGGGTGTTGGGAACTCCCAGCAAGGGAAGTCCCTCCACTGATCCAGACAAAGACCTACTCTGCAATTTGGAGGCAAGAAATTTGCCAAGCTAAGCTACTTATCCAGGGTCCCATAGCCAATACGGAGCAGGCAACTTGAAATAAAACTTTGCCTGACTTCAGGACTGACTCTCAGTCCCACTACTCTACCCTGTGTCTCACCCAAGTGCGTATCACAAAGTATGGAATGCAGGAATCCCTAACAGAGGACTTTGCCAACATCGTATAAAGCCAACGTCATAGATTTAAAACTGAAAGAGACCTCTGTGTCTTGTAGCTTCACTCCATACTCCCTTCAACTTTCAGAAGCATATCTTACCTATTATTATATCCGTTTTTCAGATGGGGAAACTGAGGTTCAGAGAAAGAAAGGGACTTGCTTGGGACACACAATGACTGAGGGCAGGACTGGGACTAGAGCCCATGGTTTCCCATGTAACTAAACACCACACACACACACACACACACACACACACACACACACACACCCATGGAGAATGTCAATTTCCTGGTATATTACCTGGTGTCAGTTTCCGCAGCTTTGAGTGCAGGGCCTGACTTCTGAGAAGGAGCGACAGGGCAAACATGAGAGTATGCCCCTCTCCCCGCAACCAGAAAACTCCAAAGAAAGCAATTACATTTGCATTTCATTTAAAATAGAGACAATCACCACCCGTGAGCTAATTGTGCACCAATTGATTACTAGAAACATATTTGTGGAAGAGGCACAATTAGTCTAGAGCTGCAAATTCCTGCTCACTGAACTTAAATTAGACAGATCCAAGCAGCTGTCAGGTAGTTTCAATCCCTGCTCTGACCTGATGGAGTCTGATGATCAGCCAGAAGGTAGTAACTCAGGGAAACAGAACCTCCTGGCATGGGGGAGGGGGACTGAAATGGGACTCCCTGAGAGGTTCAGTTGATTTTCAGTCATGTCCACATTTGGGATTTTCTTGGCAGAGACATTGGAGTGGTTTCCCATTGCCTTCTCCAACTCATTTGACAGATGAGGAAACTGAGGCAAATGGGGTGAAATGACTTGCCCAGGGCCCAGCTATAAGTGGGGCCAGATTCAAACTCAGGAAGATGAGTCTTCCTGACTCTAGGTCCAGCACTTATTCTACTTTGCCACCTAGCCAACTCCATATCTGATCTAAATCCTTTAATTCCAAACACTCCTTTCATACTCAGGGTATGAGGCTTCCCTGGAAACAATAGGACTGGTCCCTTGGAGGTGAAGAAACAAAAATATCCAGGGACTCAGAATCCTGCTGACATCCTATTTAGCCAGGAAGATAAAAGATCCCTGCCTGATTAGCCCTGGCCCCTTTGTCCTCAAGGAGAATGCCCCAAGTGCGTTTCCCAAGTCAGCATACCAGTTCCATCTTCTGATGGGATGAACCCCTTTGTCTGAGACATAAGAAAGCCTTGGATACAAAGGAATCCCCTTTAGGAAGGAAGTCCACCCCACAATTCCATGCATAGATGAAATCACCTATTGAGTCTGAAGCCCCTGGTCCAAGGGTGCTCTGGTAAATGGTTGGTAACTGGCTTTCTGAGGGAAAAAATCTATGCACAACGCACTTTTCTGAGGTGTAGATGCTCACACTGAAAATTTAACCCTTGGTTCCTTTTAACTGGTATAAGCTGGCTGCAGCACACCCATGGACACACAGCAAAAAGCCATAACACTTAGTCCCTTCCCTTCTGGGCCTCCCCTTTTCTCTTATTATATAATGCCCATCTCCAACCTCTCTTCTAACAATCTCTGTTCCAAGGTCCCTCCTGGTTCTAATGTTCCCTTTCTATCACCATGTTCCAAGGTCTTTTCCATCTCTTAACATACTAGTCTAAGGCAGGGTGACCAGCCCCAAGGTCCTGCTCAGTGTCTTCTGCTCTTAGGTCTAAAGACCTAACTCCCCAGAACTGTAATACCGCCCCCCAACAATTCAGGAGGAGAGAGAGGCATGAGGCCACCCAGAACCAGGTGCTTGGTGGCTGGGAAGCCACTCAGTACTTCCTCTACTCTCCCCATCTTCCCCTACTCCCTCCCCCTCTCCTCAACCACACAAGGTGAACAGTTACTTGGCCCTTGTTCAGCAACAACACCAAAGGGCATGGAGCACTGGGCCCTTTGCTCAAATTCAGCCTCAGACATTTACTAGTTGTGAGACCCTGTGCAAGTCATTTAACCGCTTTTTGCCTCAGTTTCCCCAAACGCAAAATGAAGATCCAGTGGCACCTACCTCACAGTAGGATCAAATGAGATATTTGTAAAGCGCATCGTATTTACTTAATAAATATTTGTTCCTTCCCCCATGGCTAACAATCTCCCACTATCTGTTTTCCCTCTAACCCTATACTGTCCAGTTACTAGCCACCTAGGAGCAGACTATACTCCACCTCTACCACTGCAGTCTCATCCCGATTCTCCTCAACCCTTTTCACCCCATGTCTCATTCCAATGCTATCTATCCCTTTTAGTGTGCCCTCTGAAATGCCTGTTCCAGAATAAACAATCCCTCCCTTCATCTTCAGACTCATTCTCTCACTCTCCTTCCATCCCCTACCTCTCTCTGAGACCTGCTTCCCTTAGGACGAGACTACAGCCTTAATCATCCTCTCTAGCGTTGGCTGAACCTTCACCTACCCCTTTCTCTGGTCCCTAGACACACAGACATACCACAGTCCTGGGGAGTTAGAATATTCTTTGCCCTTCGCTGACAATTCCAGACCTTCCCTTTTCTGCCATTGATCTGCCACTCATTCTCACTCTGTGAAAATTATCCCCCCAGATCATGGTGGCTGCGCTGATCCAAAGGACATTCTCTAGTCCTTCTCAAGGAGTTTTGTCCCTGACTTTACCTCTCCTTTATCTCCCTCTCCTACCCATTTCTTACCCTTTTTCTAGGGAACTTTACCATCCATACTGATGATCCCTCAAATCCCCTAGGCATCAAGTTTTTCCAGTCTCCTTAACTACTGTCATCTACTACTACACTTTACCTTAGTCACTCAGCACTAAAATAGATTGGGAAAGGCTCCCTGCAGAAAGAGAGATTTTAGCTGAGATTTGAAGGTATCCAATTCCCTCTTTGGGGGATAACCAGTGAAAATGCCTGGGGTTGGGACATGGAGTGTCTTATTCAAGGAACAGCAAGGAGACCAGATTCTTTGAATTGTCAAGTAGGTAGAGAGGAGTAAATTATAAAAAGATTAGAAAGAAGGGAAAGGGCCAGGTGATGAAGTTCTTTCAGAGATCAACAGAGGATTTCATATTTGATCCTGGAGACAATATGGAGTCACTGGAGTTTATTGAACAGGAGATAACATGGTCAGACCTGCACTTAAGGAAAATTACTTTGAGGACTGAATGGAGAAGGGCTGTTGCCATAGTCTAGGCATGAGGTGATGAGGACCTGTGCTCAGGTGCTAGTAGAGTCAGAGCAGAGAAAGGGGCAGACAGGAGAGATGCTACAAAGGTAGAATTGATAGGAATTGGAAACTGATCAGATACTGGAGGGGTAAGGGGCTGAAGATGGCACCTTGGTCTGTCCATCCCCAATAGCTATACATCCCATATCTCTGCTCCCTTACAATAGGACCTTCCACTCACTTTCCTCTTAGAATACAGGAAAGGGATTACATGTGTATGTAGAAAGATTTGCCTTGGCAAGGAAAGGAGTCAACCCTACATGGAAGAGATTTGAAGAAGGCATCTGAGTGATTGGATGGCTAGATGGCGCCATGTGCACAGAGTGCCAGGCAAGGTGTCAGAAAGACTTGAGTTCAAATCCAACTTCAGATACTTAACTAGCTGTGTGACCCTGGGCAAGTTGCTTAACTCAATTTGTCTCAGTTCCCCATTTGTGAAATGAGCTGAAGAAGGAAATAGCAAACCATTCCAGTTTCTTTGCCAAGAAAACCCCAAACAGGGTCACGAGGAGTTGGATATGACTGAAATGACTGAACAAGATGTTTTGTTTGATAGATGTGAGATAAACAGAATTCTTTGATGTTGTCTCTCCCTCTGTCCTTTCACTCATCTCCGACAGTGAAGTGGCCCTTCTCCTTGTCCAGGCAAACATTTCTACATGGGTCTTTGATCCCATCTCCTCAGTCTTCTCCAGCTGACTGCAACAATCAATCAATCAAATATTTATCAAGTAACTATTTGCCAGGTACTGTGTGAGACACAGGGCATACAAATACAGGGAATTAAATATACTCTACTTGCAAGGACTTTCCATTCTAATGGGGAAGGCAGAATACATTATATATGGGTATATATATATATATATATATGTATATATATATATGGGTGTACATGTATATATACACATATATGTGCATGCATATACATATACACATGTATGTAGTGCATATACACACATATAAAATAAGGATAAAGATAATAAAAACAGATAAACACAAAGTCGTTAAATGCGAGGTAGTATGAGAGAGAGAACTCTAGCTTCTGAGGAGGATCGTAAAGGCTTCAAATAGAAAGTGATTGTCTGGATCAAATCAGGAAGGAAGAAAGAGACTCTGAGTGAGGAGTGAGTATACTTCAGGCATAGAAATGGCCAGTGCAAAGGTGTATGTGTGGAACAGACAGGATAGTTTGATTACATTGTAGAGTGGGAGGGGAAGTAATGCCAAGTGCAGCTGGAAAGATAGTTTGGCACTAGGATGTAGAGGGTTTTAAAAACTAATTATCATGTCATTTCAGTCTTGTCTGACTCTGTGACCCCATATGGGGTTTTCTTGGCAAAGAGACTGGAGTGGTTTTTCATTTCCTTCTCCAGGTCATTTTCCAGATGAGGAAACTGAGGCTAGCCCAGAGTCACAGAGCTAGTAAGTGCCTAAAGCTGGATTTGAACTCAGGCCTTCCTGATTCCAGGCCCAGTTCTCTATCTACTGTGCCACCTAGCTGCCCCAACAGGGAAGTTTATATTTAATTATAAAGCAGCTATGAACAGGGAGAAACTTGAGTCAGGGAGACCAATTAGGATGCCATTGCCATAATCTAGATTTTGAACCTAGGATACCAAAATGGTGGCCATTTGGAAAAAGGGAGGGACTGGAGGAAAAGATAATAAGCTCTATTTTAGATAAGTTGATTTTGAGACCTCTTTGGAGACATATCACTTGAAATGTCCATTAGGCAATTGTTGACGCAAGATCGAAACTCAAGACAAGAACTGGAATTCATCAATGTCGAGATGATAGTTAAACCCCTGGGAGATGATAAGGTCATCAAGAGAGTAAGGCAAGTGGGGCAGGGTAGGAAAAGACAGAGCACAGGGGAAGATACACAGTTATGGCAATGATTTGGATGACAAACCAGCAAAGGAGGCTGAGAAGGAACGGTTATATAGGAAGAAAGAGAACCAAGAGAGAGAAAAGGGAGTATCCAGGAGGAGAGAGGAGGTCATCAGTGTGAAATCAGAGGAGAGATCCAAAACAAAGAGAGCCTGAGAAAAGATCATCAGATTTTGCAGTTAGGAGATCATTGGTAACTTTGGAGACAGGAATTTTAGTTTAATGATGAAGTTGGAAGCTGTATTACAAAGAATTAAGGAATGCATGAGAAGCAAAGTGAAGGCATTTTCTAGACATTTGGATGATAACTTGAGGGGAAGGTGGAGTCAAGGAAAAGGGAAGGATAGGAGAGAATTGAACTTGTTTGAAGGCATTATCAAAGAAACCAGTATATAGGGAGATGTAGAAGAGAAGGGGTCAATCTGCCAGGAAAGATATAAAGGGATGTGATTATGGGCACACATAGAAGGGTGGGTTTTGGCAAGGAGAAAGGTTGCCTTATTGTCAAAGACTAGAGAAAGAGAGGAAAGATTGGGGGATGGTGTCAAGAGGTTATGAGATAACAAGAAAAGGAGAAGCTCTTGTCAATATCCTCAATTTTCTTAGTAAAGTAAGAGGCAAGTTTCGCGGGGGGAAGACAGAGAGAGAGTCAGAGACAGAGAAAGACAGAGAAAAGAGAGAGAGAGAAAGGCAGGTGTGGGAGGTTTGAGGAAAGAAAAAAAGGCTTGGAATAGCTTCTGTGGGGAGTAAGTTAGGGAATCAATTAAGGAAGAGTAAAAAGATTGCCTTGCAGAAGCGTGGGTTCAGTTGAAGTTGAGTAACATGAATTTATAATGTACCAAGTTACCACCACTGTGTGACTTTGCCCAGTTCTCTTCAACAGTATGTGAGTAGGAGTGGCAGAGGCATACGGTGGGAGTAATCCAGGACTTAAGTGTTGCCAAGAAATGATGGTAACAGGACAAGGAGGCAAAGCATTTGAAGGTAGGGGAGAGTGTAGTCTTGAGCTAGGAGAATGGATAATAGGCTGAGAATACACTGAGGAGGTGAAGGATTGAACATTTTGATAAAGACGATGAATGGGTTCAGGAAGGTTGTGGAATAGGGATATGGAACAAATGAGAGGAAGCTATGTTAATGCCAGAGTTTTGCATTAGGAAAGTGGATCATTTGTGAGTAATGGTGAGATGTGACTGAGACAGAGGGAAAGAGTAGGTCTCATGGATTATGGAAACTGGAATTGGAAGATCAGAGGATGGAGGAAGTGTCACCATAGATAATGATGTCCTCTGCTATAAGGGCATAAAGTGGGGATAAAGAGGAAGATGATGAGCCTCTCTTATCTTATAAGGAATTCATTCTTAAGAAAGGAAGAAGGATGACCTGTGAACCAAGAAAGCTAGCATAATTTGGATTGGTTGGAAAATTTTGTACTTTCAAGGAGGAGAGGTTGCTGATTGATGGTGCTAAAGGATGAATCTGGATGTGGCATGAGGAGAGAGGAGTGGTGATGACAGCCCCTTTTCTCTGCCGCCACCACTGCCACCACCTGGCACAGGTCTTCATCACCTCCCTCTTGTACTATGGCAATAAGTCTGCTGGTTGGTCCATCTGCCTCAGGTTTCCTCCTTCAAGTCTATCCTCCACACAGCTTCCAAAGCGATCTTCCTTAACTGAAGGAAGGATAATAGAATTTTACTTAACTACAGTGACTCCCTATTTTTTCCAGCATAAATCATAAATTTCTCTGTTTGTTTTCTAAAGTCTTTCCCACCCTGGCCCCAACTTACCTTTTCAGTCTCAGTGGACATTACTCCCCCTTCCACAGTCTTCAGTCCAGCCAAAACATTCCTCTGTTCCTCAAATACAGTCTCTCTCATTTCCATGCTTTTGCCTTGGATGCTCCATGAATCTCCATGCTGCACCTCCATATCCTCCACTACATAGAATCCTTTCTTTCTTTCAAGATGCAACTCAGGCATCTCCACCTGCATGAAACCTTTCCTGGTTCCCTCTACTGGTTAGTAGCATTCCTCCCAAATGACCAAGAAACCTAGTCTTTAATCTCTTGTTGCAGTTCAACCATGTTGGCTGACATGACCTCATAGACTTCGTCTACAGAGTTTTCTTGGCAAAGATACTAAAGTGGTTTGCCATTTCCTTCTCCAGAGCATCCCTATTTTACAGATGAGGAATTGAGGCAAATAGGGGTCTAGTGACTTGCCCAGTCACTCCACTAGTAAGTGTCTGATGCCAGACTTGAACCCAGATATCTCTGACTCCAGGGCAGGTGCTTCATCCACTGCACCACTCAGTTGCCCAGTTTTTAACTACTTTGAATGTATTCTTTTCTGTGTTATTTTAGGAATACATCTGGATCAGGGGCACCCTAGCCCCACTTTCTTAGGGACAAAATAGCTGCATCCTTCTCCAGGATTCCAGGGCTGTCAGGTTGGAGAGTGATCTTCAATGCCATTGAGCCCCAACCAGCTGAGTTCCCACCTTCCATTGTTAAATAGATCATAGATTGGTTCCTTAACCACTTACTATCAATTAGCTTTTACAAAGGGATTTTTACTTCAAATATATCTGAAGAACAAACATACATTTTTTTCCCTCAGTGCCCCTGGGGCCATACTCTCCCTTATACCTCCTCAGTCTCTGGAGGGATAGATTCAATATCTAGCTCCCTTTCTCCATAGCATGGTCCCACAAAGTTCACATCCAAAGATGAGTCCCTCTGATCACTCCCTGAATCAATTCTCAGAATTATTCCATTTTTGATCTTGCTGCAGCACTTGACTGGATTCCAAATCCCACTCTCTCATGGTCAGAGGCTCCACTCCCTGCACCTAAAATAGGAAAAGAATGAATAAAAAAGCCAGGGACCCAGACCCATTTTGGGGGAGCTATATGAGCTTCGAAAGATGTGAAAGTGATCTCACTCCCCTAGACCTGAATGAAACAAAACAGAATTTAAAAAGGGAGGCAGAAGATGACATGAGATTTTTTGAAGAAACCAACTATTCTAGCTAATCAATCCAAAGTGAAAGATTCTTCCCACTCGTATGGCCAGCCAACTAGAACCAGTTACAGAACGAACATACGTCATGGTGTCTCCAAGGCATGATTCTCCTGAAAGGGTATCTCCCCTAAGGCTTCCAAATGGAGAGGTACCACACAAGCAAACTGATGGGGCCTTCAGGCTCCAGACCCCCAACACAAAACACACAAACTGGGTCTGGTATAGAAATTCCTTGAGAACAGGGATTGTCTTTGTACCAGGGTTTAGTTAACTATGCCTAGTACACAGTATGTGCTTAATAATTTGCTTGTTGACTGATTGATGAGGGTCCTTCCAGCTTTGGCATGCTCCCGCCCATATTCTACGTTCTAAGGGCCTCTATAGCTCCAATGTTCCATATTTTAAGGGCTATTCTAATTCTACCATTCCTGGGCTGCAGTGTATGTCCCTCCCAGCTCTGACTTTCTGTGTTCTCACAAGTCCTTTACCACCCTATCTTTCCAGGCTGATTGCACACATTCCATGTCCCAGGCTAACCAGCCTATTTGCTGCTTCTTTTCGGTGACCTGATCATCTGTGTGGAAATCTTTGCACAAACTATCCCCCTGTGCTTGGAAAACTTTCCTCCCTCACCTGCACTTCCTTGGTGGACAGTCCCTAACTTTCTTTTAGGCTCAATTCAAGTGCCACAGGGCACTTTTACAAAGCTCCCTTCCAATAATTACTAGTTCCCTTTCACCAGCAAAATTATTTCCTATTCATTTTGGATTCACTTATTTGAGCACATATGAAGTCCCCTCTCCTCGGAAGAATATAGGCCTCTTGAGGGGACAGATTCACTCTCTAGCACTGGTGTTCCAAGACTTGTCCAGTTCTTACATAGTATGATCCAAGCGGTGTGTGTGTGTGTATGTGTATGTGTGTGTATGTGTGTGTGAGAGAGAGAGAGAGAGAAAGTGTGTGTGTGCATGTGTGTGAGAAAGAGACAGAGACAGAGTAGAGAGGGGGAAGAAAGAGAGAGGAAGAGGGAGGGAGGGAAAGAGGAGAAGAAGAAGAAGAGGAAGAAGAGAGGGAGAGACAGAAAGAGGGAAGAGGGAGAGAGCCCTCCCAGCTCAGACTCTTATTCTACAGTCCCTTCCATCTGCTAAGCTTTCTTCCTGCCCTAACAATCTCATCTTTTACAAAACAATAATTTAAGTATGCCCTAGTTGGGAAGGTACGCATGCCTCTCAAACACAACACATGCTGCCTCTGAAATCTTCATAGAAACTATTTTTGTATTATCCAGGGATTTCTGGATTAACTGTTTTCTTCCATCTGTGTAGATCACTGAAAGGAGGCTGTATGATTGATTGATGAGTTCATTTTAAAGCCATTTCCAGAGCTGAGAAGTGCGGTGAAAAAGGCCTAGATTTGGAGTTGGAGCCTGGATTCAAATTCAAGTTCTATTATGTGTCTTTGGGTACTTTCCCTCTCTGGGACTCAGTTTCCTCATCTGTAACATAAGCAGGTTGGACCAAGCATCACTCTTTTCCCTTCCAGCTCTAAATCTGAGGATCCTGCTGTGTCCAGGCCTCTGTACCGAATCCAGAAGCATAGGCTATGCATGTCCCTAAGTGACTTCACATCAGGCAGGGGACAGCTACCCAGTCATGTGTGCATAGGTAATAAGCACAAACTGTGCTTCCTAGAATCTGAGACTGAGGTCTAGAGGAGGCCTCAGAAGCTATATGCAGTGCAGTCCATGGCCATACAGGTCTAGGGAGGATTTGAACTCAGAGCTGGCTCTTTCCACTATACCTACCACATTGGCTCCTTAACCACTTTAGGCCCACTAGAGCTTAGCTGCCTCTTTTCAGTCTCTTCCCTCCCACACTGGCAAGCTTCCCATATGGAGCTCTGCCACAGACTAGGCTGGGTAAGAGTAGAGTAGGGGGTGAGTGAGGCAGAGAGGCCCAGGGGACCCTAGCCTGACCAAGGTGCAATAGAGCAGGGAATGGAGCCGGCAGCTGTCTGAGGCAGAGCTTCCCAGGGAAGACAAAATTATTAAGTCCATTCAGTGGAGTAAGAAAAAGACTGGACTCCAGGGGAAGCACGGGGCTTCACACACATGTGCGCACACACATACACACACACCCCTACCAATCTCAAATTGGAGGGGGTCTTAACCAGTGAGTGCCAGTCATCTTGGCCAGCTCTCCTCCTTGTTCCCTTTATAAGGTGAGAGAAGGAGAAAGCTTATAACCATTTTTTAAAAAAAAAGAGACATCCCTGGCTCAGTGTGTGTGTGTGTGTGTGTGTGTGTGTGTGTGTGTGAGAGAGAGAGAGACAGAGACAGAGACAGAGAGACAAAGAGAGAGAAGAGGAGAGGAGAGAGAGAAAGGGAGGGAGGGAGACAGAGACAGAGATAGAGACAGACAGAGAGAGAGAGAGAGAGAGAGAGAGAGAGAGAGAGAGAGAGAGAGAGGTGAGGGAGAGGGAGAGCGAGTTGCAATTGTGCTGAAAGGTGAGAGGGAGGCAGTGAAAAAAGTCTCTTTGAAAACAGTTTTGCTGGGTGTGTGCTTAACCTAAGATTTCAAGGCAGAGTGAGGGGCAGAGGGAAGCTGGGAGTTTGGCCAGCCCCCAGGGAGAGAGCTGAAATGGGGTAAGAAAGGCTGATGGGACCAGAAAGCCTGTTAGGCTGGGAGGTTGGAGGTCTACGGATGTGCGTTGGGATCCAGCTCTGCTATAAACAGTGTGATGTTGGGCATTACACTTGCTGTCTCTGGGGCCTCAGTTTCTTCATCTGCAAGATGAGGAGGTTTCCTAAGGGATCTCTAATGTCCCTCCCAGAAGTTACATCTTCTATTCTAAGACCCCTCCAGCTCCCCGGCATTTTATGTTCTAAGGTACCTTTCAGCTGGACTCTCTATTCTAAGACCCCTCCCAGCTCTGAAACTCCATGAATCACCTCGTCTTGCCTGAAGGCCACAGCCCTCAGTAGAATCCCTTGGCTCAGCCAAGATCCAACCCCATAGCATGGCCCAAGGCTCTCCGCTACTACAAAAGCAGGAGCTACTCCCCTGGTCACAGTATAGAAGACAGAACCCCGCTGGGAAAATTAGCATATTCATTTATGGTAATAGCCCACCAAGGTTGTTTGGTTTGTGGAAGGTGGGAGAGGAAGGGAGCAGTCATCATGGAGCAGGTGACACCTTTTGGTGAGGGTATGTCTAGGGAAATCTATTTCAACCTTTTTGTGTGAGGTTGGTTAGGGAAGGCTGGATGAGGGTTGATGGAAGGGTAGGGAGAAGGAAAAATCAGGCTTTTTAATTGAAAGCAATAGTAATAACATTTGCATTCAAGAGAGTTAGCACCTGCACCAAGGCCTGTAGGATATAAAGTGTTAGGTAGAGAACAAGGAGTCTGCCCCAGAGGAGTCTCCAACCTAACCTAGAAAACCATTAGAGAATAAATAAATGCTATTTAGATATGAGCAAGATAAGAATCCAGAGATGAGAGGGTAAGTGTTGGCTGGAGAAAGATGGAAAGATTAATGAGAGGAGGAACTCAAGCTAGGCCTAAAAGTATGGGTAACACTTCACTATCTGGAGAAGAAAGGAGGGCATCCTGGGAGGGAGGAACAATCTGAGCAAAGGGCTGGAGGTGGGAATGAGCATGGCTTTTTTCATGATTACAGGAAAGTCTACATGGGGGAACACTCTAAAAAGACTCAGTTTTCTTTGATCTGGCTCCTGCAGACACCCTTAGGGCTTTTCTACACTCTCTCTAGACCCAGAATGTGCCTTTTGCCAGATCTCGAGGACAGCCACTCACCAAGACTGGGTGTGCTGGATTGTAAAGGACTCCTGAGTAATAGAAAAGATGGCAGGACTGATAGTGGAAACAGCTGGATCTACAGAAAGCTTCCCTTTGAATCCTGGTTCTCTCTGCACCCTCTGTGATATGAAGCAAGTCACTTCCTCCCTCTGCCTCAGTTTCCTCCTCTGAGAAAGGGTATTGGCAGAACTGATCTCTGAGATTTCTCTCAGTTCTAAATCTTATGTTCCTGTAATAAAGATGGAGACTGGTTTGGGGTGGGGAGACAATCAATTTCCTGGAGGCTAATGGTATTGGGATCAGACCTTGGAGGTCATCCAGTCTAACACCCTTATTTTGAAGAGAAAGAAATTGAGACACAGAGAGGTCGTCCAAGGTCACACATGTTAGAAAGTGAAATAGCCAGCTTGGAACTCAGGGCCTCAGCACTCTTTCAGTAAAAGGGAATGTGTTCCAGACCCAATGGAAAGGAGACACAACATGGAATGGGAGTACGAGGCAGGAGATCTGGCCTCTTTGCCACCACAAGCTTGTGTGACCTCAATTAAGTCATATACCTTTCCTGGGTTTCAATTTCCAAGTGCATTTAATGTTGAGGCCTAGGGGTGAGGGTTACAGTTTGGATGTAGCAATCTCTTCCATTCTCAGATTCCTGACCACCTTGAGGAAAGAGCTTGTTACTAACACCGAAAGCCTAGTCAGGAAGACTCATCTTCATGAGTTCAAATCTGGCCTCAGATACTTACTAGCTATGTGTGCCCAGATAAGCCACTTAACTCTATTTGCCTCAGTTTTCCCATCTTTAAAATGAGCTGGAGAAAATGACAAACCACTCCAGTATCTTTGCCCAGAAAACCCCAAATGGAATCCACAAAGAGTCAAATACCACCAAGGTCCTTCCTCTACTTGCTCCTTCCCTCCCTTATCTGCTCCCAGACTCTGATCTCCCCCATCCAAGACTCATCAATTCTGGAGGGAAGAGAAAGGCATTAGATGTACTTCTTGGCAGAGACAAAACAAGGGTGAGGAAGGAGGGGTAGCATGTATAAACATTCTGATCGCCAGAAGAGAGGAATTACCAAATTACAATTGATTTTCTACTGTTAATGAAGCATGAACTCATGTGATTACATCTTGAAAAGATTTATAATTATTCATTGAATCTAGGAAGATAATTAAACTTCATTAAGTGCAGACATGACAAGCTTTCAGAACAAGGCCAGACCTCCACTCCGGGTTCCAGATTTGAACAGGAGATGCGCTTCTCTGACAGTGTCAGGACCAAAGGAGGGAGTGAGGAAGGAGCCACAAGAGAGGATGGGGAGCTGAGGGAAAGGGAAAGACATATCTTTCCTTCAAGGCAAATCTGTGTAAGTCAATCTCTTGGGTTTCTCTTTCCCTCCTTGTTAGCAGTCTCTCCCTCCACTCCTTCTCTCCACCTCTGATATTTACTACCTGTGTGACTTTGGACAAATGACTTTACCTCTCTGAGCCTCTGTAAATCTTTGTTGTTTTAAATTAATAGGCTCTAAGATCCCTTCCAGTTTTTAGTCCTAGGTAACTCAGAACTGGAGTCATAAACAAACCCTGCTCCAGACACTTAACTAACTGGTGATCCCGGGTTTAACCATCGTCTGCTTCAGTTTGCTCGTCTGTAAAATAGGGATACTTACAGTCCTTCTCAGGGTGGTTGTGAGGCCCTATGAGATGATAAACATAAAGGGCTTTGCATAGTGCCTGGCACATAGTAGGGGCTTAATAAATGCTTACTTCCTGAATCAATTTTTGGTTAATGACAGTCAGCTCTTATCTAAATATAAAGTAAGCTTCCTAGGTACCCTGGTGTGGAATGTGCTCCCCATTGTAGGAGATGTTGTAGAGGAGACTCTTGTTCACGCATGAGTGGGTGGGATGAGGTGGCCTAAGGGCGCCTTCTACCTCAAGATTTTGTGATCCTTTCAGTCTAGTGCTTAGTATGGTTCCTGGCATATAGTAAGTTCTTAATAAATGCTTGTTTCCCAATCTGATTCTATGAAAAAGGCAATATAGAACCTAGAAAGAAAGGATTATAGAATTTATAACCAGATGGGACAGAAAAGAGAGAATATATCCTCAAGCTCATCATTTTATAGCTAAGGAGAACATGGGCATTTGGAGTGAGAAGTACTGGGTTCCAATCCTGCTTCCATCACCTACTTGCCTGTGTGACTTTAGACAAGTTTCTGAATTCTTGGTTTCTTCATGAGTAAAAATCAGGAGATTGAACTCCTTCCATGTCTAAGCCTTTCATCTCAAACACCTTTGTTCCTTGGTCTGTCTAGCCATAGTGGGGCAGAACTGGAAACTGAAAGATGCAGTGATAAAAATTTGGATCAATATCAGGAAAACCTTTCTAAGAATCTCTGCTGTCCCCCAGTGGAACAGACCCCTCCAGAGATGATGGATCTCCTCTCTCCCACTTGGAAGCCTTCCTTCATGCAGAGACCTGACCCCTCGCTCTCTGCTGAGGATGTTGGAGGGGGTTTTGACAGTTTGGAACAGAAGGCCTCTGGAGACCCTTCCCACTATGGGATTCTGTGAAAGACTTACCCAAGACCACACAGCTAGAAAATAGCAAAGCTTGAATCAGAACCCAGTTCCTCTGATTCCAAATCCTACACCTTCTCCACTAAACCCAGGATGACTGCTTTGCTTATTTTTAAATAAAAAAGGCAGACTTTCCAAACTCAATTTTGCCAGTTTCTTTTTAAAATAATAATTTACCATTGTGTATATTTTCAGATTTTTTTTGATGCATTGATTAGTTTTACTGATTTATTTCTTCCGTTTTTCTTTAAAAATTCTTTGTTATTAGAGATGTCTCTCTGGGGGAAGAGAAAGAGAAGGAAATAGGGAATATGGACAAAGTAAAATCCAAAGACACCAATAAAATTCATGCTTTCAAAATACTTCACATTTTTAGAATACTTGAGGGTTTCTAGAATTAGAAAACATTTCTTTTACAACTGCACTGTGAGGTAGGTGGTGCAAGAGTTATTACCACTCCCCTTTGCAAACGAGAAAACTTTGTTTCAGAGGGGTTAAGAGACATGCCCATAATTGTGTAATGGAAATTGTATAATAGAAATCTTGATTCGGAATCACATCTGGGCTTAAATCCCAAATATGCTACTTACTCTCTGTGTAAATCTCTCTGATCTTCAGTTTCCCCTTGTGTAGTATAAGGGAGGGGCAGCTAGGTGGCACAGTAGGTAGAATGCCAGGGCGAGACTTAGCTTTGTGAGTTCAAATTCAGTCGCAGGCTCTTTCTAGCTGTGTAACCCTGGACAAGTCACCCAATCCTGTTGGCCTCAGTTTTCTCATCTGTAAAAAGAGCTGGAAAAGGAAATGGCAAACACCCCAGTGTCTTTACTGAGAAAACCCTTTTTGTCCACAAAAAGTTGGACATGACTAAACAACAAGACCCTTTCAGCTCTCAAGCTTGTGACTCTGTCTTACCTGGGATTTAACTACCAAACCAGCACTCTTTCAATTACATAGTGCTGTGGGAAGAGAGAATTCACTCTTATTTGACTGGAGATGCCCAGCAGGAACCCCCAGAGAGTGATGGAGGATTGCTTTTTCACATTCTCCTCCTCCAGGTCTGGAAGGCCCTCCT
Source organism: Potorous gilbertii (assembly GCA_028658325.1). NCBI lineage: Eukaryota > Metazoa > Chordata > Mammalia > Diprotodontia > Potoroidae > Potorous > Potorous gilbertii. Next base: position 38,243,896 of record CM053771.1, on the reverse strand, counting down.
CCCTCTTCCCGTCCAACATACAGAATTCCTTGATTCCATCAGAGCCCAGCCCAGGTGCCTTCCTTGTACATCATCCATTTAACCATTGGCTTTTCCTGATCTCCCAAGCCTAAAAGGTCTGTCTCTTTGGAATATACTTTATATATACTTATGCTTACTTATCTGTCCTCTTCAAGAAGGAAGGACCAACAATTTATCTGTCTAATGTTGTTACCCACCCCCACCCCACTCTCCACCCCAAATAGAATGTAAACTCCTTTTTAAATCGGCCGTTGTAGGTGCTAAATAAATAAACCAATGAATGCATTATATCGCACTGGAGTTATTCCACCTGGAATCCTTTTAGACTTAGTAAAAGGTAAGCTCCCTGAAGGGAAGAACTGTTTCATTTTTTCTGTGTCCTCACCACGTATGGTTTATAATTCTAGGTGTTTAATAAATGTTTGTTCAACTAAATTAAGTTGTTGGGGGAAGGCATTAGAAGAGTAGTTCCTTACTGAGGTGGGGAAGGGTAAATGAGGAAGCAGAAGGTCCAGCTAACGCTCTGAAGTGCTGACCTTGGCCCCAGGTCCCAGGCCTTGGCCCTTAACTCTGACAAATTCAAGAGAAGGGTCATTTCCTTGCCTGCCCTTTAGTAACCAAGACAAAGAGGCTATTAACTGAAATCTGACCCAAGGCCAAATCTGAATGGTAGGGACAGGGCAGAATCTGGCAGATTTCCCTTGGTCAGACTGGCATTCTGATCCTAAGACACTAAAAGAGCTTCTTTTCTCATTATTTTTGGGAGACCTCTCCCCTCCTGTTCCCCTCAAATTCTGCAAGGTCCATGACCTAGGGAATCTAGAGTTCAGAGTAGTAACTAGGGTAGGGCAGGCCGGGTGTTCTCAGTTGCTAACGTTAGGGGGCAGATTCCTTATTGACAGAATAAGGGGAAATGAGGGAGAAGGGACAGGCTGACCCTTTCCTTTCATGATTGCACCATCACTCAGCACCCATCTTCCTATCTCACCTCCAACTCTCTGCCTACCTAGAGCATGGTCCCACACCCAGTCCTCTACTAAGTGGAATTTACTCCAGGTACCAGGATTCCAAAAGAAAGCTCTGGCCAGGCTGTATTTTGACCAAAGCATTCTACTGGAGGACCCTTCTCATTACCCGAACAGCTTCAGTTGTTTTTTCTCCTCTGACAACAGAGGTTTCCAAAGCTTAGCATCCTGAGGCAATCAGAAATTATTAAAACTCTAGTCTCAGGAAGACGAGCCTGGCTGTGTCGCATAAAAGCTACCAGAACGGAATCAATGTTTTCTCAGGCTGTTTATCTGGGTCAAGTAAGCTGCTGGGTGAACCTATGTTTGCCTAGGCAGGCAGGGATCTTGGCTTCTGGCAGGGCTTTGGAAGCTGGAGCTGTGGGAGAGGGGGATTCTGTGTCAAGGGGGGTTCTTTCATCTCTGCTCCAGCACAGTACTGAGGCAATGGGTAGCCCAGTGGATAGAGAAATGGACCTGGAGTCAGAAAGATGTGGCCTAGTTGTAGGTCTCTGGGCAAGTCACTTAACTTGTGATTACCTCAGTTTCCTCAACTGTGGAATAGGGATAAAATGAATAAAATAGGAATAAAAATAATTTTAAATAAAATAGGGATGAAATGAGATAATATTTGTAAAGCACCTAGCATAGTGCCTTGCACATGTTTTTTTTCCTTTCCTTTCTATTGTACGGTATTTTTGGAGGGGAAGCACTAGCACCAGGGAAGCATCCTGAGGGGTTTCATGTAGGAAGGGGTATGCCAGCTGAAGTTTGATGGACATTAAGAATCCTAACAAACAGAGAGGAGGAGAAGGAATTCCAAATATGGGAGGCAGGCTATGTGAAGATATGGAGACAAACCTATGTATACATGTCTAATAACCAAGAGAGGCAAGATTTGAACCCAGAATCAGTACTGTTTCAAATATACAAAAGGCAGTCATCTTCCCTTTTGGATCATCTTATCATTCTCAGTAAAAAAACAGTCCCTATAAATTAGTCTTCACCCACCACAGTCTTTCTTCATGAGCTCTATGTGCATGCACACTTTGGGACCTGGGAAATTTGGTCCATTCTGTATAGGAAAGGGGCCCAGGGATCACTGCAAGAATACTGGCTGCCCACTCTGGGTCTGGCCTGGATTCCATGGCACAGCAGGGCTGGGAAGATACTGCAGGTGGCAGCCATTAGGGGCAGAGCCCACATCTTCTGACTCCTAGCATTTGACTCTTTCTACAATCCACTCTTGGCCCCACAATAAAATGACTTACACAATTAGAGTTTAGCGTTAGGAGGGACTGAAAAGTCTTCAAGTCAAATTCCCCCATTTTGCAGATAAAATAGTTGAGGCAGAAAGTGAGACAGAGAAAGAGACAGAGACAGACAGATAGACAGACAGAGAGAAAGAGAGACAGAGAGAGAGAGAGGAGAGAGGAGAGAGAGAGAAAGAGAGAGAGAGAGAGAGAGAGAGAGAGGAAAAGTGACTTGTCCAAGGTTGAAAGATAATTAGTAGTAAATGCAGGATTCAAAGTCAGGTCTTCTGACTCCCCTTCTATCAAGGTGGGTATTACGTATGATACAATAGAAAAATAGTTCAGAAGACCTGGGTTCAAATCTCACCTCTATTTACCATCTATGTGACCTCAGGCATACAACCTCCCAGGACTTCAGTGTCCTAATTTGTAAAATGAAGGAGTTGGACCAGATAGCCTCGAAGATCCCTTCTATGATTCTTTGACTCTAGATTCTCAGTATTCTTATCATTAGGCAATGCTTTTCTCATCGCATATCTCCCTTTGTCTCTGTCTCTCTGTCTCCAGATAGATATGTACATATACATGTATGCTTGTACATACATACATACATACATACATACAGTAGAGTTTGAATGCTTGGTAGTTCAGCTCGAGCAAGGACATCAGTGTCTGGTACCTTATCCTGCCAGATAATCCTCAGAATCTTCCTGACAATTCAAATGGAAGCGATTCAGTTTCCTAGCGTGGTGCTGGTAGACTGTCCATGTTTCACAGGCATACAGCAATGCTCTGTAGACCTTCAGTTTGGTAGTCAGTCCAATGCCTCTTCTCTCCCACACTTTCCTTTGGAGCCTCCCAAACACTGAGCTAGCTCTGACAATGCATGAGTCAACTTTATCATCTATGTGTACATCCCTGGAAAGTAAGTGAACTTATCCACAGCATTCAAAACTTCTCTATTTGTTGTAACCGATGTTTCCATATGTGGATGATTCAGTGCTACAGCTGGACATACTGTACCTTGACCCCAATATAGTGATGTCATTTAGATCCCCTTTGAGAATGGAGGACAAGTGCACCATACCCACATATACACACGTACACACAAATACACACACACACACTCACATACATGCATACAACTGGACCTGTGATTTAACAAAGGTGGGGAATTCCTGGGGAGGAAATCCCCTTTACCATACTGATCAGTACCTGCTCTGCAATTTATAACCCTAGGCATTTGCTTGGGCCACTAAGAGAGAGACAGCCAGAGGCACAAAGCCAGCATATGTCAGAGATTAAATTTGAACTCAGGTCTTCATGACTCTGAGGGCAAGTCTTTATCAGAGAAATAGGGGTCTTCTCCAAGGCTGAAGGTCAGGAAGGGCCCTAATCCCTTTGTTTTTCCAAAGACACACATTTTCCTAGTGTGACACCCAAAATCCTGAGCCAACCTGGTTGACCTGGCCAATTCTCTCCCTCTCAAACTTCGCTGCTCACTTTATGGCTGCTGTCAAACCAATACAATCTTACTCTAGAGTGAAACTGGGTCCCATTTAATGTTTTATGGCTTCAGAAAGGACATTTTTTACCTTCCTCCCTGAGATCTGCAGCCAGGGGGAACAGGCCAATAAATCACCAAGGCTGTGTGGTAACAGATGGTGGAACAAGGAGCCCACTGGATTACAGGCAGCCGCCCAGCCTTGAAGAGCAGCATCCTCAACCCCTCCAAAACATGCTCTACCCTCTACCCAATCCCTGCCCAATCAACAGTGAAATCCATGAGGTCTGGAGTCTAGATCCTGTGCTGGGCTTGAGTTGGAAACATTCGGTTCAATACCTCCTGGCTGTGTGGCCTTCCAGAAGTTATTTAACCTCCCGGACCTCAGTTTCTCCATCTATAAAGTGGGAATTGCAATGTTTTTGCCGGGTACCTTCCCGGGTTGTTGTGAAGGAAAGACCTTTGTAATTAAAGCAATACAGAAATATGAAACACTATTATTATTTTCTGACTGCTTCTTAAAATATAAAGAGCATGAAACTAAGAGTTAGAAGATGTGGGTACCAGTTTTGAACAAAACACCCAGTCTATCTGCTAAATGACTTGCCCTTTCATGGTTTAACATTCTATGTTCTAAAGCCCGCCTAGTTCTGATGTTTTCTGTTGGGACATCCCTTACAGTTTGGATAATCAATATTTTAAGATCCCTTGCAGCTCTGACACAAAGTTCCAAGGGCCCTCCTAACTCTGACTTCCTATGTTCCAAGGGCCCTCCCAGTTCCGATATTCTGTGTTCTAAGGGCCTTACCAGCTCTGACATTGTATGTTTTAAGGGCCTCTCTTCTGACATATGTTCTAAAATTTCTCCTAACTCTGTCATTTTGTTTTCTAATTTTCCTCACAAGCTTGAACATTCTGCATTCTAAGAGTACCCTCAGTTCTGATCTCCTATGACCCTATAATTCTATGCCAGATAGCCTATGGCTTGGGAAAAAGACCCTGAAATTATGGATACTTCAGCTGGTAGCGCTAACCTGCTAGCCCAAGGCCCCCAGGCTAGGGCTGCTGATAGGGATCTTCTGTGGACACGTGTGACCATCCCAAATGGCACGGCAGGAGCATTGATCCAGGACAATGGCCTGGAGTCAATGGAGGGTCTGGAGCTGACTTAGTGAAACTTCCTTGCTGAAGGAGGAAGATAGACTAACCGGAGCACCCTCCATCCTTCTTCTCATTCACTGCAGATGCAGAGAAATAACTCACTCCAGCAGGAGAGTGTGGTGGGTCATTTGCATGCTGAATTTCCACGTGAACTAAGCCGCTTACTGTCAGAGAGAAGCCATTGGCATCCAGGCTTTGCCCTGATGAGGAAGCTCCAAAGACACTGTCTGAAATATTCATCAGTTGGCTTGGTCGGCATCGCCCCCGATGGATGAACTTGGCCCTGGAATAAGTCAGTCGAAGACCGGGCAAGACAGCTGGAGCCAGCCGTCTCTGAACAGAGCAGATTAGCATCGGAGTTTTGTTAACCACATTAGGAGAATTGTGTCTTCCTCATTATTTCAGCTCATCAGTTTTTTCAAGGCCCAAAAGGGGGGCAACGAGCCAGAGCCGGCCAGGAGCCAAGATTGGAGGTCTCAGCTCGAGCCAGACGCCTCTACAAACACCTCATACTCAATAGCTTTTCAGGCTCCATCGACCCATGCTAAATCTGGAACCGACTGGATGGAGACCAGGTGAGCCTCACCTCAGCCAAATACCAAAGATGGCCCACTCACAGGGAAATGAATTTGGGAGAGGTAGGAGACAGGGGCCAGTGGGTGTTGACTTATCAGAGGCAAACAAGCCAATTAATCACGAACCTTGCCTCTATGAGGTTTGTACCACAAAGCACAACTCGCCAACCAGGAGGCGCATCTGTGCCCCTCCAGGGAATAGACACTTTTCTGGAGAAATGTGCGAGGGATGGAGATGTTGGAGCTAACAAGAAGTGGCCTCCCCCAGAACACTGCCATCAGCCTTTTTTAGCATCAGCAGTCAGACCTCATTAATATAGATGACGATGCCTCCTCCATTCTTTTCTCTCTTTTTCTTTCAGGTCCTGTCCTCCTTCTCTTGTCCTTTCCCTTTTCCTCTTTCCCTCTCCTAATTTTCTCCTTTTCCTCTTTCTTATGCCTTCTGCTCTTCTCCATTCCCCTCCATCCTTCATCCTTTCTTCCTTTTCCATCCTCTTCCTTCTTTCTGCCTCTTCTTCTTCCTGCTCTCCATTTCCCTCTTCTCCCTTCTCACTCAGCTCCTTCTTTCTCCTCTTAATCACCCTTTCTTCCTTCTTCCTCCTTCTTCTCTTCTCCATGCCCCTCTTTCTTTTCTTTTTTGCTTTCTTCTCTCCATTTTCTCTTCTTCCTATTTTCTACCTACCTCTTCTCTCCATCCTCCTCCTGTTCTTTTTGTGCTTCCTGTCTTTTCTGCAACCTTCTCTCCAATCTTCCCTCTTTTCTTTTTCCTTCTCTTCCTGATTTTCCCTGACCCTCTATTCTCTCCTCCCTCCTTTACTCTTTGTATTTCATTTCTCCCTTCTCCCTTTCATTCCTCCTCTTTTTATGCTTCTCCTTTCCCTTCCTTTTTTCCTCATCCTCTGCATTCTCACTTCTTTCCTTCTCCTCCTCCCCATTCCCTTTCCTATATTATTTCTCTTCATTCTCCTTTCTTCCCCTTTTTCTCCCATGTGCTTCTGTTCTCCCTCTCAGAGTCAGAAAGGACTCCAGCCAACATTTAATCCAACCTCTTCCTTAATAGGAATCCTCTACTATATCATACTCAAAAAATGGTCATCCAGACTTTTGCCCTTGATTGAAGATATTCCTCCCTCCCGTGAGGGGGAACCTTATCATCCAACTGAGGCAACCTATTCCATGATTATATTAACCTTCTTTCCTTGGTCCCAGTTGGGGGAAGGGGTGAAACACAGGAGAAGCTTGGTGAATGCACTGTTAGTAAAGAAAGATGAGAGGTGAGAGTACATGGAGAATCCTGACACACTAACAAATCTTCCTGGTACCCTGGAGTGCTGAGACACCAAATGTCACTCTCCCAGCAACACAGAAAAGCAACATTAGAGAATGCTTTAAGGACCCTAACTCTGCCCTTCCTCTCCCTCCTCTGGGAGAGCTCTGGGGATGACTGTCTTCTCCTGGACCCAGGGAACTTACAGGTAGATAGTAGCATCAAGTGTAAAAAAGAACAGTGTAAAAAAACTATTTTGAGAGTAGGGGGCCCAGAGCTAATCCCTTCCAAACTCCATTTTGGAAAGAGATGCCTCATTCATCTCCTCACCTGTGCCTAATAAACTTTTAACTTCCTCCAAGCCTTGGCTCAAATGCTACCTCCTACAAGATGCCTTTCCTCACCTCCCCCAATTGCTGGTCTCCCCTTCCTCCAATAACTTTTTGTAGCAGAAACTGATACATGTGGAGGCATTGGCTACGGTGGATCCTTCATGGATTCTTCACTAGAAATACCAGGGGCTTGTATGACTCAATGATATAGGGCTTGTGCTTTGAGATAATGTATTGATATCCTTGGTAGCCACTGAGCAGGAAGAGGTCACTTGATGGATCTTCAAAATCTCCACTCCTCCCACCATCCACCTCCCCACTGCTCTCTCTTCTCTGCCCATCTGTTAAGCAGAGAATGAGTCTTTGATCCTCTCCCGGGGGAGCTTCTCCCAGCCAATATAGGCACACATCAGAAAAGAAAAATCCTGCGTGGGCTTAGGCTGGGCCTTGGGCTACTTTTATTTTCTTTCTTTTCTGAGTATTGGCTACTGAACAGCCTCCCACCTTAGGGGCAATTTTTGAGAATATGAGAGTTCGGTCAGAGTTGCCTGGAGGAAGACCTTGTGAGCTTAGAAAGGTATGAGAAGACTGTGGATTTTCCATCTTCTCATCAGAACAATATTGGCAGGAAGCATGTAGATCAGTGGGGATTTAAAGGGAATGGCAATAGAGAATCATCTCAGGCTTCTCCGAGGTACCCCAAGAACCTCGAGGGGGAGACGTATCCTTGTTCTGGGGGAGCATCTGGCTGGTACAGCAGATGGAACCCTGGGCATGAACTCAGAAAGAACTGAGTTCAAATCTGCCCTCAAATACTCCCAGCTATGTGACCCTTGGAATGTCAATTGTCAAACTCCATTTCCTCAACTGTGAAATGAGTACGATAACAGCACTTACCTCCCAAGGCTGTTGTGAGGATGTAATGAGATCATACTGTAAGATGCTTAGAAGAGGGATGGGGAATCTGTGGCCTTGAGGTCACATAATTCAGTCAAAGGGCCACAATTGAGGACCTAGAGAGCCACATGCAGCCTTAAGGCCACAGGTTCTGCACCCCTGACTTAGCACTATGTCTGGCAAAGAGATTCTTAATAAATTTTTGTTTCCTTCCTTCTGGAATTCAGGACACCTCTGTAGGAATTGGGATAAAGATTATCAGAGCTTGTATGGGTTACATAGGGGACAGTAAAAGACAGTCAGTCTATACTTTTTACTTTTATTTTTCTTTCACAACATGATTATTGTGGAAATATTTTGGATGACGGCAAATATAATCTATATTGAATTACTGCCTTCTCAGTGGGTGGGGGAAAGGGAAGAAGGGAGAGAATTTGAAACCCACCATTTTAAAAATAAATAAAAAATTTTTACATGTACCTGGGAAAAAGTAAAATTCTAAACAAAACAAAAAATAAATAATTTTTTTAAAAAGACAGTTTGACTGGGATGGTGGAGAATGCAAAGGGAAGTAATGTAAAATAAAATTACCAAGGTAGATTAGGGTCAAGTTGTAAATTTGTCAAATAGAGGAATTTGTGTTTGACCCTAGAGGTAACAAGGATTGCTTTGTTCTGTCCCTGACACAAAGTAGGAATGTAATGAATTCTTATTAAATAAATGAATGAATGAATTAGTTAATTAACTGATACTTTCTTCTTCTAGAACCCTCAGAAAGAAGTTAAAAAGGAATCCCAATGCCTGCAGCAGAGTGAGAGCCTGGTTGCCATAGAGGGGGGAGCCATCCAGGATTCCCTATAAACCCAGTTACAAAGAGCAAAGCCTCTTGCTATTCTCCATCAGAGAACAGAGGATGTCCTGCCCAGGTCAATAGACTAGACTTGGTTGGAAAGGACAAGGACCCTGATGCTTGTACCTATAGGCTAGCATTACCCCTCACCTTCTTTTAGAGGGATATAGTTGGGGGAAAAAAATAGAAAAAAAGAGAAGACACATTGGATCCCAGATCTGCTGTTGGAAATGATCTTAATGTCCATCTTCACTGACATAATGACCCTTCATTTCATAGATGAATACAGGGCATTAAGTACCTTTTCCACAGGTTGGAAGCATCAGAAGCAAATTTGACCCCAGGTCTTCTGACTTTCTGGCTTTGAATTCAGGACCTGCCACCTACTCTATGTGACTTCAGAGAAAGTCACTTCCTCTTCAGTTCCTCTACTACAAAATAAAAGGGAGTGAGATGTGAAGGAATGTGCCACATTTCTAACAATTGAAATTCAAGTTTAAAACAACTCAAGCTTCTCTTCATGTCCATCAGATTGGCAAAAAAAAAATGACAAAAGACAAACATTTTTGGTCAATATTGGGAAAACTGGCATACTAATGCATCATTGGTGGAGCTGTGAATTAGTCAAACTACTCTGGGAAACGACTTGGAATTATATTAGAAAAATCACAACATGGGATTTTTTACAACAATCGTGATCTTTTGACCCAAGAATATCATTACTAAGTCACAGAGTTCAAAGGCAGAGGAAAAGGTCCCATGTATTAAAACTTTTATACCATCATTTTGTATGGAAGCAAAAAAAATTGAAAGAAAGGAGATGCCATCAGCTGAGGACTAGTGGGGAAGATGGTGATATGTAGTTCATGTATTGATTTGTTTAGTTTAGCTATACCTCTTTGCTAAAAAGGAGTGTTCTTTCAGGCCCAAGAAGAGGGAAGGCATTGGGAAGTAATGGTAGGGTTTTGTTTTTTAAAGTACCAAAGAAGAATTTATTTCGAAAAATAAAGGAGGTGGATTAGATGGCCTATGAGTCTATGAAATAAAGGATTGAAAGATGATGGGAGAAGGGCAGCTAGGTGGAAAAGTGGATAGAACACTGCCATAGAGTCGGGAGGACCTGAGTTCTAATCTGACCTCAGACACTTGACATTTACTAGCTTCATGAGCCTGGGCAAGTCAATTATCCCTAACTGAAAATGAAGGAAGGAAGGAAGGAAGGAAGGAAGGAAGGATGATAGGAGACAGGCTGTTCCAGAGCCTCCTGCAGAAGCATCCCAGAAGAGCCACTGAGGATTGGCTGATGATCCAATGTCAAAGTCACAGTGGCTTCAGGGTGACTCAGAGAGTTAAGAAGGGAGATAAATACAGGATCCAGGACAGAGAGAATAGGGAAGGACAGAGGAAGTAGAGCCTGGGGCAGAGATAGATCACAAAGCCCTGACTGACTTCTAAGTCTTTAGGGAAACAGACCAATTCAAAGGAAAACATCACTATTGCAATTGGAAGAGTCAATATGGGGCCACCGTTGCATGGAGACATCCAGAGAGAAAGGATGTTAGAAAAGGAATGTTGTCATCATTTATTTAGCAAGAGTCTCGATAGGGATGGAGGGAGGGAAAGATGGGACTAGGAGACTGACAGACAAAAGCCAGAACAGAGTCCCTTGGACAAAAGGTGCTTTGGGTAAGGGGGATGGGGTAATCAAATAGACTCCTGTCCTAACTTACAGTTCTAGTTGAATAGAGAGGACACACATGGAGCAGTAATTAGGACAGGACACCAGAGCTTTGTCCCAAGGCATCCTAAAAATTTTAGGACACTATCAACACTCACATTCTTTCGGCAGCATAGAAGCAACTGAACTTAGCACCAAGTTACCAAAAATAATTAGTTCGAATAAGAAGCTTCCAGATGGTGTATGATTCTTTCCCACATGCCCATCCTGGCTGTCATGCCCTGGATAAGTTCCCCTTCCCCCACAAACAGCACGGTAGCCTGAAGGGGTCCCTGGGCCTCTGTATCCTCCAATACTCAACTGAATTTGTCTTTGAAATTTGGTTTAGGGACAACTTTTCATGCTGCTTGTCCTTACTGTGTTTTAATGAAACTTGCTTTAGGTACCAAAGGAAAAGCATCCTAGCTATGACTCTGCACTCACACAATGATGTAAGTGCTTTTTTAGAGCAACATATCAAGGCTAATAATCACAGTAACGAACATTTATATAGATCTTTAAGATTTACAGGGTGCTCATGTGGTACCTCATTTGAGCCTCTTGTCTATTTTTATCCCCATTTTACAAACAAGGAAACCGAGGTTGAAAGAAGTAAAGTGACTTGCCAAGAGTTATGCAGTTGTGAAGAATCCGAGGCTGGATTTGAATTCATGTCTTCTTGACTCTGAGTCTAGCACGCTACTTGCTACTATATCTATCTGCTGAGCATCATACAAAACACAAACCAATAAGTTGCCTCTCACCATAGCACAGAGGACCCTAGGCTGGTAGCGAGGAGGCCCCAGTTGTGTTCTACTTCTGACTGCCTAAATTCATTGTGGTACCTTGGGCAAGTGACTTCTTTGTGGGTGACTGTCCTCTATAAAACAAGAGTCCTAGCCTAGAGACTATCAGACCCAATCCACTAGTCACTTCACAGGACAGTGGTCAGAGAAGAACTTTGCAAGTCTTCAATTGCTATGGGAACATGAGCCATCATCATCACCACCATCACCTTCATCACCACCACCATCACCTTCATCACCACCACCATCACTTTCATCACCATCACCATCACCATCACCTTCATCACCATCACCATCACCTTCATCACCATCGCCATCACCTTCATCATCACCGCCATCACCTCCACCATCACCGCCATCACCTTCATCTCCATCGCCATCACCTTCATCATCACCACCATTAATTACCTTCATCATCACCACCATCACCTCCATCATCACCACCATCACCTTCATCACCATCGCCATCACCTTCATCATCACCACCATCACCTTCATCACCATCACCATCATCACCATCACCATCACCATCACCTTCATCACCATCACCTCCATCATCACCACCATCACCTCCATCATCACCACCATCACCTTCATCATCATCACCATCACCTTCATCATCATCACCATCACCTTCATCACCATCACTACCCCCACTACTATCACCATCATTATCATCATTTTTCAAGGTCCCTTCAAGCTTTCACATTGTGTTCTGAGGTCCTTCTCTGTTCCAATATTCTTTATTCAACTCTGACATTACCTGACATAAGGATCCTCCCAGATTTAACATTCTCTGTTAGAAGGGACCCTCTCATCTTTGATGTTCTACATTCTAACACCCCCTCCAAAGTTGAACATTCTATGGCTCTACCATTCTAAGTATAAATGAACTGAATGTAAACTGAGTTACCTAAATATTAGTGGGATGCAGATTCCAAGGTTGATTAGAACCCGAAAGAGTTAGTCAGGGAAGGCTGCCTGTAAGAGGCCATTTTTCTGTTTGTGGGTGTGTGTGTGTGTGTGTGTGTGTGTGTTTTAAGAACAAATCTGCCAGAAATTTAGTTTAACATTATTATGTATCCAAATGATTTTGAGCTTAGAGGGAGTCATTTCCAAACTGGCATAGATTCCCCTCCTGTCATACCTGAAGAAGTAAGTGGGAAACTCTGTTCTAAAGGACAATAAAGGTATAGATAGATATGGAATAGGGGCAAGATATTTCAGGAGCAAGTCATCAGCTTGCTTGGGCAATCAACCAGCAAATATCTATTAAGAGTCTATCACACACCAGGCACTGGGTACAGGGATTCAGAGACAAAAACTGAGAGTCCCTGACATCATAGAGTTTACATTCCACCTGGAGGGATATGAGCTAAGGAGGTGTCTCCTGCAAGAACTAGATGCACAATAGCAATGAGGTGTGGAGTATCCTGCATAATCCAAAGGAGTAGCACAGATGAGAACCCAAAGGCCAGCAGGCAAGGCTGTTGTGTGGTGCACAAGACCAGACTCAGGGCATTTGTATTCTGGTCTTTCTGAGTTTGTGTATATATATATGTATGTGTGTATATATATGTGTGTATATATGTGTGTGTGCGCGTGTGTGCTAGCTCCCACATACACACTTTCAGGCCCAGCATGGCTCTGCTCTCTGATAAACACTGGCCTGGGGGAAGCTCTCTTCCTGCTGGGGGAGATGCCAGCCTTGATACCTCTGGGCAACTATTGGAGCAAGTTCCCTCCTCCTGCTTGACTAGTCTCCCCTCAAGGCCCAGCAGCCTCTCTCTGACTATAATAAAGGGGTAATACTGTAATGGTTCTGTAAGCTGGGCCAGTCATGGGACTAATACCTTATGATCACCAATTGTCACTCTATGGGATCCCAGACTCCAAGAAGTACCCAGCATGGTAAGTGACCTAGGCCCAGCCTGGAAAAGGAAGGCTTAATAAATGCCAAGAAATCCAGCCTGGTTATGTGCTCCTCACCTACACAAAGAACCACTAGCCCATGCTTCATGCCTGGGTACCCCATAGCCCATGCCTGACCTCTGCCACTTCCACTCCCTTATGTGGTATAACAGTCCCCATCCCTCGGAAAGCAGAATGAAAATATCACCAGCCCGGGCTCAAGGGATAATGAACAGGGAGAGAGATTGATTGTGATGGCTGTAATTAACTGAGCTGGCCTGACGGGCCTCGTAAAATGCCAGAGCCCAGTCAGAGTTGTTGGAGGAGAAAAGCAGGCATCTGAATTACAGCCTGAGAGGGAAAGGAAGGAAAAACCGTCACTCCATCTCTCTCTGAATAGGCACCTCTCCTGCCTGCCTTCCCAGAGAACTTAGCTCTGCCTGATCAGCTTGAAGGCTGGGACTTATTGAGGTCTGGAGCACTCACCCAGAAGGAAAATTGTAACTATCCCAGGGCAATCAGGGCTTTAGCTCAGGGAGGGAGATGTAGGAGGGATGAAAAGGTGAAAAGTTCCCCATAATCCCCAGATCACTTTCGTTTCTTATTTTGTAAGGAAATCTACAAGGAAAGCCTTTTAAACTAAGGACAAGACACATTTCTACAAATCTTACCCTCATCTCCCAATATTTCCCTGGTATGTTGTTCCTACTGATTTTCACCTCCTCATTTTAAATTCACAGATACTTCAGCTGGTTTTCTTAACTCTGTCTCTCAGTCTGGGTAAGGTGTGAGTCAAGGAAGAAGAGCAAACTTCAAATGAACTGAGCAAGCAGTGCTTTTAGCTCTCAGGAGCATCACCAGGTCTTCAGGTTATTGGGAAGACCAGTAGGTTGGAAAAGACTAAGGCTCATATACTGACACTTCCGTCCAGTTGTGGTAGAATTGGGTCTCTGGGAGGGAAAGAGAGATACCAGGTAAGTCCTAGTGAGGACAGAGGCTTTATGAGCATTCTTTAAGACTAACAGTACAGAGCTGTACCCTGGAATTCTTGGCCCTGGAGACAAAACAGACTAGGGAGAAGGGCAGGAGGAGGTGGTTGGCAGTGGAGAAAAGATTGATGAAATAAGAAGTGGGGTTATTATACCCAGTGTGGAATAGCATTAGGAGACAAGGTAGACAAATCCTCCAAGCGTCCTGCCTCCCCCCACAGAAGAACAAACGAAGGCAGTCTTAGGAGAAGGGTACCATATTGAGAGAAACCTGGGAGTAGGGCCAGGTAAGGAAGGAGAGCTGATTAGATAGGTAAAAAGTACTGAGGCAGGGGGATGGCAGCCTCTAGACCTTCTTGTTGGGTATGTTATAGTGGAGATTCCTTTGTGTATTCATTGGACTGGACAGCCTTGGAAATTCCTTTCAACTCTCCAATATTGTGCTTCTGTGACCATCACAAGAAGAATGTATACCTTCAACCAGATACTGTGCTCTGGGACAAAGCCTCAGGCATCTCACCCTAGTTATGACTCTGATGGTATATGATCAAAGGTTGTCAGAGCTGGAAGGAAGACTAGAAGCCATCAGATCATCAGACTTTGGGCTAAAGGGGCCATAGGGTTCATCTAGTCCAGTGCTCCTTAAACTTTAGGATTTCTTTTCATATTTCAGCAGGTTGGTTGGCATTGCATGACCTGAGGACATTCACAGTGCAAAGTGCACATCCTTTGTGTTCAGAACAAAGGATGGAGTGAAATTGCAGGATACAACACAGGCAAGTGCTGCCAGAAATACCTCAGCTTCATTAAGTATCTGATTTTTAATTAATTGTGGTCACTGCACATTCAGAAACATTTTACCATTGCCAAATTTTGGGGGTGGTAACCCACAGCTTAAGACGCATTAGTCCATCCCCATCATATTTCAAAGAAGCAATCTGTCTCAGAAAAAGGAGACTTATCCAAGGTCAAAGAGTAACTGAGTCTTGGTTGGTAGCTGTTGTGTGCCCAGCACTATGCTTAGCCAACAAGATGAGAAGGAGAAAATGTGTTCCCTACCTCCTGGATGCTAAATCCAGTTGGGGACAGAAGGATCAATGAGAAAATAATATGAGATGGAATAGGATCAATTTCTAGATGCAAGGACATAAATGAAAATTATAAGAGTTAAGAGGAAAGAGATATCAGTGTAGACTAGGAAGGATCATTAGATTGAAAGACAGAAGAGCATAATTAACCATATCAATAATAAAACTAACAGAAATCATACGATTATTTCAATAGATGCAGAAAATATGCAAATACGACAAAATACAGTACCCTATTAAAAACACTAGAGAGTGTTTTTATCTAGTCCACTAGATAAATGGAGTTTTCCTTAAAATGATGAGTAGTATCTATTTAAAACCATCAGCAAGCATTATATACAATGAGGACAAGCTAGAAGCTTTCCCAATAAGATCAGGGGTGAAACAAGGGTGCCCTATTACCACTAGTATTCAATATTGTACTAGAAAGGTTAGCTTTAACAATAAGAGAAGAAAAAGAAATGGAAGGAAGTACAATAGGGAATGAGGAAACAAAACTCTCACTCTTTGCAGATGATAGTATACTTAGATAATCCTAGAGAACCAACTAAAAAACTACTTGAAATAATTAACAACTTCAGAAATGTTGCATGATATGAAATAAACCCACATAAATCATCAACATTTCTATATATTACCAACAAAGACCAGCAGCAAGAGATAGAAAGAGAAGTTCCATTTAAAGTAACTGTAGATAATCTAAATATTTGGGAGTCTACCTACCAAGACAAACACAAGAACTGTATGAGCACAATTGCAAAACATTTTTATACACAAATAAAGTCAGATCTAAACAAATGGAAAAAATATCAATTTCCCATACCTAGGCCAAGCTAATATAATAAAAATGACAATGCTATCTAAATTAATTTATTTATTTAGTGTCATATGAATCCAACTACCAAAAAAATTATTTTATAGAGCTAGAAAAAGAATAATAACAAAATTCATCTGGAAGAATAAAAAGTCAAGAATATCAAAGGAGTTAATGTTTTACTAATTAATTAATTAATTTGTAGTTTGCAACATTCACTTCCACAAGATTTTGAGTTCCACATTTTCTACCCATCTCTCCCCTATGCCCACTCCGAGACATTGTGTGTTCTGATTACCCCTAACTCCAATCTCCCCTCCCTTCTATTATACTCCTCCTTTCTCTTATCCCCTTCCTCTCTATTTTCTTGTAGGGTAAGATAAATTTCTATACCCCATTGTCTGTATGTCTTATTTCCCAGTTGTATGTAAAAGCAACTTTTAATATTCATTTTTAAAACTTTGAGTTCCAACTTCTCCCTTTCCCTTCCCATCCATCTCCACTAAGAAGGCAAGCAATTCAATGTAGATTATACATGTGTAGTCATGCTAAACACTTCCATAACAGTCATGTTGTGAAAGGCTAACAATATTTCCCTCCAACCTAACCTGCTCCCCATTGATTCTATTCTCTCTTTTGACCCTGTCCCTCCTCAAAAGTATTTACTTCTAATTATTCCTTCCTCCCATTTGACCTCCCTTCTATCATCCACCTCCTATTATGCCCTTCCCCTCTACTTTCTAGTAGTGTAAGATAGATTTTCATACCAAATTGAGCATGCATGTTAATTTCCTCCTTAAGTCAAATACAATGATGGTTAGGTTCATTCTTTTTCTTTCAACTTCCCTTTCTTTCCCTCCCTTGAAAAAGTTTTTCCTTCCCTCTTTTATGTGAGAGATAATATACCCCATTCTATTTCTCCCTTTCTCCTTCTACCAATATATTCCTCTCTCACCCCTTAATTTTATTTTTTTAGAAATCATCCTTCATATTCAAATCACCCTTGTACCCTTATTCTGTATATATATATAATCCTTCCAACTACTTAGAAAGGTTGCAAGAGATACAAATATTGTCTTTTCCATGGAGGAATATACACAGTTCAGTTTTAGTAAGTCTTTTATGATTCTCTTTCCTGTTTATATTTTCATACTTCTCTTGATTCTTGTGTTTGAAAGTAAAATTTTTATTCATTTCTGGTCTTTTCATCAAGAATACTTCAAAGTTCTCTATTTCATTGAATGGAAATTTTTCCCCCTGAAAGATTATACTCAGTTTTTCTGGGTAGGTGATTCTTGGTTTTAATCCTAGCTCCTTTGACATCTGGAATATCATATTCTAACCCCTTTGATCCCTTAATATAGAAGCTTCTAGATCTTGTGTTATCCTAATTGTGCTTCTACAATACTCGAGTTGTTTTTTTTTCTTTTTCTGGACACTTGCAATATTTTCTCCTTGACCTGGGAGCCCTATAATTTGGCTACAATATTCCTAAGAGTTTTCCTTTTGAGATCTCTTACAGGAGGTGATTGGTGGATTCCTTGAATACTCATTTTGCCCTCTGGTTCTAGAATATGAAAGCAGTTTTCCTTGATAAATTTTTTGAACAATGATTTCTAGGTTCTTTTGTTAATCTTGGCTTTCAGGCAGTCTCATAATTTTTAAATTATCTCTCCTGGATCTATTTTTCAGTTCAGTTGTTTTGCCAGCAAGATATTTCACATTGTCTTCTATTTTTTCATTCCTTTGGTTTTGTTTTATAACTTCTTTATTTTTCACAAAGTCATTAGCTTCCATCTGCTCTATTCTAATCTTTAAGGAATTATTTTCTTCAGTGAACTTTTGGGCCTCCTTTTCCATCTGGTCAATTCTGCTTTTTAAGACATTTTTCTCCTCATTGGCTTTTTGTATCTCTTTTGCCATTTGGGTTAGTCCATTTTTAAGGTGTTATTTTCTTCAGTATTTTTTGGGGTCCTCTTTAGCAAGAGTTGACCCATTTTTCATGATTTTCTTGCATCTCTCTCATTTCTCTTCCCAATTTTTGCTCTACTTCTCTTATTTGATTTTCAAAATCCTTTTTGAGCGCTTCCATGGCCTGAGACCAATTCATATTTTTCTTGGAGGCTTTGGCTGTAGGAGCTTTGACTTTGTTGTCTTCTAGTTGTACATTTTGGTCTTCCTTGTCACCAAAGTAAGATTGTATAGTCTCATTCTTTTTCCAGATTTTGCTCATTTCCCCAGCCATTTACTTGACTTTTGAGCTCTTTGTCAAGGTAGTTCTCTGCTTCCAATGGGGATGGGGGGATGTACTGTCAGCCCCTTGATCTCCCCATAATTTGTGGGCCTAGAATTCCAGAAACAGTAGCTGTCTCTGCTGCTGTTGCCACAAGGAGCTCCTCCATCACCTCCCCAGCCCTGGGGTTAGGGCCAGAACACTCTACTCACTTAAAGAGATCCCACAGGTTTTTTCCACTGACCTTTCAATTTGTCCTTGGCATTTGGGGGTCATGAAGTCTCTAAACTACTACTGGTGCAAGAGATTCAGTCTCCCAGAGGCCTGCTCAGGTCCATTTGGTGCTAGTTCAACCCATGTTGGACTGTGCTTTCTGCTCATAGCCCAGAGCAATAGATGCTTCCTATCGATCTTCCAGGCTATCTTGGGTTGGAGATTTGCTTCACTCCATCACTCTGTAAGTTCTGCAGCTCCAGAATTTGTTTAGTCATATTTACAGGTATTTGGCTGGGTTTGGTGGAAGAGCTCTAGAAAGTGCCTGCTTTTACTCCACCATCTTGGCTCTGCCCCTCTCAGGAATTAATTTTTTTTAAATGCAAAGGAAGGTAACCTAGCCATACCATATCTAGAACTATATTATAAATCAGCATTCCTCAGACCTCTTTGGTACTGCCTAAGAAATAAAGTGGTAGATCAGTGGAATATATTAGGTACATAAGACATAGTGGTAAATGACTATAGTAATCTACTATTTGATGAGTCCAGATTCTGGGACAAGAACTTCTGGGAAAACTAGAAAATAGTATGGCAGAAACTAGGCATAGACCACCATCTCATAACATATACCAAGATAAAATCAAAATGAGTACATAATTTAGACATAAAGGGTGATACCATCAGCAGATTATGAAAGGAATAGTTTTCCTGTCAGATCTATGGATTAGGGAAGGATTTATGACCAAGCAAGAGACAGAGAAAATTATAAAATGCAAAATGGATCATTTAGGTTACATTAAATCAAAAAGGTTTTGCACAAAGTCAATGCAACCAAGATTAGTAGAAAAGCAGAAAGTTGGGAAACAATTTTTACAGCCAGTATTTCTGACAAAGGACTCATTTCCCAAATATATAGAGAACTGAGTCCAGTGTATAAGAATACAAGTCATTTCCCAATTGATAAATGGTCAGAAGATATGAATAGGCAGTTTTAAGATGAAGAAATTAAAGCTATCTATAATCATATTTTAAAATGCTCCAAATCACTATTGATTAGAGAAATACAGGTTAAAACAACCTTGAGATACTACATCACACTTAAAAATTGGAACATCAATGCATTGCTGGAGTTATGAACTGATCCAACCATTCTGGAGAGCAATTTGGCACTATGTCCAAAGGCTTTAAAACTATGCATGCCCTTTGATTCAACAATATCACCATTAAATCTGTATCCCAAAGAGATCATAAAGAAGGGATAAGGACCCACATGTACAAAGGTATTTATAGCAGCTCTTTCTGCAAAGTATTGGAAATTGAAGAGATACCCATCATTTGGGGAATGGCTGAACAAGTTATGGTATATGAATGAAAAGGAAAACTATTGTGCTATAAGAAATGATGAGCAGGAAGATTTCCAAAAAAACCTGGAAAGACTTACATGAACTGAGTGAAGTGAGCAGAGCCAGAAGAACATTGAACACAGTAACTGAAACATTGTGCAGTGATCAACTTTGATAGACGTAGCACTTTTCAGCAATATGGTGATCCAAGACAACTCCAAAAAATTCATGATGGAAAATGCTATTTATATCCAGAAAAAGAATATGAAGTGTGAATGCAGATCAAAGCATACTATTTTCGCTTTTTTTGTTTTTTCTTTCTCATGTATTTTTCCCTTTTTTTCTGACTCTTCTTTCACAATATGACTACTGTGAAAATATGTTTAAGATGACTGTACATGCGTAAGCAATATCAGATTGCTTCTTGTCTTGGGAAGAGAGGGAGGGAAAAATTTGAAACTCAGAATTTTATAAAAGTGAATGTTGAAAACTGTCTTTATGTATAATGGATGGGGGAATAAAATGCTATTAAGTGGGGGAAATAAGTAAATTACTAGAAGTAAAAAAAATATTTAAGGATATAGGTGATCTTAGAGATCACCTTGTTCTGAACTCTAAATTTACAGAAGAAGCTAGAAAAATGAAGAGACTTGCCTGAGGTCACATAGAAGATTTGGATTTTGGCCCAGGTACAAAACTCCAATTTAGAGCATTTTTTCTATTATGTGCTTTAAATAAGAAAAGCTTCTTGGAAGGAATAGACTAGAGTTGGATCTTGAATGATCAGTAAGGCTTGCATGAGGGGAGAGAAAGAAAGAAGCTATTTCTGGAGTATAGCCCTGCCTCCAGTCTTTCCCCCTACCTGACTTTCTACTCAGCTGCCCAAATTATTTTTGCAAAGGATTGCTCAAAAACTTTCAGTTGCTCCCCATTACATCTAGACTCTCTAACCTGACATTTCCAGCCCTCCACTAACTGACCCCAGACTGCCTTTCCAGTCTTGCTTCCTGTTACTCCTCTATAGGCACTGCTCATTTCAGCCAAAATTAAAATGTTAGCTATTGCCTGAGCTCGGCATCAACTTAATAAATGTCTTACCTGCCGAAATCATATCACTTCCATGGACCTAAGTTTTGTCATCTATAAAATGCTGATAATAGCTTGTGCTACTTACTTTTCATGGGAAAGGAAATGGTAAACCACTCTAGTATCTTTGCCAAGAAAATCCCCAGTGGAATCACAAAGTCGGACATGACTGAAACAATTGGACAACAATCATCTACCTTTCGGGGTTACTGTAAGGAAAACACTCTGTTCATTCTAAAATAATATAAAGATATGAGGTACTATTATATTCATCAGATGGGGATGTGGAGTAACATGACTAACTCTGGCCTTCTAAGTGTTGCTAAGTGCCTCCTCAAGATTTAAAGTGTCAAGTTCATGACCAAGTGCACCAGCTGTCTGCAGCATGATGAGAGTTAAAAGGAATTCCCTTGCCCTAAGAAGGCTAGGGGACTTACAAGGCTAATAGGAGTAGAGCTGGAAAAGGTCTTGACAATTACCTTTTGTGTGCCTGCTCACAGGGTATGGCTGTAGGTCTGACTTCCAAAAGAGCTGAAAAGCCCCCAGGCATGTAGACTTATGACAGTCTCACAAAGTACTGGTAACTCTTTCTGAGGAAGAAGCAGATAACTTCTAATGACAGTATGACCAGATGGCAGCAACAGTGTATGTCTGCTTTGAAGTTGGAAAGAATTAGAACTGAGAGATGCAGAAAGGAGAAGGGATACCCACAGGGAATCAAAAGGCTCCAAGAGGGAAACGTGTGGACAGATAGATAGCTGCACCCGGAAGGCAGTGTTAGCAGGGGGAGGAGTTCCAAGATAAGCAGATGAATTCCAGAGACCAGCTTCCTGAACAGGGAAGGAAAGTTTCCAAACTGTAGGCCTCCTGGAGAGAAGAAGGAGCATTTCTAAGTAGTACTAAATTCCTGGATTGAATGAAAGAACTTCAGGATATGGTGAAACTGAGAGAAGAACCACAAGGGACCAAGCTACAATATGGAAGAGCCAATGCAGATCTTGCCCATCCTTATTACTATGACTTCTATGTATTGTACAACCATAAGGAAATGGCGGAAAGGTTTAATAATCTCCAGTATCTTCCCTTTTCAGGAATGGCCTTGACTTTAGCATAAGAGTATAAGGATAAAGGACGGTTTCAGTCTCCAAAGGAGGGTAAGGTTCACTAAAGAGGGAGGGTTATTTTGATACTATTTTGATAGTAACTTGCTGTTACTAACCTTTCTGTTTTGTAATTTTTGTTGAGTCAAATGGAGCTTATCCTTTATTTGTATCCTATTAACCTGAGTACTTACAAGGGAACTGAGAGTTCTTTGTCTTTTGGATATAACATTCATTCGTTCCTTCAACCATACTTATATACTAAGTATATAAGTATACTTTAGTATACTAAGAATCTACCATGTACTAGTCACTGGAGAAGCAAAAGAAAAAATGAAAGTTTATAGCGGATGGCAAGGGGAGAAGGGGGAACATGTACACAGAAAAGTATGTGCAAAATATTGACAAAGTGAATACAAAGTCAAGGAAAGTAGGCTTTGGTGATTGGACAGATCAAGGTAGACTTCCTGTAGGACAAACTCTTGAACTGAACTATGAGGGAATCCAGGGGGACTAAGAGGTATTGGTGAGGAGGAAGGGCATTCCAGGCCTGGGGATAGACTATGCAGGCTTGAGATGGAGGAAGGAATGTCAGGAACAAGTCAAACTATGTTTGACTGGGTCATAGATTGAGTCTATGAAGAGGACAGGACTTGGATTATGAAGAGTTTAAAAGCAAAACTGAGGAATTTTTCTTTTGCCAGACATAAGGAGTCACCAAAAATTCTTGAACGAGAAAGTGACATGCTCAAACCCAATATTAAGGATAACAATTTAGTAGGAAAGTTGGAAGAGGAGAGAGCCTGGAGGCAGAGAGACCAGTTAAGAAGTTATTGCAATAGCCCAGGTGAAAAATGAAGGCCTGAACCAGAGGAGCGTCCTTTTAAGTGGAGAGAGGAGACAGATTTGAGATATGTTAGCAAGACCGCAACTGGCTGGGTATGGGAGATGAGGGACGGAGAACTGTCAAGAGATAGAAAGATAGCGGCAACCCCTTCCAAAAGAGAAGAGTCAGGAAGAGAGAAGGATTTGAGAGACAGTAATGGTTCCAATTTGGACTCGAGTTCAAGATGCCTATAGGACATCTGGGAACAAATGTCTCTAAGCCAAATTATGATATTCCCAGGGAAAACCAGGGGCAGAGTTATGGAGAGAAGTTAAGAGTAATTGTGAGAAATCCCTACAGATCAAACCCAGTCCACATAAACCCAGAGCCTGCCATTTTGGGCCACATTTGATGATCCTCTAAGGTCCTATCCAGTTTTCCAAACCTGTGATCCTATATATAGGATTTGCTTCTGGAGAAGGCCACCTGCACTTTGTCTCCAGGTGTGCCTGTTCCAATAAATTTGCTCCCTACCATCCTTGTTTACTGGCTTCCTGCTGCATGTTGCATCCCGGCCCCTGCTGGGCTCCTCCATCTCCCCCTCCCTTCAACCCAGATTCATTTCTGAAACCCGACAGCCTGTGTTTGGAGCTGGGGAGGACTGAGTCAGCTCAGCCAAGGAAGAGCAAACTGGGTTTTCTGACTCCAGAGGAAAGCCAGGGAGTGGGTTTGAGAGAAGTTCAGGAGACACGTGGGGCTCTTCTGCACCAGGGCTGGGTCTCCTTGGTGCCTAAGAGAAAGCAAATGGCAGCTATTTAGCATTCATGTGGGGTGATTTATTAGAGAAGGATGAGCTCCATCTTCCTGCAGGGGAAAAAAAAAAATCTCAGAGACCATGGTTGTCCAACCCCCACATTTGAGAGAGGGGGAATGGAGGCCCAAGAAGGGAGCACAGGGTCCCAAATCTGGGGCTAAAAGGGACCTGAGAATTCATCCAGCCCCACCCCCTTTATTTTACAGATGAGAAAACTGAGACCTGGGAAAGGAAATGACTTGCCTGGAGTCACACAGGTCTCAGAACTAAAATTCAAAGCCAGATGATCCAATTCCAAATTCAGAACTCTTTCCATTAAACTACAGGGCTGCCCCCAAAAGGTAAACAAAGGCTACATTCTTCAAAGAGAATTTGTTGTTTTGAGGCCCAGAGTGTTTCCAGAGAAACAAGGCTCTGGTTTTGTAGTGAAAAACAATACAAAAATTGCATGTGATATGCAAAATTAGCTTGGTAAACTTTCATCACCACAGCTAGCATTGTCTTATCTGAACCTCCCCATGGCCCTGGGAGGTGCCGACTATAAATGCCGTTGCTATTAATTTCATTGGTTTAGCATCCCTGCCCCCAACACAATGCAGGGAGCTTCCTGAAGTTGGCCAAACAAGAGATAAGACAACGTGCCCCTTACTACCTCGAGGTGGTAGCTGGAGGGAACACTATCGGTATGGAACTCTATGTCAGCCAGACTTAGTTAATAAATTGGTTAGTTTTATGAATTGTAATCTTCCTCTTTCTCTTTGTTATAGGGGATAGCTCTCTGGGTCAGGAAAAGAGGGTTATATATCAGGAAATGAAAGGAATGAGTTAACTGGATGGTTCAGTGGCTAGTATCTGACCTGGGGTCATGATAAGCTGAGTTCAAATCTGCCCTCAAAAACTTAACCAGCTTTGTGCTCTGGCAAGTTGCTTCACATCTGTCTGCCTCCCTTTCTTCAAGAAACAAGAATTATAATATTATCTACCTTGCAGAGTTGTTGTGCAGATCAAATGAAAAAATGTATTTAAAGTGTTTTACAAATCTTGAAGTACTATATGAATCCTAGCTACTATTTTTATCATGTAAAAATAAAAGATTAAAATTTTAAAATAAAAATGTTTGTGAAAGAAATGATTATTTCTCCTTCATGTTAAGTCAATTATTGAATCACAACCAGTATTTTCTCTGAAGCCTGTAGGTTTTCAGTCTCTGAAGGACATGACTGAGGATGAGATTGGATTAACTTCCTTAAAATTTTGTTCAGATCCCACCCAGATAGAGGAGACCATTCTATTCTACTCAGGTGTGGGTAGAGGTAAATTCTTTGTCTAGATTTCAGAGGCTGGGGGTGATTTAGAAGTAAATGATTTTATCCAACTCATGTTCCCTAGCCCCTTATTAGAATAGGTCCACCTCTCATTATAATGAGAATAAATATTCTTTCTCATTAATTATTAACCATTCAGAGTTGATTGTCACCTTCAGGAACATCCACTCTTCCAAGCGCATATAAACTGAGATCCTACTGCCATGATTCATCTTTAGTCCAAGAGAGAAGACCAAATGATCATTCCTTTTCTTAATAAAATGCTAGCATTATTAATAAAATGATTAATTACTCAGAAATTAGAGCACTGATCACCAACATTTCTACCACCAACTTCATTTCTAAGGTTGGCATTGTTTGTTGTGTTGTGTTTGTCCTTCGTTCTCAAAGAGGACCATGACATCAGGTTGATGACATGACTTGCAGCTGACTTTGATTTAAGTGAGGGAGGGCTGTGCAAGGTCACCAACCTCACTTTCTTCTACTGAGCCATCTGGGTCCAGTGACCTGAAATTCATCCAGACAACTGGAGATGGCCCAGGATACAATGTGACATTCTGGCCCTTTCAGACTAAAGTCTTACCACATTCTCACTTTGAGTGAGATATACTCATTCAATGAATAGGTTTCTTTAAGTTACTCAAGGCATGGCCCCTTTAATAAAAAAAAAAAAACTGAGAGGGGAAGACTCCCCACAGTCCTTACCTCTTCTCAACTTCCTATTACTATCAGAGGCACAATCATATTCATAGTCACTAACATTCACAGCCTCAGCACCGTCCTTAACTTCTCTCCCACTCCATATACCCAATCTATTGCCAAGTTTTAAGGTTGGCATAGCCAATAGACAAATCTCTCATCCTTTCAAGTTGTGATATCTTGGCTATTGGGTTAGTCAATTGTTGGACTGGGTCACAGCTGGCTCTTTCCCAGGCTCAGCTCATAGACCTCTTATGGCTCTTTTGAGATCTTACGAAGTCCTATAAAAAAAAAAGAAAGATAATGCAAACAGACAGCAGCCCTACTCCCAACACCGGTTTGCTTTGGAGGCCAGTCACTCACAGGCCAACCTGGTGGTGGTGCAAACCTCCCGTACCAGTCCTCCAAAGCTACAGACAGTCATCTTTATGCCTAATGCCCAGCAGGAAGGCAAGGGAGACGAGTCTCTCCCTTGGAGCCTTTTGTATGAACACTCAGTTCCTGTTACATAGCCAACTAAAAGGTTTTTCACACAAGAAGCAGACAGAAAATGGTCACATAATACCTGCATATGTTTTAAAATGGAAGACAAGGCTCTCTATTGTGCATTTCTGGAGAGAGACTCCCCAAGTATCCATGCAGGATGGTGCCAGGCAGAGCAGATTGCACACAGTGAAAGGATAGGGCCAGACCCCCAGTTACAATGAAATGAAGACTGTTTTGCTAATGCAAATAATGAACCCCTATTTATCTTATTGATTAAATGGAGAAGTGTTGTTACCCATTTTGCTTAAAGTGAGTCAAATACCCCTTCCCCCATAGAATAGAATGTGAAATGTAAGTGATTTCCAGAATTCTCAATCCTTTGGCCAGAAGGAGGTCTTTGGAACTCAATAGACTTAAAGATAGGAGAACTGGGATTATTCCAGCTCTGTTACCTATTAGCCTTGGGCAACTCACTTTATCCTCTCTGCTTCCCATTCCAACAAATGAAGGCATTGCCTTTTTAAAGATCTCAGGTAATATAGGGTGGCAGATTTAGTGCCGAAAGCAACCTTGGATGTTATCTAGGCTGTGCAGTGGATAGAGCGCCTATAGCACTGGTCCTGTACTCAGGAATATCTGAATTCAAATCTGTCCTCACTTAGCTATGTGACCCAGGGCAAGTCATGTCACTTGCCTCAGTTTCCTCATCTGTAAAATAGGGATGATCACAATAGCATCTAGCCCCCCAAGGTTGGGAAGCTCAAATAAGCTTGCAAACTTTAAAGTCCTTTATAAATACTAGCTGTTATCTAGTCCAACCCTCTCATTTTATGGAAGAGGACCCTGTGGTCCATGAGAAGTTAAATGACTTGCCCAAGGTCCTAGAGATGACAAATAGCAGAGTCAGGGTTTTCACCCAAGTCTCTTGGTTCCAATGAATGTTGATATCTCCCTCGAAGGCCCCTCCCTGCTCTCACATCCCATGATCTCTTAACCCTGAGTGATTTTACTGAAGCAGTTACCCCTTGAAGGAAGCCAGGCTAAGATGACAGACAGTGGAGTCATCAGATAAGAATGAACATCAAGGGGCCAAACACTAGATCCCAGGGTTCAGAGCAGTAGCCACTTCCTGGCTGGAGACAACCTGGAGTGGTCAGAACCAATCATTCTCTCTGTAGCTTTCCTCCTTACTCTGTTAAGCTTACCTGACAAGAGAACCTGAGAAAACAGGCTGAGGTCAGCAAATCTTGGATGTTTTGAAGTCCTGGAGCTCTCCCCAAACCAGCAGTGCCTCCCTCTACGTAGGAAGACTCTCAATCATGAGACATTGTTGCCCTGTAAGGTGGGAAAAATAGACAAGAGTTGCCTTCAGGATTCCAAAGCCCCAAAATGAGTTCTTCCTCACAGAGTAATGGCTCTAATTCTCCATTGGGTGTAGATTCTTTGTCAAGAAGTGTTCTTGAGGTGGCTCTCTATGGCTAACCAAGGAAACTTCAAACCCCTATCTGGCATTCAAGGCCCTTTGCAGACCCCTCCTGCCCTATTAATACCCTCCATGCACTGTATGTTAGCTATGGCCCAACCATGCCCTGAGATCCCCAATGCCTCTGCTTACATCCTTTCCTAAGCCTTGCAACATCCTGCCCTCTCTTCCTTGCCCTGTGAAGTCATCTCCAGCCTTTAAAGTAGGGGTCTTAACCCAGGATCTGGAAACTTTTAAAAAAATATGTTTTGATAATTGCATTTCAACACAATTGAATTCTTTTGTCATCCTATGTATTTTGTTTTATGCCTTTAAAAGCAACATTCTGAGAAGAGATCCAGAAACTTTACCAGAATGCCATAAAGTCTATGCCACAAACGAATCCAATTCACACACAAGTCATGTGACCCCCTGTGATGTCCCTGGTCTTCAGAAGCAAAGGACTGATGACTCTACTTGGTGTTAAAGCGCCTTTACTACCTGACTCCAACCTACCTTCCTAGACTTATCACACATGCATCCTCCCCTTAGTCACTCAGCAGTCCAGTTAAACTGACCCTGTCTCTCCTCACACATGATAGTACTATCTCTGCATCTTTGCCTGGTCTGTGTTCATGCTTAGAATGCCTCTCTCCTCATCTTTGACCACCCCTATTTTCCTGCCAAGCTTAGCTTAAATATTCTCCTCCTCTAGGAGGCCTTAGAACTCCTAACGCCCTTCTATTAAATTTACTTTGAAGATTGTGTAGATGCTTATGTTTACCCACTGTCTACCCCAATAGAAGATGAGCTAATTAAGAAAGGGAACTGTTTGTTGAATGATCTCCTTAGTGCAGATGGAGTAAATTTCCCTCCCTATTCACCACCGCCCCAGCTAGATATCTACAGGATAATGCTGGATTTGGGAGTCAAAAAGACCTGAATTCAAATTTGACCTCAGATACTTTACTAGTCACTCAGACTCTGGGCAAATCATTTCATCTCTCTATGCCTCAGTTTCCTCATCTGTAAAATAAGAGGGATGATCTAGTCAATGAGGGTCTTTACAACTCTAAATCTATGTTTATGATCCTATAACTCCTGCCACCTTCCCCATATCTGCCCCCCATCCAACCAGAACTCTTGGAAAATCAGAGAAGAATTCCCTTCTCTTCCCATGCTCCCTGGGATGTGGGCAGAGGAAGAGCACAGAAAGGAGAATTGCCTTGAGGTTGAGCTGGAAGGGGCCATAGAGAACATGTCCTTACTTGACAGAGGAGGAAAAATGAAACAAGACTGAGGGGAGGTCTGTCAGTTTTTGTTGTTCAATCATGTCCAACTCTCCATGGTCCCACTTGGATTTTTTTTTTTGGCAGAGATAATGAAGTGGTTTGCCATTTCCTTCTGCAGCTCATTGTACAGATGAGGAAACTGAGGCAAACAGTGTCAAGTAGTGTCCAGGGTCACACAACTAGTAAGAGTGTGAGGTCGAATTTGAACTCAAAAGGATGATCCTCCAGATTGTAGGCCAGCATCCTAGCCACTGCACCATTTATCTACCCAGTCAATAAACATTTATTACACATCTACTATGTGCAGGCTCTGTGCTAAGCATGGGGGGATACAAGAAAGATAAAATACAAAAACTACCCTCAACGATTTTACAGTCTCATAGGGGAGACCATATGAAAACAAGGCACTCTGCACCTGCTGTTCCAACAAGATGTCCCTTTGCAGGGTACCTCCAGTGACTTCCCCTTTCCTGCCACTTCCCTTTAGAGTATAGGCTCATTGAGGCAGAGACTTTCTTTTTATTAATTATATCTCCAAGCATAGTGCTTGGCACACCATAGGTGCTTAATAAATGTTTATTGGATTGGATTAAATTGGATTGGATGGGACTGAATGTACAAACAAGCTATGGACAAGATAAATTGGATAAATCAGCAGAGGGAAGAAACCAGAATTAACTTACTCCAAGTCATAGAGATAGTAAGATACTAAACTGAGATTCAAACCCAGGTCCTTGGACTTCACAACACTTCACATTTCAATAGCATGCTAAGGTTTGCAATGCACTTTGCTGACCTTATCTCATTGAGTTCTCATAATAACCTATGAGATAAGTCCTCCGGAGGTGAGGCAGAGAGATGATGTGACTTTCTTTTTTAATTTAAAAAAAGAATACTTATTTTTATTTTTTCCTTTTTAAGTATAATGAAAACATTCTGAACATAACAAACCTTAAATAAGAATAATATTTCTATATATAAAACAGAACTGAAAATAATTGTACATAAATCTACAAGTCTGCACCACATGTGATGTAACTTCCCAAAGATTATATGGCACATCAAGGTTTCTAAAAGTGCTGTACATTTATTATCTGATTTAAGCCTCACCATGAACCATTTTACGGATGAGAAAACTAAGACTCAGGAAGGTCCAATGGCTTGCCCAGGGCCACACAGCTGCTGAGTATCTAAGGCAGGATTGGAAAACAAGTGTTCCTGACTCCAAGTTCATCCACTGGTCTCCAAATCTAGAGCTCTTTCTAGGATATCACCTTAGACTCATCAGAACCCTAAGAAAGTGTTTAGACCAGACTTTGAACCTGATACTCTTTGCTCATCTAAAGTATGAGTGGATCGTAGGGGAAGGCAGGAAAGGAAGGGTGAATTGTCATGTAGTGAAGGAGAGATGCTCCCCTCCCTTCTCCTTTAAGCCAGACAGCCAGTCTCCCAATTCTCCAGAACCAGAGGCTTTTCCTCATTATCCTCACAGTCTGCGGGTGGGAGCAGCTGTCACTGGGCAACTGGCCAGTGAGTTCTCTTTGGCCCCCATCTCTCTCCCTTCGTTGACATCGTTCCCTTCTCTCTCCCCCTGAGCCTGGAGACTACTCCTAAAGCTCCCAGAACCCCACCTCCCTGAGCTCCCTTGGTGTCCACAGCCCCCAAGATACCCTGCCGACAGTTTGATTACAGGTGACCTTCAAAGCTGGCCTGGTTGGAAAAATGATTTATAACCATATTATATGAAAATGGGTAGCACAGACCAGGCAGATGAAAAATCAGTTGCAGCTGCAGCCTTCAGCAGGGGGCCCCAAAGCCAAGGCCAGCTCCCGTTCCGGCTTCCAGGAGGCTATATATCTCAGGAAGCAGTGGGGCACATTGGAATGAATAGTGGACTAGATTTGAGTCAGAGATCCAAGGCTCAATGCTAGCTTGGCTACTCACCACTTCCAAGGCCCAAGACAAACAGCATTCTCTCTCTAGGACTGTTTCCTCATCTGTAAAAGCAGGTCTACAAGTTAGACTAGTTTATGGTGCAGAGGAAAGAGTGTTGGCTTGGAAATCCAAGGACCTGGGTTCAAATTCTATAATTTCCCCCACCTCGCCTGACATTCTCATTCCTGATTTACTATGGCATGAACGTGTAGGGACTTCTTGCCTATGAGGTGGGGACAGCATGTGGCAGATGTCTCTGGGAGGACAGCTCAGTAAGAGAACCTCACAGCAGAGAAGTTGGATCCTTGTTCTTTCAATTTTAAAGTTTGCTGATGACTCAGGTCCTTGACTCCTGCCCCTTCCCTAAAAGAACAAACAAATGAACCAAAAAAAAAAAAACAAAAACCAGGCTCATGGTTTCCCATCACCAAAAGCCTCCCCCAGCTACCCGGAAGCCTGGTGCTGATTCTGAAGAGACATCAATAAAATAATATCTGGTGAATAAATTATTCATTCAGGCTTGAAAACAGAGCATGGTCATGTCCCTCTTAGAGGCATAAATAATACAAGATGCATGCCAACCCGAACCAGAAAAGAGACCTACTGGCCCCCCAAACCAGACACTAAAGATCACTCATAGAGGTCTCTACTCATGAGATCCTGGGGACCTTGGGCAAATCCCTTTATCTCAGGGATGTGCTGGTAAGTATTTAACAACAGACTCTGGGGAGGGAGATGTATGCAAGATATACTGAAGTCTGATCTGCATTATCAATATTTTCTCTAGCACTTTCTTAAGTCTACACAATTAACAAAGCAATAAATCAAATGCTTATTTGTAGCATTTGCTGAGATGCAAATGCTCACATAGATGAGCCAGCTCCAGCACACCCTCACTTCACCTATAGGGTTTCCTTCACTGTAAAATGAGGGGGTGGGACGAGATGACCGTTCAGTTCTGAATCTTTGACAGTCAAGGATAGAACGCTGGTCCTGAAGTCAAGAAGATTTGAGTTCAAATTCTCCCTCAATTAACAGCTGTATAACTGTAGGCAAGTCACTTAACCTCTGTCTACCTCAGTTTCCTTCTGCAAAATGAAGATAATATGTATTGCTATAATAATCTACTTCATGGAGTTGTGGAGATCAATTAAGGTAACATTTTTAAAGTTTTTCTAAATCTTGAAGTACTTCATAAATCTAGATATGAATATTATTATTGCAAGTATCTGGAGGAAAATGACTTTACTATTCTATAAACCAGGAATTGAGTCAGAAGGAAGGCACAATGTCACTCTTCTTCTATGTGCCCCTCCCTTCCTTCCCTGGAAAAAGATTGATCCTGAAAATAGCTCTAACTTCACCAGTGTTGTTGTTGTATAGTTGTGTCTGACTCTTCATGACTCATTTAGGGTTTTCCTGGCAGAGAAGCTGGAGTGGTTTGCCATTTCCTTTTGAAGTTCATTTGCAGATGAGGAAACTGAGGCAAAGTTGTCCAAGTTTATGACTTGTCCAAGGTCACACAGCTAAGTGACTTGTCCAAAGTAGTAAGTGTCAGAAACCAGATCTGAATTCAAGAAGATGAGGTTTCTTGTCTCCAGGACAGTGCTCTATGCACTATGGCACCACCTAACTGCCTCTATGAACATATTTTACTTTATTCTACTTCAGAGACATGGTCAATGACTGCCCATTGGAATATAAATTTAGGGAGGACTCCCTGCCTCCCAAAACACCTTGCCTTCTTAGAATGATTGAGGTTATTATTTCTTTCCTAGAGACCAAGTTTTAATTGCCAGAGAAGAGAACAAGACTTTATTAATGGCCAGGCTCAGCTGGAAAAATCTAGGCTTCGTGACCCTAGGAAAGTCACTCAATGTCTCTAATGTTCTCTCTTTGCCCTTCTCCACCCCTCATCCATCCACATTTTTTTTTTGATCAAATACCAAGCTATTAGGAATTTCCATTTTACTTTGTAGATACAGGAAGATACCAATTAGCCAGGAAGTCTTCCTTTCCATGCAGACATGGCAGCCCAAAAAGAAGCCAGTGACACCACAGGACATAGAGAGTGGCGCTAAGCCCATTCACTACCCGGTGGGCTTATTGGACTATAATTATCACTAATTGGCCCTTCCTTACCAGTTCTATGGACAAAGTTCTACCTTGCTGCCGAGAAGCCTTTTAAGAGAATGTGGCCTCTCCTCTTTTTGAAAGCACTGCAAAGAATCAAAGCCTTTCCTTCCAGTCTAAACCCTGAAGAGAAGCTGGGGAAGCCCAAAATAGTGATCCCAAAGGGATGGTCTTCAGAAAGGGGGCGCTGTCCAATGGGAAGATGTCAAGGTTGTAGGGCATGGAGCTGGGGAGCCCTTAGAACACAGAATGTCAGAGCTAGGAAAGCCCTTAGAACACAGATGGCAGAGCTGGGAGAGCCCTTAGAATACAGAATGGCAGAGCTGGGAGGGCCCTTAGAACACAGGATGTCAGAGCTGGGAGGGCCCTTAGAACATTGATGGCAGAGCCGGGAGGGCCCTTAGAACACAACTGGGAGAGTCCTTAGAACACAGGATGTCAGAGCTGGGAGGGCCCTTAGAATCGAGGAAGGATGTCAGAGCAGAGTTGGGGGGTGGGCTTCCTGTTGCCTCTCCAATGGAACACAACATCTCCAGTTTAGCATACATCCTCCACAGTTTATCTTCACCTTACCTGTTGAATCTCACTTTTAACAATGCCCTCCCTGATTCATTTTATGTTCCAGCCTGCTTTTCCTCCACAGCTCAGTTCAAGCTTCCCCATCTCCTGGAAGTCTTCCTTGACCCCACTCCCACTACCGTGTTGCTCCTCCTCTGTCACATGACTCTGGCTTTCCTTCTCTCTGTTCTCACTGTATCTGACATAGAATCCAAGTTCCCTGAGGGCAGTAACTGTTTCTTTTAAGAAGCAATTCATATAACATGAGCATACTGTCAGGGGGAAGAGGGCCATCAGTCAATCAATAGGCATTTACTAAATGCCTACTATGTGCCAGGCCCTATGCTAAAGATCTAAGACAAAGAGTTTTAGGATGGAAAAGAGCTTCAGAGATCACCTAATCTAACCCTCTGGCACACACAGCAAGCATTTCACTCATACTCATTGAATTTAATTGAATTTTACAGATCAGGAAACAGAGGCCCAGAAAGAAGGAGTGGCTTTCCTGATATCACACACAGTTTTCTAACAGCTAAGTGACCTTGGGCACGCCATTTAACCCCAATTACCTCATCCTGGGTCATCTTTGGTCATCCTGATGACTGGATGAGTCACTGGATTCAGATTCAGAGAAGTGAGGCTGGTGAGCTGCATAGCCCTCCCTCACTCAAAACAAAGTCAAGTGAAAGTCCTGTCATTATTTCTCTGATGGCATGGTCTTCTTTGGCAATGAAGGACAAACACACATATGGGTACATGCACACACACACACACACACACACACACACACACACACACACATACACACATACACACACACCCAGTAGGAGGCATTCTCCCAGAAGTAGAGGGAACAATCATAGACCCTCTGCGATCTATGGGCCCCTCATCCTCCTCAAGGGGTCACCATCCAAATTTCTTTAAGTCTTGTTCAGAGTCCCCAGAGAAGATTCCTAAAGGAACTTCATGAAGTATGAACCCATGCATGTATAGTGCAGCACTAGTATTTAGAATCTCCAACCCCCACCCACTCACACCCATCCATTGATTGATGGGTAAATCTTTTGCTTTTCAAATACCCAACTCTCACCTGTGTTGGGTTTTCCTTGGCAGATATTGTCTCTTTAATGGCAGGCTTGCTTGGAAAACCTTTCATTCATCTCCAACTGATTCCCCAAGGCCCTCTCAGTCACAGTTTCAGAGCATCTCTTCTCTAGTCCCTACCCCACCTACCTTCTTTCTCAGCAGATGATCTTGGCTCCTAACATCAGCACCCCCACATCTGTGCCAAACACCTAAAACCAAAGCAAATATTTATTGAGCACCTACTGTGTGCAAGACATATCTTTCTCTAATCCTGATCTTTTATCTTCCCCTTCAGTGGACTGTAAAGCTCAAAAAAGGCAATATTTGTAAAGTGATTAGCACATCTGCTGTTTCATTAGTCATGCGGGACTCTCCATGACCCCATTTGGGGTTTTCTCGGCAAAGATGCTGAAGCTGTTTGCCATTTCCTTCACCCGTTCATTTTACAGATAAAGAAACGGAAGTCAACAGAGTCAAGTGACTTGGTCAGGGTCACACAGATAGAGTCTGAGGCCAGATTCAAATTCAAGTCGTCCTGATTCCAGGCCTGGCAGCTCTATCCACTGCACCACCCAGCTGCCCTGATTAGTATATAGTAGATGTTAAATGAATGTTTATTGCCTTTCTTTCTCTTCCCCACATCAGCCAAAGAGAAATCAATGTTCCTTCTCATTCCATGTGCAAGGAAGAATCAGGAAGTAGCAAAGAGATACATTTGAACTTGAAGTCAACAAAAACTTCTAACACTGTTAACTGCCCCAAAGTGAAATTAGCTGCCTCAGGAGATGGTGGCTCCTCCCTCTTTGGAGTCCTTCAAACAATAATAGTGATAGCTAGGATTTAGATAATACTTTAAGATTTGCAAAGTATTTTACCAATTTTATCTCATTTTATCCTCAAAATAATCTTGGGGGGTAGTTACTATTATTACCCATTTTTCAGATGAAAAAACTGAGGCTGACCTAGGTTGAGACTTTTCCCAAAGTCACACAGCTAGTGTAGGAGGCAGGTTTTGAACACAAGTCCTAGCGTAACTCCAACTACACTATTCTTATCCACTACATTACCCTCTCTCTGAAGCTTGCCATTTCATCTGGATCCTTGATGCCTCCTTTTCATCTTTACCATTCATTCCTCATCTCCCTCTGTCCAAAATCTTCATTGTCCCTCTCCACTCAAATCATTCCACCTTGGCGAATTCTCAGGATTTCTCCACTCTGAAGAAGGCTTCACTTGACTCAGCTGCCATCCCTACTTGTTGTTCAGTTTTCAGTTGTGTCCAATTCTTCATGACCCTATTGGGGTTTTTCTTGGCCAAGATACTGGAGCGGTTTGGTATTTCTTTCTCCAGCTCATTTTACAGATGAGGAAATGAGGCAAATGAGGTTAATTGTTTGCCCAGAGTCACATATCTGCTAGGTGTCTGAGGCCAGATTTGAACTCAGGAAGATGAGGTGCAGCACTCTATCCACTGTGCCACCTTGCTGCCCCAGGCAATTACCTTGTCTTCATTTTATATCAAATATAGACTTCATGTTTTCATTTGTTTTTCTTGATTTTTTAATATAATATAGCTAATGTGGAAATGTTTTGCATGACTTCGTATGTACAGTGGGTATTTCTTGCCTTCTCTATGGATGACAGGGGATGGAAAAAGGGAGAGAATTTGGAACTGAAAATAAAAATTAAAAATCAATAAATATATGCTTCTATAGATAAAAGTTGTCCCCATTATTAGAATACAAGCCCCTTGAGGGTAGAAACAGTTTCACTTTTGTCTGTGTTCACAGTGCCTGGAGTAGGAGTAGGTGCTTAATCAATGCATGTTGATTAGTTGACTAACTGACCTTCTCCCTTGTTTGATTTTTCTTCCTCAATTGACTTCCCAGACACTGCCACTTCCTTGATCTTTCTCCTTCTCTGATAGCTTCTTCCATGCCTCCGTGCTGGCGGCTTCTGTCCTCTTCCAGCACCCTGCCTGTGACATTTCTTAAGGATCAGTCCTTGGCTTGCTACTTCTCTCTGTCTCTCTCTTAACGTGTGTGTATACATATATATAAAATGCATATGTATGTGTGTGTGTATATACATATATATACACGTATATAAAATGCATATGTATGTGTGTATGTGTGTATATACATATATATACACGTATATAAAATGCATATGTATGTGTGTGTGTGTGTACATATATTGTCTCTTGGAGAAAGCATCCATTTTCGTGGCTTCCATCATTATATTCCTACTGAAGAGTTCTTGACCTTTCTCTCCATTCCTTACCCAAACTCTTAACTCCAAGACCATCTCTCCACCACAATGGTTTCCTCTATTACCCCAAAGGAAAGGAGAGTCTTTGGTATCATTTCATTAGGCCTGTGGAGCAAGTACTGAACTTTGGTCCCCTTATAGGACTCTTATTGCACAAATATAATATGATTTTCTTAGCAACAATATATGTGCCTAGTAATTTACATGTTGGGCAGCTAAGTGGCAAAGTAGAGAGAGCGTTGCACTTGGAATCAGGAAGACTCATCCTTATAAATTCAAATCCAGCCTCAGACTCTTACTAGTTGTGTGACTCTGTGTTAACACTATTTGCCTCAGTTTCCTCATCTGTAAAATGGGCTGGAGAAGGAAATGGCAAACTACTCCAGTATCTCTGCCAAGAAAACCCCAGATGGGGTCACAGAGAGTCAGACATGACTGAAATGACTCAATGGAAACAATTTACATGCTGTCTCTGCCATTAGAATATAAACTCGTTGAGGGCAGGGATTGATTTTTTTAATTCATGGTTCTTAGTCTCTAACACTTGGTAAGAACTTATTAAATGCTTGTTGACTTACTAAAAATAAACAAACAAACAAACAAAAAAATCCTACTGACCAGAGGTTCTCTTATCTGGGCTGGGCTGGGCTGGGCTGGGCTGGACAAGGGGTGTTGACAAAGGAAAAAGGGGGATGTTGTAAAGGAAGTGGGACTTTCTAGAGAGTATTAGTTGCAACAAGGAATCATCTACCTAGAACTGGAAGGAACCTTGGAAGTCATATGATACAATCTCCTCACTTTACAAAGGAGTAAACTGAAGCTCAGAAAAATGGATGGATTTGCCCAAAGTCCCCCATGTATTAAGGGACAGAGCCAGGTTGGAACTCCAGTCTTGTCACTCCTCAGCTCAGCATTCTTCTCAATGCTCCAGTTGGGTTCTAAGCCCACAGTTGAATAGAGGGTTGGGAGGTAGCCTGTCTGCCAGGTGCTGATCTCTGGGCTGCCTGGAGAGAAGAGGCAACCAAGAATGGCAAGGATCTGGACAGATGGTTTTGTGTAAATCTAACCTTTATCTACCTGCCAAAGAGGAAAGGGGTGGGTGGGATGGAATCAGTCACTGCTGAGAGACTGGCTAAGTTGGAACAGGGAGCCAACTTTTTAAAAGTCAAGAGGCCTCCAGATTTTTTCACAGACCACCCTTTGGTCTCCTCTGGGCTTTCTTTTCTTACAGCCTCTTCTCCTGCCCTTGTTCTTGCATTATTAGGGCCCAGGGGCAACAGCTCCAGATTGTACCATAACATTTATCAAAGAAAAGATCCTCTTGTCTGTTTGACCCAAATGAATTCATTGATCCTTTATCTGGAGGACAGACAGCAGGACTGAGTGGAAGGGACATTGAGGTCAGAGCCAAAGGACCCAAGTTCAAGCATTGACTCAGATAGTTACTTCCTAGACAATTCATTTCAACTCCCTGGGCTTCAGTTTCCTTGATCTCTCCCATCTGGGACAACCTGGGGCTCAAAGTCTCCCCACTACTAAGGATATCCTTCCCCCTCATTCCTTCCTCAGCCCAGAAGCAATCAGGGCAGCTTGACTGCTTACATGGACCGAATGAGAGGGGAGTCAGTAGCTCCATTTCTTCCTGGAAAGTAGACCACCAGGCTCTGCCATCTGTCCTGCCTCAGACTCCTGGCTCTGTTATCTTACCTACTGACCTAAACAAAGACTGCTGGGCCTTGCCATGGGCTCTTCTTCTGTACCCTTGAGATTTCTAGACTTTTCTATTTGCTCTGCAGCTGACCTTTTGTTTATGTGTTGGTGACATAGTGAAGAGATCGCTAGATTTGGGGTCAAGAAGACCTGAGTTTGAATCCTTTCTTAGATCGGTTATCTATCTATATGACCCTGAGCAAGTCACATCATCTCTATCTGCCTCAGTTTCCAACTCTGTAAAATGGGAATAGTAATAGCATCCACCTCCCAGGAATCAAATGAGATTATGCATGTGTATGGTGCTTTACAAACCTCAAAGCACCATCATTATTAGGTGTTGTTCTGCCTCCCCACTTAGAACATGACTTCCTTAAGAGCAGGGACTGTCAAGCTTTTTCTGTTTCTGTCTCCAGTGCCTGGCACATGGTAAGTGTTTAGTAAATGCCTTTTCATTCATACATTCATCTATAAAATGATCACTTCCCAGATTCATCTCTGGACACACAGCTGGACAAGGGAGGGAGCCCATTAACCTAGCCCTCACTTCACATCCCCTTTCCCTCTAGGTTTTCACGACAATGCTCTCACCTGATTCTCCTCCTGCCCCTCTA
This sequence comes from Potorous gilbertii, assembly GCA_028658325.1. Taxonomy (NCBI): domain Eukaryota; kingdom Metazoa; phylum Chordata; class Mammalia; order Diprotodontia; family Potoroidae; genus Potorous; species Potorous gilbertii. The sequence continues at coordinate 38,204,518 of CM053771.1, read as the reverse complement.
ATAATTCCTTCTCCGTGTCCTTTGCTGGTTCTTCATCTGGGCTCATGCCCAATAACTCTGGTTATCCCCTAAGGTTCTGTCCCGGGCTCTCTACTCTTCTCCCACTACACTCTCTTACTTGGTAATCTTATGGATTTATTTATAAACTCTATGTAGATAATTACCAAATCTATATCAGCCTTAGTCTCTCTCCTGAACTGCAGTCTCACATCACCAACTGCCTGTTGGACATTTCTAACTGGATATCCTGTAGATATCTCAAACTCAACACATCTAAAATAGAACTCGTTATCTTTTCTCCAAAGCCTCCCCTTTCCCAGCTTTCCTATTACTACTAGAGATACCACCATCCTTCTACTCACCTACTCATGCCACCCTCAACTCATTACTTTCACTGTCAACAAGCCTGTTGTCAATTCCTGTTGTTTCTACCTTCACATCAATCAATAAATTTAGGCTCCAACTATGGGCCAGATACTGTGCTATACATTGGGGTTACAGTCCCTTCCTCAAGGAGCTTATAGTCTAATGTAACATTCTCTCTCATATGCATTCCCTTTTATCCACTTATACTGCCACCACACAAATTCAGGTTCTCATCACCTCCATGTGGCCTATTTTTAAAGGCTATTGTGATACCTTCCAGGCCAGTCTCCCTGCTCCCAGTCGCTTTCAAATCCAGTTCATCCTTCACTCAGTTATCAACTAGGTCTTCCTAAAGACATCTGACCAAGTCACTCCTCTTCTCAATAAACTCCAGTGACTCCCTCTTACCTCCAGATTGAAATATAAAATCCTCCATTTGACATCTCAATCCTTTCTCATTGTGATTCCTTCCTTCCTTTCCAGTCTTCTTCCATTCTTTTCCCCTCCATGCAGTTTATGATTACACTAGCCATAGCTATACTGTCTTCCTTGCCTTTTCTGGAACACAATGTTCTATCCCCCATCCCTTGCTCCTTTACACTGGCTGTGTTCGTTCCCCGCCACCTCTGCCTCTTGTCTTCCTTTAAGATTCACCTCAAATCCCACCTCTCCTGCTGCCTCTACCCCACTACCTTCCTTTCTGACTGCCTTCCACCTACACTATATGTATCTTGTATCTACATAGTGACTTGCATGTCATTATCTCCCTCTAGAACAAGCTCCTTGAGGGTAGGGACTCTTTTCACCTTTCTCTTTATCTTTGCCTAGGACATAGTAAGCACTATAGAAATGCTTGTTGACTTAACTTTTCCTGGAGCCTTTTCACCACCTCACTGCTCAGGGCAGAGGATGACACAGGGAAAGCTCTGTTGATGGTCAGGACTCCTGATCCTCTTCCAATCCTCTGAACTATTTACAAGTTAGGTAGTTCAGGTAAATAGGCTAGATTAAGTCCAGGCTTAGACTCAGGGGATCTTCTGGGAGGCAACAGTTTTGATTCGAACATTGGCTCTACCACTTACCTGCTGTGTGATCTAGGGCAAGTCTTTTACCCTCAGTTTCCACATCTGTAAAATGAGATGGTTGGACTACATGATCTCTGACCTACTCTTTAACTTTCCCTGGTAAGGGAGGACCTTGTTCAAATCCCAATTCTGACACTTGCTACCTGTGTGACCTAAGGGAATTCACTTAACTCAGTTTCCCCATCTGTAAAATGAAGGCTTTGGGACAGTTGGCTTCTGAGGCTTTCCCACCCCTACCCTCCAGTTTTCAATCCTATGATCCCCCTCAAGTCTTCTCTTCTTAACCCTACACTTCCCTTACTTCTTAGGAGATTCTCACTCAGCCTGGACCATCTGCCATCACTTTCCAGAATCTTCTCTCAATCAAAGCTCCTTTCCCAGCAATCCAGGTAGTCCCTTTGTCCTAAACCCTCTCCTTTTTCTGTGCGTGGTCAATATCCTCATCCTCACCTTCATTTTCCCCATTGCCTTCCAGACAATGAGAAGCCCTCTTAGGGGAGATATTTCTCTTGAGCACTTCTCTGTTCTGTTTGCTCAAGCCTGCGGCAAGTCACAAATATTAGCTTATTCAGAACCGAGCCCTTCCATATTCCCCAGTAGACAATGGGATCCTTTCATCAGTCAGTCTATTCACCTCACTTGGCTTTTCTTCCTGCTATTTCATTCTCTCTGATACTGGCAGACCATAAATATGGAATATATCAGTTCATTTCCCTGCAATCAGCAGGAAATCTTTACCTCCACAAATGCAACATGATTGATTGATTTCCTAATATTACCTGAGCACTCACAGTGTCCTGGGTGCCCCAGAGGCTATGTAAAAAGACCAGGTCAGGAAATGAAAAGACCGTAAAGAACAAGACAGGTCCAACAGGAATTTCCTTTCCTTGCCAAGTCCATAAGCATTTATTAAGTGCTTTCAATGTGCCAGGATTGTGCTAAGTGATGCAGGATACATTCTTTTTTCAGTCATGTCTATCTCTTCATGACCCCATTTGGGGTTTTCTTGACAGAGACACTGGAGTGGTTTACCATTTTCTTCTGCAGTCCATTTTACAGATGAGGAAACTGAGACCAACAGGGTTAAGTGACTTGTCCAGGGTCACCTAGCTAGTAAGAGTCTAAGGCCAGATTTTAACTTATGTCTTCCTGACTCCAGGTCCTATGTTCTATCCACCAAGCTCTTTTAGCTCTTTAAGCAAAAATAAAAGTAGTTCTGCTTTCAGAAAGCTTACAGTTGAATAAGGAAAGACAACCTACAAAAGGAAGCTGAAAAGCAGGGTGGGGTAGATGAGGAAGAAGATCATGAAAGAGAAGTCTCAAGAGATAGGATCCCACCGGGAAAAGATGGGAAGGAAGGGGAAAACGGAGGCTCCGGGAGATTAAATGACTTGTCCAAGGTCCCACAGTAGTAAACAGCAGAGTTGGTAATGAAACTTGACTTTGAACGGTGCTAGGGCAGCTTAGTTATCAAGAGCTGGAAGAAAACCTAGAGATCATCCAATCCAGCCCCCTGGTTTTATCTTCCCTGGAAGAGGAAATAATTTCCAAGGGATGACATTTACATAGTGGCAGCTTTAAGGCTGGCCAAGTGCTCTGCAGCACTGTATAAAGCTTTTACATTCATTATTCAAGGTCAAAGGACCAGCAAGTAGAATCAGAGCCATGGGCTGAATCCAGGTCCTCCGCTTCTAAATGTTGTGCTCACGGGCCTTCACTTGTCTTGTGTCATGGATCCCTTGAAGCCTATGGGTCCCTTCTCAGAATAACCTTTGTTGCCTCCATTCATAATTAAATGAACTTCTGAATTTCAGTTAAAGACTCATAAAAATAAAGATGCCGGGTTTTTTCCTCATCCCAGTTTACAGATTCCCTGAAATCTATCCATGGATCTCAAATTAGGAACCTCTGCCCTAGCACTTCCTCCCCATCACCCCATCCCATTCCATTAGCCATCATAGTCCTCAGAATCTGTTCCCAGAGACTCAGCCCAATCCCCCAATCCTGGTAGGCCATTCCCTGGCATTCTGCTCTCGCCCCTGCCTTCAACTTCCCTCACGCTTCTGAATCCTGAAGCTCTCCAAGGACCATAAATTTGAATTGAAAGGAACCTCAAGAGTTCATCACATCCAATCCTTTCATTTCACAGATGAGGAAACCAAGACCCAGAGAGGTAAGTTGCCTCTTATAAGTAGCAGAGATAGGACTGCACCCCAACTTTGCCTCTTCTTTAGGGTATGGAAGAAAGAGGGAGGAGGGAGAGAGAGAGATAGACCTAGAGAAAGAGAAAGAGGGGGAAGCAGGTGGAAAGAGGGAAGGAGAGGGGAAAAGAGGGTTAAAAAGAAGGGAGACAGACAGACAAAGAGAGAGAAACACAGAGATGGAGACATGCACAGAGAGAAGAGAAGGAAATAGTGAGAAAAAAGAAAATAGAAGAGAAAGGAGAAGAGGGAGGAGAAAAAAGATAGAGGGAGAGAAGGGGAGAGAGTGCAGAAAAGAAGAGACAAGTATAGAGAGAGGGGAGAGGGAGGGAAGGTGGAAATGAGAGGAAAAGAGAGAGAGAAGTAGATGGCAGCAGACATGATATCCTAGAACTAAGAAAAAAAAAAGAGAGATAACCTAATTGTCAAGAAAGAACTAGCCCAAAAGGGAAGGGAAAGAGATAGGCAATTTCTTCTTCTGTAAAATAAGGTGGCTGGAATACAACTATTGGACATATATATATTCCAAAGACACCAGACAAAAGAATCCAATATATATCAAACTATACAGATAAGAGCAGCACTCTTTTTGGTCAAAGAACGAGAACTCCTATGATGGTCACAGCATATGAAATGAATGAAGTATTACTATGCTGTGAAAAATTCAGAGAAACATAGGAAGATTTATATAAACTGGTGCAGAAATTACCAGAATCAAACGAATAATATACATGAGTCAGTTCTGTTGAATTGGTCTATCCGGGGTATCCCAAGAAGTGTGCACACACTCGGAGTTCTCCAAGAAACTTTCAGGGACAAGGTGACTAAGCATTCAGTTACAGGATCCTTCTGGCCACCTGGTGACCCCGTCCTGAAGAACAGGGGTGTTTGAAATGACAAAGCAATCTTAATGTCTTGAGGAAGAGTTGACTCAGGGGATGTAAGAAAGGAAGCAACCATCATCTTAGCCTCCAAATGACATCAGGACTGTACTTTCCAAGAAGAGAAGACAGGAAGGGATGGCTTTCATGCCCCTTTGAGCATGTGGCATCTAAGACACATGTCCTGTCTAGACAAACCTGAGTCTGGGGTGAGCTATCACTTTTGTGATTGCTCTTTCTTGATCTTAAGTCAATGAATAATCCAATATGGACATATCCAGGCTTTTAGACAACTTGATGAGTCCTAGAGGTTTTGAGTACCACTGGATTAGAGCTGAATATTGTCAGGGCAGAAATCCCTGACAAGCACTCCAACACTCTTGGAAAGACTGACAAGAGGATTGACTTAACCCTGGTCATTTTACCAGATGTGTACCAGGAGTCATTTGAACAACGCAGACCCGAGATGAAATGAGGTGACATGCCTAATAAAACGTCCTACAAATTGCTTTATGTTCTAATGAGTTTTAAGTATCAGCTTCCCCCGAAGACTGTAACAATAGTTAAAAGTTAAGTTCTTGTATCCCATTTTAAGTTGTTACTTTTTTCCCTGTCAATCGCACATTTATCAGTGTTCCATGCTAAGGCTTCTTTTCAAGTTCAGGAATAAATTACTTGTCCTGTGCCTGAATAATATTGTACATTTGTCCCCACAGTTCTGGTATAGGATTCTAACAGGTTAAAGCGTATAAGAAAATGGAGCCTAACCCCTCTCAGTAGAAAGGAGTTTCCTCAGAACTAAACTCAGTCCAAACCACATGCCTGGGTGCAGAATGAGTGGATATAATACCCTAGTTCCTATGGGCCCAACAAGGGTTCCTCAATGTTAGAAATACAATGAACAGAACAATATAAATTAAAAGATCAGTGAAAGGAAATGAAACTCTGAATAATGGAAAACCAATGAGGGTCTGGAGGTATAATGAGGGCATGGGGAGTGCTGAAGCCAATTCAAACTGGCTCTCCGGAGGCAATTGTTAAATTTTCAATGAGAGCATTTACATCTCTGAAATTGGCAAACCCTACAAATCAGGGCTTGATTCATTGTTTTGTTGATTGTCTAAATTTAATAAACGGATTGAGAAAATGTTAGTAACACAGGCTAAATTCAAAAGGGTGTCCCCTCAAGAGATGGTTGTTAGATATTTACCAGCATACCACTGAATGAAACATTCCTCTCTCCAGGCAAAAAATGTGAGGGAATACCAGCATAGGATACTATATACATTATCTAACAAAGTTCCTGAATCTGATATCTTTGATTAATTGCTTTGCTTTATCACGAAGAAAAGCTCAGTCTGGAGGGGAGGTAGAAAATGATTGTGATGTGAAGACAGAAGACATCAATAAGTTATATTTTAAAACAAATAAACATAAAACAAGAGAGCTTTTCAACTTTAAATCCTAAGATACCTTGAAACAGTAAATCCAAAAATAAGGAAGCAGGGGAAGGATAGGAGGAAAGGAAAGAAGATGACAAAATGCATTGCAAAGTCATTTATTAAGTGTCTTCTGTGTGCCAGGCATGGAAGGATTTTGTTGTTCAATTATATCTGACTCTTCATGATCCTATTTGGGATTTTTTTTGGCAGACGGTGGAGTAATTTGTCATTTCCTCCTCCAGCTCATTTTACAGATAAGGAAACTGAGGCAAGCAAGGTTAAATGACCTGCCCAGGGTCACATAACTAGTAACCAGATTTGAACTCAGGAAGTGAGATCTTTCTAACCCCAGGTCCAACATTCTATCCTTAACCACCTAGCTGCCCCCATGATCTTCAACAACTGGCAGAGAATCAGGGCAAGCCGCATGTAAGAGGTTTTGCTGATCTAAAGAGGGGGGAGTAAGAAGAGAGCATCCTAGGGCCCATCGCCCTTCCTACTGTGGCCAACGTCATTTCAAGGGCAGCCTTAGCTCTCCAAATGAGAAATACTTCCAAGGGATCAGAAGAATTGAATGGCCTTGTACTAATTAACCATTTTGGGTTTTATGTATCTTAATTAGAGAGATAAAATAATAGCTAATCATGTAAATGTCTTGTAATAAGAGAAACAAATACTTGTTAACAGCCTGAGTCTCTTTTCTTTTTTGTTGAAGCCAGTATTCTACCCCAGCTGGGAGCTCCCCTCAGTTAGAGACTGTGGTTGTTGATTCTCCTTCCTTCTCAAAGAGTATCAATGACATCATGGGGCGATGCCTTGACTTGCTTGTGAATTGAATCTAATTGAGTCAGGGTTGCACAGAGTCATCAGCCTCACTCTCTCTTCCAAGGTTCAATGGTGAGACAAAAGCCAGGACAACTTCAAGTCAGTGATGTATTGAGAAGAAGGTACAGGGCATGCGTTCAAATCCTGACTCAATCACATGCTAGCTTGTGATTTTCCCCACATCCTCTCACTTAAAAGCTTTTTGTCCTCAGTTTCTCCATCTGTAAAATGAGCAGGCTGACCCACATAGGTCCTTACAGCTCTAGATCCAAAGATCTCAGAAGATTAAAAGGTATCTTGATCAGGCTATAAATCAGATGAGCCTGGGGGTGAAACTAAGGTATGATAGAAGGGCTGGTTGCCCTGGGCTGTGTTCTGGTGGCAGAGGCTGGAAAATGGGCCAGAGAAATCTCCAGTTCAGATAGGGATCTCTGAAGCAGCGTCCAAGTTATAGATTCTACAGCCCTCTAGATAGTCACTGAAAGGGACACAAGGGGAATAAGCATTAATTAAGCCCCTACTGTGTGCCAGGCCCCTTCTGGATCACTGCCCTTTCATGGTAGAAGGGTTTGTGGAGCTCAGTGAACCATGCTGTTCAGGGTCACCCAAGACAGACAGGTCATAGTGGAGAATTCTAACAAAAGGCGATCCACCAGAGAAGGAAATGGCAAAGCACTCTAGTATCTTTGCCAAGGAAACCCCACAGGCAGTATTAAAATGATAAAAGACATGAGAGCTGTGATCCACGGGGTCATGAAGAGTCAGACACAAATGGACTGCAACAACATGCCAAGCACTTTATCTCCATTTGAGAGAGGTTAAGTGACTTGTTCAAGGTTACACAGGTGGGAAGTGTTTTAGGCTGTATTTGAACTCAGTGCTCTATATACTGCACAAGTTACCTGAAATCTTATCTACCCAGTAGGAAAGTAGACCAGTCCAATTCTCCCATAGGCCTCTTTTCAGATCATTAGACCTGGGGTTGAGGCAGTGTGGATAGAGAACTAGTCCAAATAAGGAAGAGCTGAGTTCAAGTATCACCTCCAACACATACTGGCTGTGTGATCTTGGAAAAGTCCCTTAAACTCTACGTATCTCTTTAAGATCATAAAGTTCCAAGGAAGGCACTAACCGGCATTGGTAGACTGATTTGTAAATTGCAGGTCATAGCATCTCTGTACCTCAGTTTCTTCATCTGTAAAAAAAAAAAAGTTGCCTAAAGGACTTCTTGCATTTAAAATATGAATCCTTCTGGGATGGGTAAACCTAAATTATTATCAATCAATCCATCAACCAACCAATAAGCATTTATTAAGATTAGGCCATATGATAAACACTGTGCTGGTTGGGGGAGGGGTTGAGGAGGACATAAAGACAGAAATGACAAAGTCCTGACCTCTGAAAGTTTGTATTCTATCCATCACTGTGTGAATAAGTTTCTGGTCCTTCGTGAAGAGCAGGTTTGGGTAAGAAGAGACCGAGACTACCTGATACATTTGGGGATGACGGGGGAAGGGAACTTCTGAGTTCATTGAAACTGCTTTGATGCGGGCAGGGGACTTCAGACCTATCATCGAAGAGTCTGAGCCTTCATTGATGCTAAAACTATCAGCTTCTATGCAGGGAAAGCAGAAGGCTTTCATTTGAAGCAGCCAGGGCCATGAGGAGCTTGGGGACAGAGAGACTCAGGGTAAATGATACAGTCAGAACAATGCCATCGGAGAGATTGCTAGAATTGGCTCACAGTAGCCAATGCAGAAAGGGTATACCCCATGTCTCAGCCAGAGCAGAGGCATCTCCAGGGCTTGGGTGCAATGGTCTTTGGGTCAAAGATGGGGAAGGGTGGCTGCTTTCCAGACCTGGTCCTTATCATTCCCCCTAATTATACTTGAGGACAAGCCCTGGTAGAATAAACGGGGCCAGAGACATTCTTATTCATGCTAGTCTAATTAGTTATCTGTCCCTGATATCATGGGCAGGAGGCACCAAGGACTAGCCAATGAGTTCTCGATTATGGCAATTTCTAGATATTAAATGTTCCAAAATAGGAGCAAGGTATGGAGGGAGGTGGAGAGGAGAGAACCAAAGTGGCTATGGCTGATATATAGTGCAGAGGCAAAGAAAGTCTAACCATCCTTCCACCCACGCCCCACCCCTCAAAAATACAGAGATATATTCCAACTTGTCACAACAAGGGAGAGATGGGAAGAGAGAAGAGTGGGCACAGATATGAGAGAATAGAGATACGAGAGATATGAAAGCACAGAGACTCCAAGAAAATGTCTCCTTCCCATTTCTGATTGTGCATTTAGCCATACATCTGCCCCCATCAAGATTCACAAAGTCCCTAGAGAGCCCAGAACTCTCTCCAAGAATGATCTCCAAGCCGGATCTGGGAACTAATAGATCTCTTCTCAAGTGCAGGTGGCAAGACTTGTATATTATTCATGCCTTTAATGGGGACATAGCTATACTTTAGTTGCAAGCCTGAATGAATAATTTACTTACTAGAACTTCCCTTACTGGGCCTTCAGAATCAGCATTAGGCTTCCCAGAAGCTGGAGAGAGGTTTTTAGTGATGGAAAATCAGGAGTTAGTGGGGGCTTTTTGCTAGATCAGGGTCATCCACAAACAACAAGAAACTAACAGTCCAGAATTACCCAATTCTCTACTAGTGATTCGGTCGTCTTAGAGACAGTTACCAGACATCATTATATAATCAAGGGGACCCTTCATGATCAAGGTAGTCACTGAGAGACACAGAAATGTAGATGCCATAGGGATGGGAAATGGCAGGGGGAGAAGGGAGCTGGGTTGCCATGGAGACCCCATCCTTTCCCCTGGCAAAGGAGTCTGGGTTTGGTTGGTTGGGAAGTGGGGCAGAAGGTTCCTGGTTACCCAGGTGACAGATACCCCTGAAGCCCTTTCTCGGCTGGGCGATGGGGGAGACTTACTTGGCAAGTCTACATTCCCATTATGGGGGGAATATGTTGTCATGGAGACTCCCTAAAGACCAATTACAGGCAGAGAGGCTGAGCTCTCCCTCTCAGTCCTGTAGTTTCTGTGGGCAAGGAAGCCCATTGCTCAGAAATCTTTCAGATTTCTGTGGCAAGAAGGTGAAGACAGCATGACTGCCGGTCTCCTTCCTCTTGCTCAGAAGATAGAGTAGAGGGATAGAAGTCCTGCTCGGAAACTTGCTAGATTCCAAAAGAGGGAGGCAGTATGGGGTAGTGGGAAATCCCAGAACCTTGTTCAAGCCCCTTTTCTGACACCCATTATCTGGCTGGCCTTGAGAAGTCATTTAACTCTTTCAGTCTCAGTTTCACCATATGTAAAATGAAAGAGTCAAAACTAGATGACCCTCCTAAGTCCCCTAAATCCTAGGAAGTCCAGCCAGTTTTGTCTGTGGAGCTTCCTCTCTATTTTGGTTTTTTGTTGTTGTTTATTTTTCCTCAACAGCAACACATCTCCACCTGGGTCTGCTCCTCTTGCCAATTCTTCTAGACAGAGGGTGTTTCTGGGGTCTCTATGGCGACCATCCACAGCCTTGGTCTCCATGGTGACAAACTCTCAAAGTTATTTTTATTTATTTATTGGCATCTTCAAAGGCGTTTTGTCATCAGGTTGTTGCTTTTAAGTGTCTAGCCTAGTCTTGGTTGAGTAGGAGACAGATTGACCATTCTTTTCCAGTTCTCCTGGGAGGCAGAGAGAGAGCAAAGGAGATAATATTTAGTGACGGTTGAGATGTGGTCCTCAAAGCCACAGTGGAAAGTGCTTTCTCTGTTAAGTTTGTCTTCCTCGGTTCCATCAGTGCCTGGAGCAACCTCTCAACAGGCCAGGTAGGCATAACCCACTACTACAAAGTTCTCAGGGCTGGAGGTTTGGTCGCACTCAAGGCAGAACTGAAGATGGTGATTCCCTAGCCAGGATGGTGGGATTTGAGGGGTATTCATTAGGGTTTCCGCTTACAAGCTATGTGACTTTTGGGCAAGTCCCTCAACCTATGTAGGCCTCAGTTTCCTTATCAATAAGGTGGGGAAGCAAAAGGGGGACTTAAATGAGCTCTAAGGTTCTTTCCAGGTCTAAGTCCACAATCTCTGCAATTCATGATCCTTGTAAAGACAAAAAGAAACACAAATAATAAGACATAGCATTTATGCAGCATTTTAAGGTTCTCAAAAGACTTTATAAATATCATTTCATTTTATCCTCACAACCACCCTAGGAAGTAGGTTCTATCATTATCACCATTTTGCATATAAGGAAATGGAGGCATACAAAAATGAAGTGACTAGCCCAAGGTCACACAGCTAGTAAGGGTTCGAAGCTGGATTTGAACTCAGGTCTATCTCAACTCCAGGGCTAATGTTCTATCCGCTGGACCACCTACTTGACTCATATAAATGGAAACAGTATGGTGGTCATTCTCTTTACAATCTGCCTTCAAATTTGGAGATTGTCTCAAGAGTATTAAGTCACATACTTAAGCCAGAGAGAGACATATTGGCATCCGTGCCTAGTCAAGAAATTGACCAGTAATTCTTTGAAATGATGAACAGCACATTTTGTTTTCACACATGCCCTTCCTCTTCTCTGTTGGGAGAACTACCATCTTCCCAGTTACCCAAGCTCAAAACCTGGGTGTCATCCTTGACTCCTCCCTTGCACTCCTCACCTAGACCTAATCCGTCACTGAGTCTTGTCTTTCTACCTTCCCAGCTCTTGAGTCTGCCCCCTTCTATTCACTCACACAGCCATCACTCCAGTTCAGGTCCCCACCTTAACTATTACCATGGCTACCTGATAGATCTCCATGCCTCAAATCTCTCCCTACTCCAAACCCCTCTCCACTGAGCTGTCAAAATGATTTTCCTAAAATATACATCTGATCAAGTCACCATTTATTCAGTAAAATTCCAATAGTTCCCTATTACCCCAAGATCACATGCAAAATTATTCAAAGCCCTTCCCAATGTGGCCCCTACCTTTCCAGGGTTCTCATACCTAACTTCCTTCCACATTCTCTATAACCCAGAGACAATGAACTTGTAGTTATTTATAGAATAGGACACTCCACTTCCTTCCCCACATCTTTGCACTGGCTACCCCTCATGCCTGATATGTCCTCCCTCCTCATCCCAATATCCCAGTATCCCAGAATTCCTTCAAGACAAACAAAACCCATCTTCTATACATCTTCCTGGTCTCCTCCACTGCTGGTACCTTTCCTTCTACCCTTCTGTCTGGGATGGATGGATGGATGGACAAACAGACAGATCTTGTCAGTTAGGTGGTGAAGGGATAGAGTGCCAGATCTGGAGACTCATCTTTCTGTGTTCAAATCTGTCCTTAGACTTAAGTAGCTGTGTGACCCTGAGCAAGTCGCTTATCCCTGTTGCTTCAATTTCATCTGTAAAAAGGGGAAACTCCCTTAACCAAAACTGATTGGCACTTTCTCTGTACCTTGATAGTCTGGGAGAATAATATTGATGGTTATTGTCATAATTATATTAATTTGTGGTTATATATTTATTATTAATAAGACAATAACAACATTTCTATAACACCTACTATGTGCCAGGCACGGTGCTAGACATTTCACAAATATTTTCTCTTTTGATTCTCACCACAACCCCAGAAAGGAAATGCTATGTTTACCCCTATTTTACTATTGAGAAAACTGAGGCAGAGTTAAGTGACTTGCCCACGATCACACACAACTAGTAAGTGTCTGAGGCTGAATTTGAACTCAAGTCTTCTTGTCACCAGACCCAGCACTGTGGCACCATCTAGCTGCCCCCTAACAATTGATTGCGACACCAAGATATTAAATGATTTGCCCAGGGTCACATAGACAGTGTGTGTCAGACCTGAACTCCTGTCTTCTTAGCTCTGGAGCATTCTGTCAGGCTCTATTGGGGGATGGAGGAGGCATCAAAAAGTGAATCGGGAGAACCTGCAAAGGTGGCCCTTGAACTGAGACTTAAAATGACAAGGTTTCCCAAAAGAGGAGATGAAGAGGGGGACTGTCCCAAACATCAGGGAACAGCCCATTCAAAGGTCTGGTGGTGGGAGATAGAATAACTTGGACAGAGAAGAGCACCCCTGGCCAGAGTGAGAGAATAATCAAGCCTGGTAAGATAGGCTGCAGACATTCGACCAAAGGCATTCAATGCCACCCCAAGCAGTTTGAGAGAATAGGGAGCCCCTGAAACTTCATGAGCAGGAGTGGTGTGATTATTCCTGCACTCTAAGAATAGGGTGGAGGGTGGATTAAGAAGAGGAGATGTTAGCTGCCTTTATGTTTGTATAGCTAAATATCCTGGGTGCCAACAGTTCCCAGATTCTCTTTGGTTCTCCCACATCAATACCTTGTTATTCAAAGCTGGAAAACTACTTAATTCTGCACATGTCTGTCTGGCTTCTCCCAAGACTCTTCTCTGGTTGGATGCAAGAGGAGTATAGCAACAAAAAGCCTGTAGTAACTGGAATCTCCTCCCTCTCATGATGTTCTCCTAGAGATAGGGAATGGAGGGGAATCAGTCCACTCCCATTCTAATTCATTTGGGTTCCAACGGTGCAGTGTCCTCCTGGTTGGCCAAGCCTGTGGATACCCTGAAAGAGAGAATTTTGGGGGTACTCTGTGACCTATAAGGAGTCACAGTATATGTAGCCTTCCAAGCTTGTGATTATTAGACCTCTGACTTGTGGCAAGTCTCTGAGTGATATCTGTCTCTCTCTGAAAAACCCCCAAAGCACCGAGTCCGTCGGACTGAACACAGCAATGTCTTGGAAAGACATTTTGGAGCTGGGAGATTTGGATTTAAACTCTATCTCGGCTATGTGCTGTCTGTGTGACCTTAGACAAGTCATTTCTCTCTCTCTAGGCCTAAAAAATGGCGTGTTTTGCAAAATGAGGGGGTTGTGTTATATTCTAGGTTCCTTCTAGTTCTAAATCCTGTCATTCTATATTTCTTTGATCCTATCATGTTCAGTCATTTCAGGCGTGTCCGACTCTTTGTTGTCCCCATTTGGGGTTTTCTTGGCAGAGGTAATGCAGTGATTTATCATTTCCTCCTCAAGCTAATTTTACAGATAAGGAAACTGAGGCAAACAGGGTTAAGTGACTTGTCCAGGGTCACATGGCTAGTGTCTAAAGACCAGATTTGAACTCAGGAAAGATCAATCTTATTTATTCAAGACCCAATGCTCTGTGTACTATGGTGCCACCTAGCTGCCCCTCGATCCTATTGAGTGAAGAGAGCAGAGACCTGAGTCCCTAAAACGGTTACTAACTCAGATTGGCCTGAGTAAATCACTTTCCTCTTCATTATCTCATTTCTCCGCCTCCATAAAATGAAGTAGTTGGACTAAATGACCCTGAGTACTGGGTGTGGAGTCAGAAAGAGTTGAATTCAGATCCAGCCCCAGACACTTTCTAGTCGTGTGACCCTGGGCAAGTCAGTTAAGTTCTTCTTGCCTCAGTTTTTTCATCTGTAAAATGGAGGATCACAACAGCACCTACCTCTCAGGGTAGTTGTGAGGATCTTGTAAAGTGCTATTGTTACTGTTAATTAGGAAAGGGGAAGGACATGATTGCCCATTCAATAGACATTTATTTAGAAATCATTTAGTATTCCAGGGTACAGGGCTCTGGGCAGAGGGAGAAGAAAGGTTGGGGCAACACTGAGGCCCTGAGCTTATTCCTCTTCCAGTTTCTAGGCTGGGCCCCAAAGCTCTCATCATTCTGAACAGAAATCCCAAAGACAAGTAAGGGAAGCGTGTGCTAGAATGATAACCAAGTGGTAGAGCGTAGAGTCTGTGCATTTGTGGTAGGAAATCAGGGGGTCTCATTAAGTGATTGTGTAACCAGAAGACTTGGGTCTGAATCTCAGTCCTTCTGTTTACTCCCTGTGTAACCACAGACAAGTCACAGAATGTCCTCTGAGCTAGTTTCTACAACTGAAAAGTGAGCTAGATGAATGTGATGGCCTCTCTAAGCTTTAAAGCCATGACCGATAATCCTCCATGGAGGATTTGGTTGGGATTGTGGACTCCTGGGTTTCAAGGCTCAGCATTGCCACACTCCGGGTAACTCCATTCTCCTCTCTGGGATTCCCTCGGAGGATTGCCCAGCAGGCTTCTCTGTCCTTCAGGGCCTGGGCAGCCTGAAGCCAGGGACAAGTCCCCCTTCCCGAGGAAGACTTTTCTTTTTTAGCCAAATGAATAATTCATTGTAAATGACTTTGAGATGAGTGGCGCCTCCATGTTGCCACCCGATTATATGTACCATAAAAAGCAATGACAGTAATTTATCTCCTTTCTCTCCTGGGGTGGGCTGGAGGAAGGGGGAGGAAATATTCTGTGCCTGGTTCAGGGTTATGAATCATCCTTTTTAGCAGTTAAGCTGCAGGCCCCTGACACTTTTACTGATTTGGTATTAAAAGATTCCAGCCTGGATCTGGGAGCAGCGAGAGGGGATGACTGTCCTTCCTTCCCTAGGGACCACCTAGGGGCAGAAAATGAAACTCGGTATGAGTAGATGGGGAAGAGGGTGGGGGGAGGGAGTGGGCTGGGAGGTGGGTAGATGTTTTGCAGTCCTGGCTCATTAGTTTGCCCTGAAGGTGTCTCTCTTCTGAGCTCCAGGGATGCCAGCCTGGGGCCAAAGCTGCAGGTGCCCAGCACACATCTGAGCTGTACAGCTGTGGCAATACCAGCACAGGGGACCAGCTGCTCCCCCTGCCTGATCTGCCTGTCAGTCTCTTTTCTACTTCCCAGCAGCCTGCAGGGGAGCTCACGATCATTGCTGCCTGGCCTGGGCTCTTTGATGCTGTGGAATTCTCAGGGTGCTGAAGTCACAGTCTCTGCTCTGTCCCTGTGAAGTACTTTACATGCATGAATGACTCTTCCCTTTTTCAATTGGAGAAACTGAGGCTTAGAGAGGGGAAGTAACTTGTCAAAAGTCATAGACATTCACTGGTTGAGCTAAGACTTGCAAAATCCTGTGGGCATCTTATTCAATCTCCTTGTGCCTCAGTTTCCTCATCAATAAAATGAGGGACCTGGAAGAGAAGGCCTCTGGAAGCCCTTTCAGTTCAAATCTGTGATGCTAAATTCAAATGAGATAATATTTATAAAGCATCTATCACAGTACATGGCACATAGTAGGCAATAATTGCTTGGTCCCTTCCCTTAAATATATATTTCCAGTCATATTTCTACAAATTTTTCTTTCAAGAATAAGGCATTTGTCCATTCAACAAACATTTTGTAAGCAACTACTACTACACAGAAAACTGGGCTATATGCAGAAGGAGAGACATACTTCGGATAACTCCAAGTTCTTGCCCTCATGGATATTACACTCTAGTTGAAAAGTTCTAGAAGCACCCTTACAGAGTTCTAGAGGCATTCTTACAAAGTTCTAGATGCACCTTACAGAGTTCTAGAGGCATTCTGATGAAGTTCTAGATGCACCCTTACAGAGTTCTAGAGGCATTTTTACAAAGTTCTAGATGCACCTTACAGAGTTCTAGAGGCATTCTTATGATTCCCGTAATTGGCATACCAACAAGTGCATAATTTTTTTTAATATGAAGAATCCTGATAGAGATGGAGAACCCTGCTCAGGCACAGTTTGGACCAGGTAGGCTCCGAGGTCCCTTCTAACTGTGTGATTCTGAGGTTCAGGAAAAGCGAATGTCAGAGGTGGGATTTAAATCCAGCTCTTCTGTAGTATCTAGAGGAGGGTAACCATGAGGATGAAGGGTCTTGAGTCCAGAACATAAGATCAGTTGAAGGAGAAGAGAAGATGAAGGAAGGATGGAGAAGGTAAGGGGAGTAGGAAAGATCGATGCCTTCAAGTATCTGAAGAATTGTCCTACATGAGAAGGATAGGACATATTCTGTTTGACCCCAGAAGGCAGAAAAAGGAATAACATGGAAAAACTATAGAGAAGTAGATTTGGGCTCCATTTAAGGAAGCATTTTCTAACATTTCTAGCTAACCACAACCAGAATGGACAACCTCTAGTGGCAAAGGCTTTCTCCTCACTAGAGATTTTCAGTCAGGCTCTGGGCGACCACAAGTCAGATACATGGAAGAAGGGATCATTAAGTACTGATCATTGTCCTGTGACCTAGAATTCCCTCCCTCCTCACTTCCACCTTTTAAAATCCCTTCAGAACTCAGCTCAAATGCCACCTCCTCCATGCAGCCTTCCTGATCTACCTTCCTGATAGATAACAACAACAGCTATGATGATGATGATGATGATGATGATGATGACACTTAATATTCACACAGTGCTTACGGTGTGCCAGACACTGTGCTCAGTGCTTTACATGTATTATCCCATTTGAACCTCACAACAACCCTGGGAAGTAGGTGATGTTATTATTTTGTTATTTACAGATGAGGAAACTGAGGCAGCCAGAAGTTAAGTGACTTGCCCAGGGTCACACAGCTACTAAGTGTCTGAAGTTGGATTTGAATTCTGGTCTTCTTGACTCCAGACCTGAGGTTCTACCCACTGAGTCACCCAGCCGCCATCTTGCTAGTTCCCACTCACCCCGGATTACTTTGTAGCTATTTTGTACATAGTTTATATTTATTTATATGAATATGTGATGTTCTAAACAATAAAAAGCGAGCTCTTCCAGGTCCGCAACTTTTGCTTTCCTCCCTGCTTCCCCAGCACCTAGGACAGCACCTGACACAATAAGTATGAAGGAATGAAAAGATGGATGGATCGATGGATGGATGGATCGATGGATGAACAGACAGATGAATGGATAGAAAGATGAGTGGGTGGATGGGTGGATAGATGGACAGATAAATAAATGAACAGATGGATGGACAGATGGGTAGGTGAGTGGATGGAGAGATGGATTCGTGGACAAATAGATGTATAGATAGATGAATAGGACTCTGAGGTTTCTTCCCAACTCTGAGACTCCAGGCAGCTAGGTGGCACAGTGAAAAGGGCACTGGGCTTGGAATCAGGAAGACATTTTCATGAGTTCAAATCTGGGTGCAGACACTCACTGTGTGACTCTGAGCAAGTCACTTAACCCTGTTTGCCTCAATTCCTCATCTGTCAAAAAAATACCTGGAGAAGGAAATGGCAAACTACCAAGAAAACCCTAAATGGGGTCACAAAGAGTTAGACATGACTGAAATGATTCAACAATAAATTGACTTCAGATCCAATATTCTCTCTTCAGCACTAAGCAGCCTCTGGAGAAAACAGGAACTGCTTTTGAGAATGGACTCTGATACCTGAATATTCATCTTTTAAGATTGCACTTAATGCAGCTACATTTGCCTGTGACTATCTGCATGCCTTCCTTTTGCTGATCCCTGAAAGGCCTTTTTGAAAAAATGGCAGAAATTTATAATAATGCCCATTTTCAAGGGAAGAGGATTCCTGCCTTCCTCAGATCCTATGGAATAAGAATAAGAACACTTATATCAATCACCTCATCGCCCTTCCAGAGAAAGTTCAGATGTCTGGTTCTGGTGATAAGCCTGCACCTCAGATTGCTGCGCCAGGCTTTCACACGTTTCTGGTCCTCTCTCTACACCTCTCTGGTCCTCTAGTTCTAGGCTCCCTCCTCCCTTTCCAGGATCCCTTTATGAGTTGTCTTCCCCATTAGAATATAAGCTCCTTACAGAACCAGGAGAATAATTTGTATGCTAACAACCACATTGTAAAGATTACCAACTGTGAAATCCTTAGAATCTGTGACCAAACCGATGATCCACCACTGTTCCAGAAGACTCATGATGAATATATTGCTACCTATCTCTGGGGGAGAATGTATCAACTCAGAAGGTGGAGTGAAGCATATGTTCTTCTCTTTTCCTTCTTTCATTTTCTTTTTTCTTTTTTCCTTTCTTTCTTGGATATAGCCAATGCAGGAATTTATTTTTCATGACTATACATATTTGCAAAAAAATTGTTTTTCTTGCCTTATCAATGGGTGGGGGAGAGAGAAGGGAAGATAATTTGGACCTAAAAATAAAGTAAAATTTAATTTTAAAAAAGAATGTAAGCTCCTTTAGGGCAGGAGTTGTCTTTCTTTGTGTAATTGCAACCTCAGCACTGCACACACTGCCTGACACATTGCAAGTGATTTATAAATGCTTTATCCATCTATCCAATCTTTAAAACGAACAAAGTCATGAAAAGTTCAAATTACTGAGCAATTGTGCTCATTTTACACTCCAGCAAGGGCATGCTTAAGATTCTGCAAGCTGGACTTTAGCAATTACCAGAACACACTGGCTTTCAAAGAGGCAGAGGAACTAGAGACCAAATTGCCAACATTCACTGGCTGGTAGAGAAAGCAAGGGAGTTCCAGGAAAAAACATCTACTTCTGCATCATGGACTGCATTAAAACCTTTGACTGTGTGGATCACAGCAAAATGTGGCAAGTCTTCAAAGCGATGAGAGTGCTAGAAAATCTTACTTGTACCTGTACTCCTAACTCCTATATGCAGTCTAAGAAGCAACATGAAACATGAAACAACTGATTGGTTTAAGATTGGAAAAAGAGTACAACAAGACTGTATATTGTGACCTTATTTAATTTATATACAGAGTACATCATGTGAAATTCCAGGCTGGATTAATCAAAAGCTAGAATTAAGGTTGATAGGAGAAGTATCAATAATCTCAGATATGCAGACAATATCACTCAAATGGGAGAAAGTGAAGAGGAATTAAGAACCTCTTGATGAGGATAAAAGAGGAAAGTGTAAAAATTGGTTTGAAATTTAATATCAGAAAAACTATGATCTTGGCAAATGGTCCCATCACTTCCTGACAAATAGAGGGAAAAGAAATGGAAGCAGTGTCAGATTTTATATTCTTAGGCTCAAATATCACTGCAGATGGTGACAGCTGCCATGAAATTAAAAGATGCTTGCTCCTTAGAAGGAAAGTTATGGCAAATCTGGACAGCATACTAAAAAGCAGAGACATCCCCTTGCTGACAAATGTCCATATAATCAAAGCTATGGTTTTTCCAATTCTAATATATGGCTGTGAGAGATGAAATATAAAAAGAGCTGAATACCACAGAACTGATGCTTTCAAATTGTGGTACTGGAGAAGAATTTTGAGAATCTTTTCAACAGCAAGGGGATCAATTCAGTCAACACTTAAAGAAATTAATTCAGGCTATTCACTAGAAGGTCCAATACTGAAACTAAAGCTTAAATGTTTTTGCCATATAATGAGAAGACAGGACTCATTGGAAAAGACCCTGCTATTTTGAAAGATTGAAGGCAAAAAGAAAAAGAGATAGCAGAAGATGATACAGATGGTTATCATGGAAACAGTGAACATGAACTTGGACAGACTTTGAGAGAGATATTGCAGGTTAGAAGAACCTAGCTTGCTATGGTTCAGGGGGACATGAAGAGTCAGTCATGACTGAACCACTGAACAACAACAAATTCATCCATCCATCCATCTATCTATCTATCTATGACAGATGGGAACCCATTTATAGTTTTAGACTATACCTATTTATGGCATCTATCTATCCATCCATCTATGGCATCTATCTATCCATCCATCTATCCATCTATCTATCCTTGTATCTAATCTATCTACCTATCCATCTATTTATTCATCTATCAACCCATCCACACATACATCTATTTTTGCCAAATGGGAACTCATTTATGATTTTAGCCTATACCTATCTATGCCATCCATCTATCCACCCATTGATCTATCTATCCATCTATCTATCTATACATCCATTCATCTATCTATCATCTACCTACCTATCTGTCTGTCTATCTGTCTATACTAGATGGGAATCCATTCATATCTTAGTAGCCTGAGACTCAATGATGTTAAGTGACTTGCACATGGTCCCCAGTAAGGATTTGAAACCAGATCTTCCTGATTCTAAGTCCGGCATTCTATATCCACTACCCTATATCACCTTAAAGCTATGTTAAAGCATTAAGAAATGCATTTGTGTGCTGGGCCCCTCAATCTTTAATAATACACCTGCAGTGTCACGAACAGCTCCCTAACAGAGTTTCCATAGGTTAAATTAGACAGTGACCTGAACCCCTTCCAAGTCCATAACTGTCTGCTTAGAGTTAAATTGAGCCCTAGCATGGAGAATAGTTATGGAAAAAGTCTAGGTAGGGGCGGTATAGTATATTACAAAGAACACTGAATTTAGAACTGGGGGACCTGGGTCCCATTCCCAGATCTGTCACTTACTAGCTCTGTGATCTTGGGCCAGTCACTCCCTGTCTCTGAGCCTTGGTTTCCCCATATGTCAAATAAAGGGGTAGTAGAATAGATGATCTTTAAATCCTTTCCAGGACCAAATAAGTCCAAAATAAAAATGTGCTGCTATGCATGTACTTGAAGCCTTTCTTTCCTTGAAAAGTGAACCTGCTAAAAGGTCAATATATCCAACTGTCTATTGATGCTTCTGTATGGGCTCCTGGGGCCTCTCAGTTTTTACACGTCTTCCAATACCTAAAATCATACACAAAGAATTTCAAAGGTGGAGAAGACCTCAAAGACCATCTAATCGAACCTTAACCTTCAAAGGAATTTCCACTGCACCATCCCTGACAAGTGGTCATCTAGTTTCTTCCTAAAGACTTCTAGTGGTCTCTGGGAAACCCCACTACCTCCTAAGGTAGTGGGGATGGCCCAGTTGCTAGAAATTTCCTGAAATTGAGGTGAAATCTGTTTCTCTTTAACTGTCCCCTCCCCACCCCACTCCTCTCTCATTACATTGTTCTTAGTGCTGACTCTGGGGGCCCAGCAGAACAAATCAAAGACCTCTTCCCTAGAAAAGTTCTTCAAATCCTTGGAGACAAGAATCATTTTATCTCCCTGCTCTTTCTTCTCTTCTATTATCTAAACATCCCCAATGCATGTTGTCTCCTCTGAAAGAGCATAAGCCCCTTGAAGGCAAGAACTATTTTTGCTTTTCTTTTTACCTCCACTGCCTATAGGTCACATAGTAGGTGCTTAGCGAATGTTTGTTGATGGATTGACTGATTGATATAACAGATACCGACAAAGCACAAAGCCCTCTCATGCCCTTGTTTCCCCTTTTCTCTGGGGTATTTAAAGGGCAGCCCTAGAATGCCAGAGCATATTCCCATTCTTTGTTAGGGCCCCTCTTTTCACCTGGTGCAGACTGAGGGAAACATCAAAATGCAATCAGGACTGTGGCAGTTCCATTATTTATGAAGCTTTGGTTATTTAACATATAAATAATCCATGACTGCAAAGTATAGCTGTCACCATCATTGCATATTCATGAGCTATGTTTGTGGGAATTTCGCAGGGTTTCTCGAAGCCAGATGTGCGCCCCAGCCCATGCCCATGCGTGCAAACTCACACATCAAATAAAATGGTTGTAATAAAGATTTCATCTGTCAGCTTGAGGCCCCAGTCTCCTGCAAAAGCAGCTCATTTTCTCCTCCAGGAGTATTCTCTTAGGGAGTTCCATGTTGGAGAGCGAGAAGTAGGTGTCGACTCAGGAGAACCTTCACAGTCCTCCTTTTATTTATTTGTTTGTTTTGTGGAATAAAGGATCCATGACTTTTTTGCTATAGGAAATTCCCAATTAAAGAATATTGTCATACCAATGCGGTCAATACCTTCCCAGTAACTAAGATAGTCTTAGATGCCTGCCCAGAGCATTGAATGATTAAGTGATTTGCTCTGGGTCACATAGTCATCAAGTGCCTATGTTTTAGGACTTGAACCTAGGTATTCTTGCCTTAAAAGTCAGTTTTTTTACCACTACCCCACGCTGCCTCTCTTCCTACTTTATAGGATCATAAAATTCAGAGCTGAAATCCAATTCAGTTCAAGTGAATAAGTATTTATTAAATACCTACTAGATGCCAGGCACTGTGCTTGGAGCTGGTGACTACAAAGAGGACAATAAAGAGCCCCTACTCTCAAGAAGTTCACATTCTATAGAGCATTGAAAGGGGTCTTACATAGTTAAGGAACAAGGGAGCCAAGATGGCAGAACCCAACTGAATTCTCTCAACACTCCCCTACAAAAACTTTAAAATAACGCCATGGTTGAACATTTGGAGCAACAGAACTGAAAAAAGGTCAAAATGAGACATTTTTATGGCCTGAGAAAACTTTAGAGGTCAGCAGGAGAAGTTTGTGATGCCAGAGTGGAGGCTTGTCTGGTGCCCACAAACATGGCATCAAGGCCACAGTAGCAGCATCTCTGGGAGCTCTCAGACCAGAGATAGTGGTGGAGTCTGAAAACTGGCCAGGAAAGATTTCAGAGCACCCTTCGCTGGCACTGGGCACAGCTGGCACTGATTGACAACTCTATTACCCACATGCAGTTCTTGGTTGCAGTTCCAAGACGGAGGAATACTGGGAGTAGGTCACAAGAAAGCAGGAGCCCTGGTCACAGTACTAAAGCAAAGAGGAATATTAGCTCTTGCAGTTGCCCAGGACCAAGGGTCCTTTTTGGGTAAAGACCAGAGTACAGATCATACCTTTCTCTTCTTGGAAATTTTGCAGACTTCCAGAACTAACTCTGCAAAACAGAAGTATGAAAAAACCTGAAGCTTGAGACAGTGCCTCCCCAACTCCAGGTACACAGAGTCCAGTATAAAGTTCAAAGTTAAGATGTAGGCTAGAAAAATTATTATACAATTATAACAACAAAATCTGACCTTAGAAAGCTACCACAGTGACTGGAAAGACCAAGTCATAAACTCAGAAGAAGACATCAATGTGAAAACAGCTACAAACAAAGCTTCAAAGAAAAATACTAATTGGATCCAAGCCCAGTTATAAG
The DNA here is from genome assembly GCA_028658325.1 of Potorous gilbertii. Taxonomy (NCBI): domain Eukaryota; kingdom Metazoa; phylum Chordata; class Mammalia; order Diprotodontia; family Potoroidae; genus Potorous; species Potorous gilbertii. The sequence continues at coordinate 38,180,878 of CM053771.1, read as the reverse complement.
AATTCCTGAAAGAGTTAAAGAGAGAGATAAAAGTAGTAAGGAGAAAATTGGGAAAAGAAGTGAGAGTGATGCAAGAAAATTATGAAGAAAATTAACATCTTGACAAAAAAAGGCACAAAAATTCACTGAAGAAAAGGACTATTTAAAAAGCAGACTAGGTCAAAGGGAAAAGGAGGCACAAAAATTCATTGGAGAAGGGAACTGCGTAAGAAGCAGAATTTGCCAAATGGAAAGAGTTCCAAAATATCACTAAAGAGAATAATTCTCTAAAAATTAGAAATGGGCAAATGGAAGCTAATGACTCTATGAGAAATCAAGAAACAATTTAAAAAGTCAAAAGAATGATAAATGGAAGAAAAAATGAAAAAATCTCATCAATAAAACAAATAAGCTGAAAAATAGATCAAGGAGAGAAAATTTAGGAATTATTGAAGTACCTGAAAGCCATGATCAAAGAAAGAGCCTAGATGTCATATTTTGAGAAATCATCATGAAAAACTACTCCAACATCTTAGATCCAGAGGGGAAAATTGAAATTGAAAGAATTCATCAGTCACCTCCCAAAAGAGATTCCCAAAATGAAAACTCACAAGAATATTATAATCAAATTCCAGAGCTCTCAGGTCAAAGAGAAATACTTCAAGCCAGCAGAAAAAGTTCAAATATTGTGGAGCCACAGTTAAGTTCACAGAAGATTTAGCAGCTTCCACATTGAAGGAGCAAAGGGGTTGAGATATGATATTCCTAATAAAGGAGCTAGGATTCCAATCAACAGTCACCTACCCAGCAATACAGAGTGTAATCCCTCAAGGGTAAAAATGGATATTTAATGAAATAGAAGACTTTCAAGAGTTCTTGAAAATATTAGAGCTGAATAGAAAATCTGACATTCAAATAGAAAATTCAAAAGAAGTATAAAAAGGTAAACATGAGAGAGCAATCATGAGGGTCTCAATAAAAAGTGTTTATATTTCTATATGGAAATACGATGCATATAACTTCTAAGAACTTAATCATTATTAGGACAGTTAAAAGGAGTTTACATAGACAGAGGGCATGGGTGTGAGTCATTTTTATACTAGAATGGTCCCAAAAAAATGAAGGGATAAGAAAGATATGCACTAAGAGAAAGAGGAATGGAGAAGTAAAACGGGGGAAATTTTCTCACATAAAAGACGCAAGAAAGGAAGAGCTTTTATAGTGGAAACTAAAATGAGAGTGGGGGCAGGCAATACTTGAACCCCATTCTCATCAGAATCGGTTCAAAGAGAGAAGAATATATGTGCATGTATATACACACATATACATTCAAATGTGTATAGAAATGTAACCTACCTAATAGAGAAATAGAATGGGAAGGGGATAAGAAAAGGGGGGAACGATAAAAGAGGGGACAGATTAAGAGAGGTAGTAGTTAGACGCAAAATAGACTTTTGAGGAAGGATAGGATGAAAAGAGAGAGAAGAGGAAACAGATGAAAATGGAATGGAGAGGAAAACACAGTAATCATAGCTGTGAATGTGCATGGGATGAAATCACCAATAATATAATAAAAAATGTAATATATATAAGATTATATATCATATATAATCATATATATGTCATATATTATATATAAATAATATAATAATAGTAATAGATAAAATAAAACAAAAGTAGATAGTAGAATGGATTAGAAACCAGAATTCACAGTATGTTGTTTATAAGAGACACACTTAAAACAGAAAGACACACACAGAGTTAAAATAAAGATTTGGAGCAGAATCTAATATGTTTCAGCTAAACTGAAAAAAGACTGCAGGAGCAATCATGATCTTAGACAAAAAAAAAGCAAAAATAGATCTAATTAAAAGGGATAAACAAATTAAAATTAAAAGTGAGAAATTATATTTTGCTAAAAGATAACAGAGACAAGATTCTGGTCAGAAATTCTGAGGGTCTTCCCCTCCTTGACTCATTCTGTAATGGAGATAAAGCAGGCCACGTTTTACCTCAATTCCTACCAAGCCATTAACTAATGAATAGGTGTTGTCTCAGACAAACTGAGACCTGGGAAAGAACTTAGCTTTAAAAGGTCAAGGTCTTCTACTGCATCCTGGGCCATTACCTATCATCCTGACCTATATCATGCCATTAGACTCCATTGTCTCTGAAGGAAAGAATAAGGCTGTTGACTTTGCACAGCTCTGCCTCACTTAAATCCAATTCACTTGCAAGTCAAGATATTACCCTCCTGATGTCAAGAATGGAAGACAAACAACAAAACAAACCTGGGACAACGAAGTAATATCAAAAAATTTTACAAGTTTCTCTGATAAAGGATTCATTTCTCAAATATATACCAAGTATAGAACTGAGTCAAATTTGTAAAAATAAGAGCCATTCTCCAGTTGATAAATGGCCAAAGGATATGAACAGCTTTCATAAGAAGGAACCAAAGCCATCATATGAACAAAATGCTCTAAATCACTATTGACTAGAGAAAGACAAATTAAACAACTCTAAAATACCATCTGACACCTATCAGAAATGACAAATACTAGAGGGAATGAGGGAAAAAATTGGTAGACTAATGCAGTGCTGGTAGGGTTGGGAACTGATCTAACCATTCTGGAGAGTAATTTGTAATTATGTTCAAAGGGCTATACCACTACTTTGTCTGTATCCAAAAGAGATCAGAGACAAAGCAAAAGGACCTATACATACAAAAATATATGTAGCAACTCCTTTTGTGGTGGCAAAGAATTGGAAATTAAGGGGATGCCCATCAATTGGAAATGGCTGAACAAGTTGTAGCATATGATTATGATGGAGAACTATTGTGCTGTGGGAAATGATGAGGAGTTAGTTTCAGAAAAATATGGCAAAATGTGTATGAACTGATGCAAAGTGAAGTGAGAAGAACCAGGAGATCACTGTGCACAGTAACAGCAATGTTTTAATGATGTTCAACTGTGAAAGACTTGGCTACTCTAATCAATACAATGATCCAAGACAATTTCAAAGGACTCATGATAAAAAGATTCTGTCCACATTCTGGAGAGAGAACAGATGAAATCTGAATGCAAATCAAAATAAAATTTTCTCACTTTTTTTCTTGCTTTTGTTAAAAAAAATGGCTAATGTGAAAATGCTTTTTGCTGATTTTACGTGTATAATTGATATCATATTGCTTACCTTCTCAGTGGGTGGGAGAATGGTTGAAGGGAGGGCAAGAATTTGGAGCTCAAAATTTTTTTAAAAAGAATGTTTAAAATAAATAAAGTTTTAAGGACTTTAGAGGCTTCTAGTTCAATTCCTTCACATTATAAATGAGGAGAGAAAGGGAAGTAAAAAAAGGGAAAGTAAAATGACTTTAAGGTCACACAGGCAGTAAATGACAGAGGCAGGATTTGAACCTGGGTCTTCTGCTACAAACCCAGTGTTCTTCTCTATTACACCCATGGCTTCTAAGGATTCTTAGAGCTTGGACTTATGCCCATACACTGGCAGGGACCCTCTACACTCCAGCCAATATCCTCTCTTGGCCCACCCAAGAGAACTCTTAGCTTCACAATTAGGCCATGATAGGGCTGCTGATCATGGGAGTCATTTGTGCACATGTGGTTAATTACCAACAACAAACTGTAGTGAGGAAGAAGGAACTAGACCCTGGGAGGGCCAGAGATGGAAGTTCTCAGAGCTCAAGCTATGGGCCTTGGTTCTTCCCAACAGTTCTTTGACTATAGAAGGGTGAGGCCACCCAATGGGTGAGCCTTCCATAAATGGAAACAAGGAAACATCTGAAAGTCTTCCTAATACGTGCTTGCTGTCTTGTTGCACCTTCTGATTCCTAATATTTCTCTGTCTAATGTGTTCTTTTATGAGAATGGAAGTTCATTGAGGGCAGGAACTATCTTGTATGTTTTTCTACATATTCCCTGTGCTTAACATAACAACTAACTCATTATAAGCATTTAATAAATACTTTAAATAATAATAACTTTTAAAAAGATGCCATCAGCAAGCCCCATGTCCACTCTCCTTCAGGACACTACAAGTAAGAAGAAACAGAAAAGAAGTCGGCCTATCAAATTCCCAATTGAGCAAAGATGCTGGAAATATTTGCTTTCTTCTCCCATCAGCCATAGAGATCAACCACGCTCATCCTAGACACCACTGTGGGGTCAGTCCACCTCTAGAGACTCAATGCCTTGTAGACATTCTCCACCAATGGCTGAGAAGGGCAGAGGCTGCCCCAGAGATAAGCATCACCCATTCTGAATTAGTTACAGCCTTTGAAGAGATGGTGTCCCCAGCTTTGTGGCTGATCCACACTCACATGTAAGCTGCCGGAAACGAATTGCCTACTACAATCTTTTTTCCATCTCTAGTTCATTAAGCAGTAGGCATCCTTGTCCAGGTTCACCATTCACAGAGCTGATCAGTGTCACACAGCTGGAATTAAAACGCAGCAGAGAGACCAAAATAGTCCTAGTCAACCCCAGGCTGCTTAGAAGACTTTGCTATCTGAGATCTGCAAACTGAGCCTCCAGAAAATGTCCTTTATGGGCTGAACATATGCAGTAGTGGAATTTTCTTTAGGGAGGTGTGATGGTGATGACACCCCCACAATTCCATAAACCAGATGGGGCAGATCCTCTGAGAGGTCAGACCATGTGTCATCAACAAGTCAACTACATGTTTGACGCTAGGAACCCAAAGACAAAAATGAAATTGTTCCTTGTCCTCAAAGAACACACATCCTATTTTAATGTCATAGCATGTGGAGGACAGAGTTATAACTAGAAATTTTTACATTCAGGAAAGTCTGCCTCATTTGGGGTAAGTCTCGGTGAAAAGGAGTAGTTCATCCTTCAGAGAGTGCTTTTCCAGCCTTCTCAGCAGGGCCAATACCTCACTACCTTGGGAAGAGGCAGGGGCTGGGGAGGATGGGAGACAGTCAGCAGTCAATAAAATAATAGGGGATCCAGGAGAGGCCCAGCATTCTTAGGAGTGGTGACATGCACCATGAAGTTGGTAATGGACCAGAAACTATAATATACTGTTGCTGAGGGCAACAGTATATCCTGACCCAAAAGATTTCAGTGGCTTGAAACAAAGGTAATCACCCCGAGTGAGTCAATGCCAAGAATTCAGATCCTCTCCTCTGAAAAATGGTACCCCATCACCATCTAGGGAAATGTTTCATAGACTGGCATTCTGGCAATGGGCCTTCCAATTCCCCTTTCTTCTGGATCTTCCATAAGCTCTGTTAACACCTTACTGGAGAAACAAAAGCTAACTCACTTTTAGCCATAAACTCATAAGACCCTAGTAAATGTCAGGTCATTTAGTCTAGCATTTAGTCTCTTCTCAGAACTATACCATATATTTAAAACTGAAAAGGATCTTAGAGATGATTTAGTTTACCACTGGGGATATCTTTTGTTGCATCATAAGGATCTAGAAAAAGAAGAAGCCTGAAAGGGCACCTCTTCTGACCCCACTCTGTTCAAAGGAAAGTTATTATTTGCCCAAGGTAAGATCACTCAAACAACACCCTACCCAGTCAAACTCTGAAAAACCTGGTCATTGAGGAAATAATTTATTGCCTAGGGGGAAGCCCAAATCCCCAACCCTGTCAGACTTCCATCAGGGACTTCCATGAAGCTCCCACCTTAACTCCACCCAGAACATTCATTGAGTGCCCATTGAGGGCACAAGAGGGCTCTGTCATGATGCCAGCCATCATCTTCCTCTTCCCTTTGGGGCTACATCCACATATCAGTATGAAACAACTTGTATGTGAATTATAATTCCCTGAATAGATTGTAAGCTCCCTGAAGTAACAGACTAGGTTTGATTATTTCTCTTATGTTTCCTACAGACCTAATACTTGTGGTTGAATGAAAGTTTATTAACGAATCAACTGACAAAATAAATGTCACCATTTCGTTTTCAACAAACATGTATTAGGCACTTATATCCCCCTCACCCAGTAAAAATATAAATGCTTTACTTTTATCAAGTGTTTATTTATCAAGTAAATTTAAACAAATATTTATTAAGCACATATTATGTGTTCCCAACATATGCATCTTTCCATATGTGTTCTCTACATGTGTCTTTTCCTCCCAAAGATGCTATGTGTATTTATGGGAGAGAAAACCCTAGGTTTTTGGTGGGAAAGTTTTGTCTTTTTCTTATAATCATTGCATTAAATGCCTTTACTTGGATCTGTTTCCTCTGGCTGACTATTAAACGTAAATACATCAGTGGGGGCTCATGAGTTACATTTTCAGCAGTGCAGATGCACAGAGTACCATGAATCTGGGAGAACAATCCTACAGATTGGGAGAGGGACCCCAGGTACTACAAATACTTTAATTGAAATACCCATGCTCACACAATTCCTCAGTGGCAAAGTGAGGATCCAAACCTAGGTCCTCCAAATCCAATACTCTTCTCCTCTCTACCATGCTGCCTCCCATGAATCCTAACCAAAAAATTGCGGAGAATCAGAAGACGGAGAGAGCACTTTCAGCAGCAGAAATCAGAGAAAGATTTGTTACTTGAGTTAAATAAACCTTGAAAGAAGGGAGGGATGTCGTTCCAGGTAAAGGGGACCACGTAAGGATCGTAAGATCATAGATTTAAAGCTGAAAGGGATGTCGGGGAGGCTTTTCCTAACTGCTGGTGCTTCCCCTCTCAAATCTCTTTGTATTTATACTCTGTGTGTATGTGTAGATATGTGTGTGTGTGTGTGTGTGTGTATACATGGTTCATATACCTGTGTATCTGTTGTCTCCTCGAATGGAATGTAAGCTTTCTGAGGGGAGGCAACTTCATTCTTGTCCTCGCTGTTGGGACACATAGTAAGTGTGTGGTCAATACTTTTTGCTGTATGGTCTCTGAGGCCTCTTCCAGCCTTGGATCCAGAGTACTAGGTCTTGTTTGTCTAACACTTTTCTGTTGGTAGAATTGCAGACTCAGAGACCCAGAACTCGAAGAGTGGCCATACTTGACCTGGCACTCCACAAGCATCCTTGCTGTAATTTTTGGAGTCAAAGTTGTTATGTTATCAGAGCAATCTGAGTGCCTCTGGCAGTATCCATATGGAGGTGGTGATATAAAGGATATCTTGGAATGGTGAGAGATAAGAGGCTGGGAAAGTCTTTCAATTACCCCTTCCTCTCCACCATCACCCATGACTTTTTTCTCCACAGCATTAAATATCTGGATATTTGGAAACATTTAGATGCATGGCATCATGGAAGCAAAAACACCAGGATTTTTTCATTTTCCCTTAGGATGTTTTGCTTTCCCCTAAACTCCTTCCCTTCTGTCTCATCACGGTCTGGAGGTGACGAGTTTTTTAAATACCTTATTGATGCTCTTTTCTTACCTTTTTATAACACCATTTTCACTTTCCAATGCCCCCCATTGGACCTTCCCCAATTAGTACAGTCAAGAAAAACAAATCAACCCATTTGACACCTACTGTCCTCTCTGTCACCTCTTTTCCAGTGGGGAAAAAGGGGAGATGCTTCACCTCTGAACAAACAATTGGTCCCTGCAAGGATTGACATACTGAAATACTGTAGCCATTGGGTAAATTGTCCTCCTGTTCCTGCCTGTCTATCTGCATTCATACACAACCCTGAGTTCTCAAAGACTATGCCACCAAAGCCCAAGCTGCAGTGGGTCCTGTCAAGCTTCCAGGGTGGGCCAGGGAACTTCATCCTAGGACCAACGGAGCAGCTCAGTCCTGGCAGGCTCATCTCCAGAGATTTGGCCACCCCAAGGGTGATTTATTTTTTCTACAGCAACTCATGAAGAATGACTACCAAGGTATGGAGATAGTAGCAATTCATACAAATGTATCCCGAGAGGTATAAAATCACAGTTCCTTTATGAAATACTGTTATGTTCTGCTCCCCTAGACTTATGATTAGTCATGGGTTCTCATTCAACTGTCATTGTTCAGTCATCTGGCTGTTATAGATGGAAAGAACTCAGGATGCAGAGTCACTACATCTAGGTTTACATCTCACCTCTGCTACTTTTTAGACATGTGGCATTGGATAAGTCACTTAACCTCTGAAGCTACTTCCTCATCTAGCAAATGAGGGACCCAGAGGAGATGACCTCAGACGAGCCCTCGTTGTAAGAGGATCACAGTCCATACTATCCTAATGCATGTAGCATCCAATCCTCCTTCCTTCCTCCAGTTAGCCCTCTGCCTAAATGAGTTCTGCCCTGCTCCTATATTCCTCCATGGGAGGGATCTCACCACCTTCTGCAATAACCCTTTCCAAGGTGAAATAACTCCTCAGGAAGTCCCCCCTTTGGTCTAATCTGCCACCAATTAAGTGATTTCTTTTTTCTGACTCCTCTGGGAAGATGGATAGAGCTGGTTCTGGAGCTGTCAACAATAGCCCATGAATAAGATAATTTACTAAGTCCAGGCCTCCAGGCTCCAAGCCCCTCTGTCTGCTGCAAAATCAACCACCACCACCCCATTCCTACCTCCTAGGGATGGTGCTTTGTCAGCACTTTGCTTCACTCCCTCTCCCCAGTGCTTTGCCTTTCAAGAGTGATTTATGGGCCCTGTCATTCCAACAGACAGAGCGGCAGAGACAGCTGGGGAGTGCAAAGAGCGGAGCAGTCATCCATCAAGCGGGCACCCGGGCAGGGAGGCTGGGACAGAGCAGGCAGGATGAGGCATACAGCAAGAGTTCTATCAGGTAATGGTGACTACAAAAGGGGGGGGATAGAGAGGAGGGATGAAGAGGAAGAGGGGAAAGGAGGAAGAGGAGGGAGAAGGGGCAATGGGGAGGGAGAGGAAGGGGGAGAGAGAGGTAGAAAGAAGAGGGAGAGGGGGAGAGAAGGAAAGAGGGGCAGAGGAGGAAGGAGGAGGAGGGAGAGGAGAATGAGAAAGAACAGGTCCAGAGAAAATCCAGGAAACAGGCACATGAGGGTCAGGGAACGAGTGACAGAGAAACAGATGGAGACAGAACCAGAGCCAGAGAGGACAGAGGGAAAGACATGAGCACACAGGCAAGCAAAGAGACGGAAGGAAAGAGAAGCAGCCCAGACAAAGAAAAAAAGAGAATAAAGGGAGGGAGAAAAGGAGGGAGAGTAAGTCAGTCAGGTAAAAAATCCACCTCAGGAGTTTTTGATTCTCTTTATTCCAGAGACAAAAGCAAAATGAAGATGACAGACGGCAAGAGACACTTAGAATGGTGTCTTGCTTTTTTGTAGTCAGCCGGTAGGACCTGGTTGAAATCACAAATTAGTATGTCTCACTACTGAGCTATCTAATGTCAGAGGCAACAGCAGGAATCCAAATTCCCCCACCCCCATCAGATGCCGCCCCCAAAAGAATGCCTCTTCCAGTCTTCTTTCTGGTCTCTGATTCTCTGACTGGGTCTCTGTACTTATTCCTCCTTTATCACTATGCCTCTGCAATGCCTTGCTCTTCCTTCTCCTCTCTCTCTCGCTCTCTCTCTCTCCCTCTCTCTCTCTCTCTCTCTCTCTCTCTCTCTCTCTCTCTCTCTCTCTCTCTCTTTCTCCTTCTCACTTTGTCTCTACCTCTTTCTTTTTCTCTCCCTCTCTCTCCTCTCTTCCTCTCTCTTTTTCTTTCTGTCTCTGTCTCCCTGTCTCCCTCTCCCTCTGTCTGTCTCTGGCTCTACGTCTACCCACCTGTCCCCTCTCCCTCTGTCTGTCTCTGGCTCTACGTCTACCCACCTGTCCCTCTCTGTGTCCCTCTGTCTTGGCTCTCTATCTCCCTCCCCTATCTAACTGTCCACGTCTCATTCTCTGCTGCTTCTATTTATTTTCTGGCCCTGCCTCAGTCTCTCATTCTGTATATCTCTCCCTTTGCCTCTCATTCTGTATCTGCCTCTGGATGTCTTTCTCTTTCTCTTTCTCTATTAGATTTTGCCATTTCTGATCTCTCCCTCTGTCTCGCCTTCCCTCTCTTGTCCTGTCTCCTTCATTGTGTCCCTTTATCATTCTCTCAGTTTCTATTTCTCTTTCCTTCTATTCCTGACAATTGTCTTTCTAAGTCCTTATTCTACCTCTCTGCCTCTCTCATTCCAGTTCTCTCTGTCTCTTTTTCTGTCTCTGTGTCTCTCTTTATTTCTGTCTGTTTACTACTCTCTCTGTGTTTCTCTGTCTGTGTGTCTCTGTCTCTCTCTGTGTGTGTCTCTGTCTTCCTCTCTCTCTCCCTGTCTCTCTCTCTCTCTCTCTCTCTCTCTCTCTCTCTCTCTCTCTCTCTCTCTCTCTCTCCCTCTTTCTCTTCCACTCTACTTCTCTTACCCTCAGGCTCTTTCTCTTTCTCCCTGTCTCTCTGCTCCTGTCTCTTTCAGGCTCCCCTGCAGTGGTCTTTCCTCACATCCCTCTCTCTAACTGTCCTCTGTTTCTTCCTCTGTGTCATCTCATTCTCGTTCCGTGTGTCTCTTTGTCTCTCTGTCTCTGTCTCTGTCTCTTCCTGTTCCTCTCGTTCTCTAGCTCAGTCTCTCCTTTCTCTCTCCCGTTCTGCTTTTCTCTTTGTGTTTCCCTCTCATTGTGCATTTCTGTCTGCTTCTCTCTCATTCTGTATGTCTGCTCCTCTTTGATTCTTTCTCTATTCTATTTCTCCTGAGCTATCTCTTTCACTGAGTTACTGCTTTTTCTCTCATCTTGTCTAAGTCTCTGCTTCTCTCTTTCATCCTTCATCTCTCAGCCTTTCTCTACTTTTTTTTCATTCCTTCATCCCTTATCTGTCTATCTCCCTCTGTCCCTGATTCACTCTTCCCCAGTTCCTCTAGGGTCATGAGTAATGGGCAGGGGGGAGTATGATGCCATGAGAATGAGTGAAATGTGAATTAGACTGCCCCTTGCCACAAGTTGCACCCCAAATGTGTCCCTGTTCCTCCTGTCCCCTGGAAATCTATGTCTCTTTATTTACAAAGAAGCAGACTGGGCAGCTGGAGGCTCCCTCCCTTTCATTAGAAAGGAATTTGGTATTCCTGACCAGGCCTAACTCCCAGCCAGTCCGAAGGCTGGCATGCCCATTCACAAGTACACACAAAGGCACAACAGAGACATACTGAGTGTCCTCAGACAGGAACGCAACCAGACTCACAAATGGAGGCATTCAAGTGGGCAAAGCCAGGAGGAGGCATTTTCCATGCCCTGGGCAAGGTGGGAACACTGTTAGATGACCTTCCATCCCCAAACCTCCACCCTGTGTTTGAAAAGGCTGTCCCCTGTGTGTGACCATCTGTGAAAGCTCTGAGAATCACTGTGACACATCCAGTTTGACTTATCACAAAATAAATACCTCTGTGTCAAAGAGATTGGGATTTTCTGGCACTACAAATGTGTGTACTTATAAAAAGTCATGTCCTTTTCCTTCCCCTGCCACATCATGATAGCTTACTCTTGGTCTCATCTTTTCTCCTAAGAATCCAATAAGCACTTAAAGCATTTATTAAGCACCTGCTGTATAATGAGCCTTTTGTTGAGCACTGGGGTGGAGGGTGCAAGGACAGAAACCAAACAGTCTGTCCTTAAGAAGCTTGAACACCAAATGGTATCAATAGCAACAAGCATTTATTAAGCATCTACTGTGTACAAACACTGGGATTGCAACCACAGAAACCAAAAGTCTTTGTCTTTGAGGGACTTAAATGTTAAACTACATCCATAATGACAAACATTTGTTAAGCATCTAAGTTTGCAAAACCCTATGCAGGGCACCAGTGAGGCATGCCATTTAGCTGAGACAGCCTCATGGAGCATACTGTCTAGTAGAAGGCTAGCATCAGCACTGAGAATGATAATACACAAGGCTACATGCCAAGTTCATAGCAGTGTGGCAAAACAGAGTGCTATGAGAGGTCCTTACTGAGCTGGAGAATAGGAACAGAGGAGCCACCAAGGATGGTTTTTTAAGGGGCTGGCATTTGAAATCAGACTTAAAGGCTCAGGAAGACACATCCATATACACGCATGTGCACGTGCATACACACACACACACACACACACACACACACATACCCTCTGGACTAGATGGTCCATCAAGTCCCTTCCAACTCAGATTCTTTGACTCTGTGATTCAACTATTATTGAGAATGAATTTTATGCCAATGGAGTAAAGACCCCCACATCTTAACACTCTCTGAGCCCTTCCCTGGCCTGGCTGAGTTAACCTAAGCCCAGCTTAACATGGTAGAAGTGCGGAACCAAAGGGCCAACTTTAGGTAAAGAGGAGGAACATAGGGTACAGCGGAGTAATGCCCCTCTGTTCTCACTTCCTTTCCTTCTCTCTTCTGTCTCTCTCTGTCCCCCCCTTTTCTTCTTTTCTTTCTCTCCTCTCTCCCTCTTACTTTATGTCTCTGTTGCTCTAGCCCTGCCCCCGATTCACACATACATGCATACACACACACACACACACACACACACACACACACACACACACACAAGCTCATCCCAAACCTAGGAGCAGTGACCAGAAGGTGACTCTTACCACAGAGTGACAACAAGCCAGCAAGTACTTACCTCCCAGGAGACTCAGGAGCAACCACCTGTCTCCCTCCTGAATGATGGCTAAGATGAACTTGCTCTATGCTCCTGCACAGAGCAGTCGAGAATCCCCAGTGCTTAGCTTAGTTCCTGGCACACAGTAGGGACTTAAGTGCTTATTGATTGATTGATTGATTGATGTTCCAGATTGGGTTAGGTGGCTTCAAGGCTTTCTTCCTGCTCTTGAGATTCTGTGATGGAGATTTCATAGGTGGGAGCCAGAGCCAGGGCCAGGGCTGTGCCAAGAAGAGGTGATGAGGGACCTTCTCTAGGCTAAACATAAGAGGAAGTTAGAGACTGAAGACTGGTGGGAGGGGAGAACCGCAGAGGGGACTGGTCAAATGAAAGCATTTTCATGGATGTATAGCTTCATATACTTAGGGCTGGGAGGTCTCTTAGAGGCCACTGAGGCCCCTTCAGGTGAAATGACTTGCTCAAGGGCACAGAGGCAATAAATAGTAAAGTTCTCTCGATGCCCCCAGTCCCTAGGGTAGGTGCCTAAGATAACCATAACAAACAGCAGCTCTATAGATGTAGAAAACTGGCAGAATGCTTTACAGATTTTATCTTACTAGATCTTCACAACAAGCTGGGGAAGCAGGTTACTATTATTTTTATTCAAATTTTACAGATTAGGAACACGGTGGTAAACTCAGGCTAGCAGGGAGGGGACTGATAAAGGTAAGAGGGTTCTGGGGTTCAAGCCTCAGCTCTGCCTGTGGAAGTTACTTAGCCTCTCCTTGCCTCAGTTTCCCCCTCTGTAAAATAAGTAAATTACCTCTAAGGTCCCTTCCAGCTCCATACCAGCCTGTGATTCCTTGTGGTCATGAGCTGGGGAACACACACATGGTGCAGCCTCATCCTGAGGTCTGTGACAGTGAGGGTCAGGCCCCACCTCCACAGGACTGGAGTCTCCAGGCTGGAGATGGGCGGGACACACATGCCATCAGCTCCTGCATTTGGCAGCTGCTGGGAGCTTCCAGATTGCGGTGGGGGGGAAAGAGCTCTTCTGAGGAGGTGATGAGGGTGTTGTGTTTTTTTCTAAAAATAACCTTGACAAGTGTTCTTTTCTTGTCAGGGACAAGAACAGCCGAATGGTCCTTGTCAGAAACAACCCCCCATGCCATCTCACCTATCCATCCCTGCCTGCCCCCACCCTAGGCTCGCCCACCAGCTGTTTCCATCATCCTCTCCTTCCCTCCCCCATTAGAATTTGCCATCACCTTTCCTCTCCTTCCTCCTCCATCTACCCACCCAAACCCCAATCTCTGCCTCTCCCCCCTTTCTACCTTCTCTCTCTCAGGATGTGAACTGGAAGGAGCAAATCTTAGAGATTCCCTAAACCAGGAATCCCTCACCCTTTCTGTGCCAGGGATGTCTTTAGTGGTCTGGTAAAGCCTATGGACCCCTTCTTAGAATCATATTTTTAAATATATAAAATAAAATGCCTAGAATTTCAAAGAAAATTAAAGATTAATGACAATAAAAGATCGATTTTCTTTTCTCGTCCAGGTTCATAGACCCACTAAAACTTGTCCAACGACCCTTTCAGGAAGACCCTCATTTGCCAGATGATAAGATCTCTAGCACCCCAATGGGACCTTAGAGACCATCAGTCCTAACCTTTTCCATTTTATGGCTGAGATAACTGAAGCTTCAGAAGAACACAGTATCCCCTACTTAGAACCAGGAAGGACTGCGAGAGGAGTCCTGAGCCCACCTCCCTTATTTTAGATGAGAAAACTGAGGCTGAGCTGAGAAGTTTGCTCCTTGGCCCCCATCCATCCACTGATTCAAGCTGCCTGCTTTACCAAAGCTCAGCATTAAATGACTTCTCCAAGGTTCCCCAGGGAACAGATGGGACGGGAGCCCAGGTCCCAGTACCCTCTCCCTCACATCAAGCTACCCCTTCTCTTCCATCCCCCTCCCACCCCGATCCTTCTCCATCTCCTCTTTTCATGGGAAGTGTACCAATACCCCCCTTCCTACCCTCTAAATCTGTAGGGTATCAGTGATGGAGAGCATTAATTTAAACTACCCCCTACCTTCTGCCTCCCCAACGGTCTGGCTATTCCAGCTTCAGAACTGGGGTCTGGGTCACAACTGCCCCTGACATTGGAAAGAGCCCTGGGTCTGGAGTCAGGGGACCTGAGAGAATTGGACAGGATGGCACTGGAGATGATAGACAGCTAGAGAGAACAGTATGGGAGTCAAGGAGAACCGAGGCACCATAGGAGAAATGGCAATCATTGACGGGAGGGCGGCCAACGACTCCAGAGACAGATGAGGGTGACATCTGCCATCGTCTTAACTGACAAAGCCTGCCAGACTAAGTGGCACAGCTTTCCAGGTTGGGCACTCTTGGGGGGAATCGTCCCAAGGGTAGCAGCCAGAGTTTCTAGGTGCAGGATCAGCCTAGAAGCCTGATTAAAACTCAGGACCTAATGAAAAGTGACATTACAGTCTATTATAAAATAATGGAATCATTCTTTCCGTTTGTTTCTGACCCAGATGGGGCAGTAATCGGCATTTCCTGAGGAGCCAAACCTGGCTGCCTCCTGGCATGGGTTATTACTGCTATTAATAGGGCCCTGCTTTCTGGGGGCAGCATCTCTGCCAGGTGCATTTATCTCCCAGGCTGATGTCACACACACACACACACACACACACACACACACACACTTCTCCAAGATTGCTTGTCTCTCTGCATGGACCCCTTAGAGTTAATCTAGGAGCTTTTGTGTACTGCAGCATTCCACACAATAGACACACACACACACACACACACACACACACACACACACACACTGAGCCCTAAACATTGCCCTCCTTCTCTCAATAGGACCTGTAAGATGACAGATGTGGTGGAGAAGCTAAGCCTCTGATTCCCATTTCTCACCATGAGGTCCATTACCAAATGACAAGGCATAATGACCCTTCTTGGAGTGAGGGGAGAGTGTTCTCTACAGTACCTGATGCTGCCCCCACCACCACTCCTCAGATGGACCCTAGGACATTGGAAAGAGCCCTGGGTCTGGAGTCAGGGGACCTGAGAGGACTGGACAGGATGGCATTGGAGATGATAGACAGCTAGAGGGAATAGTACTGGAGTCAGGAATAACTGAGTTCAAATTCTACCTTAGATACTCACTTCACTATATGATACTCAGCAAGTCCCATCAACCTGATTTCTAGGGTGGGAAATAAGTAGAACAATTAACACCCAGGGCTGTTTTGAGGAGATCCAGTGAGATAACATACAGAAAGGGTTTTGCCAACCCTAGGATCTGGTTGTATTCCCTATAAGCCATGCTCTTATGACTTGAGTTCCTCCAAGTCTATGTGGGCTGATCCCCTCATTTTACAGAGGAAGAAATCAAGGTACACATGGAGTAAGCCATGACCAGATAGTCTTAGAGGTGGGTCTTTTGGAGCCAAATTTGGGGTTCTTCAGGAGATTCATATCCCCTCTCTCTACCCTAGCACCGCTGGGGCAGGAGACACTGTAGCCCCACATGATAATGCAGAATCTCATCTAACTTCATTTCATTCTGATGTCCACAAAGTAGAGGGCTGGTGGGATGGGAGAGGCAGTGTAGATGAGAGAAGAAGGAAAGCAAAATATTGGGGGGATGGGGAACCCCAACCTAGTTGAGAGACCTAGATTTGATTCCCCTGTAATCTGGAGTAAGGCTCTTTGGCACCTGGGCCCCGTCTGTAACGTGGAAGGATTGGGTTAGATGATGCCTAAGGGCCCTGGACATGTCACTTCACCCTGTTGGCCTCATTTTCCTCATCTGTAAAATAATCTGGAGAAGGAAATGGCAATCTGCTCCAGTATCTCCATCAAGGAAACCCCAAATAGGGTCATGAAGCATCAAATGTGACTGAGCAACAAGGAGCTCCCTTAGGCAAACAAATGGAATAAAATGAAAGTATATTTGTAAAGCACTTGGCATGGTGCCTGGTACATAGTAGGTAATTAATAAAGGCTTATTCTCTTTCCTTCTTGCCCTAACAATGATACTGTGATTTAGGGAGAACTCAGAAGTAGGAAATTCTCTCTAAGTCAAGAAGACTTGAATTCAAATCCAGCCTCAGACTCTTACTAGCGATTGTGATCCTGAGCAAGTCATGTCACCTCTGTTTGCCTTAGTTTCCTCATCTGTAAAATTGGTATAATGATAGCACCTGCCTCCCAGGGTTGTTGTGAGGATTAAATGGGCTAATATCGGTAAAGTACTTTGTTAATCTTAAAGAACGAGATAAACGTGAGCTATCGTTATTCTTCCTCTTGCTGTTAGAATGGTAATGAGAGTGGTGTGAGGATGACGTCCCAAGCAGGATGGTGTGGAGGAGGGGCCAGGGAGGTCTTTCTTTCCTTCCTTCACAACTGCCAATAAATCCCAGTGCTGTGGGACAGGAGAAAGTCTGCTGGTTCAAAGGTCCTGGATTAGAGAATGTCAGCACTGGGTGAGTCCTTAAGTCCTTAAGTTCTCAGAATCAGAGCTGGGAGGGCCCTTAGAACACAGGATGTCAGAGCTGGTAAGGGCCCTTAGAACATAGGATGGCAGAGCTGGGAGGGCCTTTAGAACACAGGATGTCAGAGCTGGTAAGGGCCCTTAGAACATAGGATGGAAGAGCTGGGAGGGCCCTTAGAACACAGGATGTCAGAGCTGGGAGGGCCTTTAGAACACAGGATGTCAGAGCTGGTAAGGGCCCTTAGAACATAGGATGTCAGAGCTGAGAGGGCCCTTAGAACACAGGATGTCAGAGCTGAGAAGGCCCTTAGAACACAGGATGTCAGAGCTGAGAGGGCCCTTAGGACACAAAATGCTAAATCTAAAAGGCTTTTCCAGTTCATTTAGTCCAACTCCCCTGTTTTGCAAGGGAAGAAGCTGAAGAGGGAGAAGAGGCCTAGTACATTCTGGGTCACAGAGTGAGTTCCTCTACCTGGAGTCTCCCAGTCCTGTGCTCCTTCCCCTCCATCAAAGGTGGGGGCGGGGGCAGGGTGGAGAAAGGAACTTTCCAGCCCCAGGTATTCCAGTACCATCCTTTAATAACACAGCTCATTAGGCTCTTGACAATGGGATGTGATGGGAATCAGCCCCTTCACAGAGCTCCTTGATGGGGCTATTTATCTTCCCAGGCTCCAAGACTGAATATGTAAGAACCAGTGGGCCCCTGAGTAATCCTGAGATGAGAACCCTGCACTGGGCTGTCCCCATACACACACCTCAACCACTTACTATCCCACAGGGCACGCTCAATGGACATGCCCCTTACCCTTCTCCCTGCCCCCGGCACACATGTGAGAGCACACAAATGTGTACACGTATACACATATGTACACATACACATACACATACACAAATACATATGCATACACATGTGCCTATACACTTATACACAAACACACACGTAACCACTAATGGATAACACACAAGTCTGTATATGCATATACACAAGCACATGTATGCACAAGCATACTCATACACACACACACTGCTATGGTCCTGCATTCAGAGCACAGACTGTCTCGGTTCCCTCCTTCCATCCCTCCTTCCCTCCCTCTGTCCCTTCTTCCCTCCCTCTGTCCCCTCCTTTCCTTTCCTTGGCTCTCTGCTTAAGCAGTGGCAGTGGTGGCAGCAGCTGCTGCAGTAATAAAGATGGTTTATGCTGCTTCCCAGGATGCAGAAGCAGCTGCGGACTCATGGTGGCTCTGACACCTCCAGGAGGCTCAGGATTGGACACCTCTGCCCAGTTCAGGTCATCTTCATAGAGTATCCAACCCTTCTCCCCCCCCCACCCCTGACTGCACTGTGTGATACCGTATTAAGAGTCGAGCAACACAAAATCAGGTCAAATAGAGGCAGTAGCAGACAGAATGCTGGCTCTGGCATCAGAAGACCCGGGTTCAAACCTTCATCAGATGCTGCCTGACCTTGGGTCACTCACTCAACGTTGAATCTTTGGGCCCCAGTTTCTACCACTGGAAAATGAGGGTGTTAGGAGCGGATCAGAGGTGTCAAACACACAGCTCATCAGCCCACAGCCCCCAAAGTGCGCTTGGAACCTGATTAAAACAGAATGGAGAAATATATAACCAAACAAAAATACAGCACCATAACAATACATTGTAAAACTAAGGCAACGCATGACCTGCAGGTATCCTCACACACGCTGTCATCTCCCAATACTGGACCAGAGGATCTCTAAGGTTTCTTCCTGTTATGACCCTGTTTGTTTTTTCTTTCGCTACAGCAGGCAATGGGCAGGCACTTCCTATCTGTTGACTGTAAGAACAGCTTGTTGGCAGAGAGAGGCCTGACTGGCCTGGAGGATGACCAGCATCTTGGAGTTCTTATTTAGGCAGGTTCACAAATCGTGTTCCTTAATGGGTCTAAGAAGGGTCCCCAGCGGTGGCTGTGGCCAACTTCAGCTGGGCAAGGGACAGCACTCAGGCGAGCAACAGGGAAATTTTGGCCTCCCTCTCATCCTGCTGACTTCTCGTAAGAAGTTAATAAAATCACAGGCAGCGATGACCCAGAGGACATGATTTACTTGGGCTGGGGAAAAGCTTTCAATAAGGTCCCTCCATAAAAGACCATTAAGGCAAAGAAATAACTACAGGCTAAGGGGCAACTGTTATGGATTCCAGAGTGGCTTAAGCAAGGGAATTAAAGAGGCATTCGGCTCCGAGAGATGTTATTAATAACCACACTATGCACTTATAAAGGCTTTTCATCTTTGCTCACTTTGCAGGCATTAACTCAAAAGTTCTCAAACCCTTGGTGAAAATTGTAGGGGAGAGAGAAGATGCTGATCATATTCAAGCCATTTTTCAAATGGGGAAACTGAGGGACCAAGGGCTAGATGATTGCTGTGGGGCCCTTTTGGACTTAACATTCTGAGATTCCTTTCCAGCTTTGATGTTCTGAGGTCATCTAGGTTTAAGGGCCCTTCCAGCTCTTGAATTCTATGTTCTGTAAGGGCCTTGAGTCCCCAGACTGACTCAATTTAACCTAGCACTCAGGGATGCCTCTCTTATATAGAGCAATGCTTTCTGGGTGAAAGGAGGATCCAGTTCCAAGAGATGGGTTCATCACTGTCTTGGTCTCCAATTTCTCCTCCAGAGTTGAGCAAGACTTGGGCTTGAAGACTCCTGGATGCCATTTTTTAAACTTGGTATCTTGGGGCAGCTATGAGGAATAGGCCCTGAAGTCAGGAGAACCGGAGTTTAAATTCAGCCTCTGATTCTCACTAGCTGTGTGACCCTAAGCAAGTCCCTTAACCTTGATTGCCTCTCAAAAAAAGATAATAACTTAGATTCTTACTCTGTCCTATCAGTGTCCTACAGGGGAAACAGACTACTGGGTACAAATCCATCTATATTTCTAAAGATTCATAGATTCCTCTGCATTCTTCACGTGAAGCCATTCCCCAATAACTCAACCCAGTATAAATCTCTCGCTTCCTCCAAACTCTGGTAGCTTTTACTGTTCATACCTCTCATTAGAGGATCATACAATTCAGACCTGGAAAGAAATCTCTCACTTAGTTGCTTAATTTTTCATAGGCCCATGTCTTATCTCCCTAACTAGACTATAAGTGGGGCCTATATCCATTTCATCCACATACTCCCTACAGTGCCCTATACTTTATAAGTGTTCATTGATTGATGGGAAAGTCCAATGGGATTCTCCAGTAAGAATTCATACATCATAGATTTAGAACTGGAAGGACCTTAGAGTCCACTTAGTTCAACTTCCTTATTTTACAGAGAAGGAAACTCATCTGGACAAAAGGACAAAATGTTTACGTGACTTATCCAAGGTCACACAGGTAATAAATGTCAGAGGTAAGATTTGAACCCAGGTCCTCAGACTTCAGAGTCATGCTCTTTTCTTTGGTGGTAGAAATTTCTCCCAGAGGAAAGGGCCTCTTGGATACATGCCCCAGAGCCCTTTTGGGGAGCCTGTACTTGAACAGATTTATGGATGTCCAAAGACAATATATTTGGAGGCTTTCCAGTCAGAGAGGTGTTATTCCCTTCTCTTCCAACTCAATTACCTCTCTGAGATCTTTGCTGATCTCCCTTAGCCGTGTGCCCCAAAAGACTTGGCACAAATGACCATCTGGACAAAGAGCAGGGTGTCTAGCATTAAGTACCCTCCCCCTGCAGGGAGCATCCTGCCTAGAAAGGGTAAGTCTCCCAAAATGACTGCACTTTCATTGCCTTTTTCTCCCTGAATTTCCCTCTACTCATGAAATTAGCATTTTCTTTAAATATTTTCACACTTTCAAATCATTCTTTAAATGCGCTTATTAACTAGCAATCTCGGATTGGTTTTAGTTACTTCACTAAATCTCATATTAATCTCCACTGAGTCCCATTACTAAGCAATCTCCTTACTCCTTAGCCTTCAAATGCCCAGGACAACTCGTGCTCAGCCCAAGGAGTTCCGAGGCCTCTGCAGCTTGGATGGGCAGGATGCCACCTAGAGGCCAAGAAACGTAGAGACAGAGTTAGGGAGGAGGAGCCTGGGACACTGTGGGTGGTGGAGAGGATTTCCCATCGTGCTAGACTGCCTCCTCTCTTGGTCAAGCCAGATCAGAACTTGGAGTCATATAACCATAGGTCTGGGCTTTGGACCGGGTCTAATCCAGAAGCTCTTAACCTGGGGTCAATTCATGGGGTCCAGAGATAGACTGGGAAGGGGGAGAGTGGGGAAAGTCTTTGAACTTGAATGAGGAAAAAAATACATCTTTATTTTCACTAACCTCTGATTGAAATTGAATGTTTCCTTCAATTATGAATTTTTAAAAAATATTCTGAGAAGGGGTCTCTTGGTTTCACCAGACTGCCAAAGGGGTCCGTGACACAAAAAAAGAGCCTCTTGATCCAGGGCAGTCCCCTTATTTTATAGAAAAAGGGAGAGAGGTTGAGCTGTCCACAGTCACCATAAAGTGGTAGAGCTGGGATTTGAAACCAGGTCCTCTGATTCCAAATCCAACACTCTTTCCACTACTCCACACTAGGGTTGGTGATGTAACCCACTCCAGAGTTCCTGGGTTTGAATATTGGCTGTACTGATTACACCTGCACCATTTTGACTTGTTCCCTGAGCCCCTCTGGGCTTGCTCCAGTTAAAGGCAGCCACTAAGGGACCAAACAGACCCCTGAAAGAAAAGATATTCAGCTCGTGTTTCTATATAATATTTTACTTTATGTGGAAAGAGAGGCTTAATCTACCTCCAGAGAGAGAACTGAGTGACATGAGAGGAAAACAAAGCATATTTTTTTCACATTCTTTATTTTTCTTGTCTTTTTTCCCACTTTTTGGCAACATGACTAATGTGGAAATATATTTTGCATGATTTCACGGTATACAATTGCTATCAAATTGCTTCCTTTCTCAATTAATGGGAGAGGGACTAGAGGAAGGGAGAGAATTTGGAACTCAAAATTTTTAAAAATGAATGTTAATTATAAATAATGAATTTTTAAAAATAAAAAGAGAGACCTGGAGAAATAAAGTGACTTTCCCAAGGTCACAGGAAAGTTGCTGAACTATGAACCAAAATTCTTCCAAATATAAAATAAGATAACTGGATTAGATTAACTATTCTATAAGTTCCGGAACCCCTTTGCAATCTTTAAAAAAAAAATAAAATTATATTTTTTTCAAATTACATATAAGGACAATTTTTAACATTTATCTTTTAAAAATTTTGAGTTTCAAATTCTCTCCTTCCCTCCCTAAGACAGCAAGCAATTTGTTATAAGTTGTACATGTGCAATCATGCAAAACATAACCTTTTAAAAATTACTGAGAATCTCTTCCCCCTCTTCCAAAGAGCTTTTGTTTAGGTAGATTAGATCTATCAATATTTCGCATACTAGACATTAAAATGAATACATTTTTCAAATATTTATTTTATTTATTCATTTAAAAATAATAATCATAAAGCTATTATACATTAGCACCATATCTTTTATGAAAAATAACTGTATTCTCCAAAACAAAAAAAATAGCAAAAAGTGATGTTGTTTTACATATTTTTGCAAACCTCTTTAATGTCTGGCTTTGGAGAAGACAGTAGGATTGGCATATCTGCTTCTACATTAAGTCCATTGAGTCATGCTTGGGGTTGAAGTATATAAAGAAAACCTAGCCTCACCAAATGTTGTCAATTGTGTCTGACTCCATGACCCCATAGGTCATAAGTACCATGCCAATCCTGGCCATGGGGTTTTCTTGGAAAAGATACTGGAATACTTTGCCACTTTCTTCTCTAGCGAATTAAAGCAAAGAGAGGTTAAGTGACTTGCCCAGCATCATACACCTAGTAAGTATCTGAGACTGGATTTGAACCCAAGCCTTGTCTGATTCCAGACCTACTTCTCTATTCACTGAGCCACCTAGCTACCTCACATAGGTTAGTTGTTGGGAAAGGGAGGAATATTTTTAATAAACAAATAAATTCAGTATTATTATAAAAATAATTTTAACCTTGAGAATCATCTGAAAGGGTCTCAGAGGTCTGTAGACCACACTTGGAGAACCACTGTGCTAGATGATCTCTAAGGTCCCCTATAGCTCCTAATCCTGGGACATTATTGTCTACAAGACCATCGGTGAGACCAAGGATCAGAAACTTGGTTAGGAAGACTGTCTGAGCCCCCATCCCATTCCCAGTTGATCCTCCCTCCCATTCCTGCTGGTCCTAAATACATAAAACCAGGAACAATTTCTTATTCACCTGTTAACCTTTTTTAAATCTGAAAGTACTCCCTATAAGTGAGAGCTGAATCTTCATTCTGTTACCTCTTATCTCAAGACTGTGTTTGACTATGCCAATGTCTGTCTTATATTGGAGAAAGGTCCATGTTTATTCAACTCTGTACAGTATATGGTATGCCAAAGAGGACCACCTGACAATAATGATGCTAATTGGACCTCTGTATTAATTGCTGATTATTTTACTTTTATGAATTCCCTGGGCTTTTCCCTGGCTGTCTCCTCCTTTCTTTTGCTCATGTTTGTAACTCAAGCACTTAGCATGGTGCCTGGCTTGTAGTGAGTTCTTAATAAATGTTTGTCAACTGACTGTTTAATAGCATTTCGCAAGTTAAAATTTCTTCTCCAAAGCTAGTAAGGTCTGTCCCCAGGTTGCTAGGTGCTAGATGGGTTGGAGGTCCTGCTGTCTCTAATGCCTCCCTCCTGGTCCTCCTCTACAGTCAGGTCATTTTCATCATAAATCCCTGAGAGCTAAGGTCTCAAGTCTGACTTGCTCAGTACCATCCTTGCACTCCTGATGGTTAGTATAGGGTGGGACAAGCAGGAGGTACCCAAATTAGCCACAGACTGGCCAAAGACAGGAAGCTGCTCAGGTTCTCTGTGAGGACATAGGACACTGTGCTGTTCCATCCTTCCTTGCCAAATCCAACTCTGTTCAGACCAATTTAGGACCCAGTCATACTCTACTTTGTTCAGCCTACACTACCCCAACTCAGTCACCTTTAGCCGTGTCCAGCCTCGCTCAGACAAACCTAAACCACACCAGATCAGACCAGACAAGACCAGACCAGCCCAAACCAGATCAGACCAGATCAGATCAAACCAGACCAAACCAGATCAGACCAGGCAGGACCAGACCAGACTAGATCAGACCAGACCAGATTAGATCAGTTCAGATCAGACCAGATCAGCCCAGAATAGCTCCCCTATCACTGATGGTAGGGGATAAATCAGGGTCAGGAGCAGAGTACTTCAAACCTAGCTGTAGAATCAGTAATTTGGTGACTTCCTGATAGGATTCACCAGACAATGACAACCTTTAATGTCCGCTGTGTTATAATCTACTTTATCTTAATACAATCTTTTCCTACTCAACTCCCCAGAGCCCAACTGCTATTTTCAATGGAGGGGTTTTTTTTTTCATGACTTGATACTATGATTACTGTCCTACTCTTAGTCTTTGTAGAAAGGAAATTAATAAGTTTTCCTTAAGTACTTTGACTGGCCCTGAATACCAATCAAGCCTGTAGCTAGGCTTCCCCCTAAGCCAGATTCAATTATCAACCTAGTCCCTGGCTCTCCAATATGCTGGGGGCTTTGTGTCTGTGCTGTGTATGGGGGGAATGACTGGAGACCAAAAGCTGCTGAAAGCCTAGAAGCAGGAGGGGATGAGTCCTCTCTGCCCTGTCCCTGCCTGCTGGCTGGAGCATGAATGTTGGGGATTGAATCTCAGGCCTGGAAGTTAGAGATGGTCTCATCTACTTTTATTTTGCTAATAAGGCCCCAAGAGAGGAAGGGGCCTACCCACAGTAATGGTCAGTGAGTGAGTAACCCAGCACCCAGTAGTGCCCCTTGCAATATATTTGAGCTGGTGATCCAGTTGACAGAGTTCTGAGCCTGGAGTCAGGAGAGTTGAGCTTAAATCCAGCCCCTGACCCTCATGTGCTTACATGCTCCTAAGAAAGTCACTTAACATTTGTCTGCCCCAGTTTCTCCAAATATAAAAATAGAGTAATAATAGCAGGTAACTCCCAAGGTTATTAGGGCAGCTACGTGGTGCCATGGATAGAGAACCAGGTCTGGAATTAGGAAGACCCGAGTTCAAATTCAGTCTCAGATACTTACTATCTGAGTAAGAGTTTTCACCTCAACCCTATTTGCCTCAGTCTTCTCATCTGTAAAATGAACTGGAGAAGGAAATGGCAAGCCAGTTCAGGGTCTCCACCAAGAAAAACCCAAATGGGGTCACCAAGTCAGATATAACTGAACAACGAGAAACCCAGGGCTGTTGTGTGGATCAAATGAGATAACATTTGTAAAGCCCATAAAAGTGCCTGGTACATAGTAGGCTCCTTTTCTCCTTATCCTAAGCCTCTTGGCTGATTTATCCTCTGAAAATAGGTTTCATCTGTTCTTCCATGTGAGTGCCAGGATCTATTTCCTTTACTTTTGTAGCCCAATGAGATGGGTTGAGTCCCAGCTCTACCTCCCAATGGCCGTATGACTTCAGACAAGTCACTCTATTTCTTCATCTATAAAATGGGGATAATTTTACCTACTCTACCAACTTATAAGCTCACAAGATCGTAGATTGAAACCTGAAAGGGACCTTAGAAATCATTGAGTCCAACCCCCTTGTTTTACAGGTGAGGGAACTGAGGCCCACGGAAGTAAGCAACTTGACCAGAGCCATGAGATTATTGTAAGAAAAGTGCTTTTGTGAATAGCTAAAGAGGTATAAATGATTATGGTGTATGTGGTAGGTGTTGGCAAGGTCATTGGACTAAGGTCACGGCTCATCAGTGTGTGGGCCATGTCTGACTTGGCCAGTAGAAAGAGCTCAAGAGAGTTGGGAGTGGTGGGTGGAGGAAGAAAGGGAGACTATCCTGGGTCTGATGTCTGCTTGGGTCTACCCCAATAGAACGTAAGCCAGTCAGTCAGCAAGCATTTATTAATCACTTACTATGTGCTGGGGCAAAATCCCAAAAGCTGACCCACAAAATGTCTTGGCCCCCCAACGAGGGGAGGGAACGAGGGGAGGGATGTTGACAGCAGACCAGCTGAATACCCAAGGCATCACCTCTTGGACACCCACAGGGAAGTCATTAGGAGATGAAACAGAGACTGGGCCCATCCCCTATTAAGATGAAGTATGGGTGGGCTAGGGGGTGGGGTGTGAAGGTTGTAAAGGGGAGGGCACAGGGGAAAAGGCAGACAAGGAGACAACGTTGGGTTTAAGTTTGAATGTAGGACGGATGGACCATTGTTCATTCTAAATAAATTAAACTCATTAATCATTGTAATTAGCAGTGCTTTGTGTCAGGGATATGCTAATCATTAAATTGGGCCATTAACAGGTAGCCATAGTCCTCTCCTTGGGCCAGGTGACCTCTCCAAGCTGACCCTGTCCAGGGAGGCCTGGAGAAAAGTTTCTCTCTATTCCCCAGCTAGGCTCTGCTAAGACAAAGACCATTGCATCTTAAGCCAGAAGACACAGATTCAGATCTGAGTTTTACTGTTTGCTACCATATGACCTTGAGTGTTGAGCATCAACATTCAAGACACTCCAGAACAGACCACGAAATATCGCTCACCCTAGAGAGTTATTAGATCACTAAGGGATAATGCAGTATATACATTTCCACCCTGAACACAAGATGAACATTTTTATTACTAATTTTTATAATTAATATTTTATTATCTTATAATTAATTTTACTAATTGCTTTTATTATAAAGAAGGAATATACATTTTATTAAGCACCCACTGTATACCAGGCACTGTGCCAAGTGCTTTACAAATGTCTCATTTGAGCATCACCACAACCCTGAGAAGTTGGTGCTGTTATCATTCCCATTTTGCAGATGGGAAAACTGAGATAGACTGACAGGAAGTGATTTGCTCAGGGTTGTATGGTGTTTAAGGCTGGATTTGATCTCGGGTCTTCCAAACTCCAGGCCCGGTATTCTGTCCACTCAGCTGCCTCTACAAGAGAAATTTACATCTTTGCAGGAGTTTGATTTCCAGAAATCAGAGGGCATCCATAAAACACTCTTTAGAGAAATTTTTTAAAAATGAGAGAATTGAACTGAACTGTCACTAAAGTCCCTTCCAGTACCAGATATAATAACAATTAAGATTTACATAATGCTTTTAGGT
The DNA here is from genome assembly GCA_028658325.1 of Potorous gilbertii. NCBI lineage: Eukaryota > Metazoa > Chordata > Mammalia > Diprotodontia > Potoroidae > Potorous > Potorous gilbertii. Next base: position 38,153,639 of record CM053771.1, on the reverse strand, counting down.
TTGTGAAAGCACTTTTTATAGAGATCATTTCATCCAAGCAGAGGCTTCCCATAACCTATGAGATATGGCGGATATTATTACGTCCATTGTACAGATGAAGAAACTGAGGTCAGAGAGGCCAGATGGCTTGCTCTCGGTCACAAAGCTAGCAAGCTTCCTGATAACAAGAGCCAGGCAAAAGCAGAATGGAATGCCTTGAGAGGTGGTACCCAACCCTACCCTCCAGGCTGCAATTAGGTGGCACAGTAGATAGAGCACTGACCCTGAAGTTAGGAGGATCTGAGTTCAAATCTGGCCTCAGATCTGGTAAGGACTGTATGTGTGCTGAGGTTCCTTCAACTCTCAGATTTTGTGGTTTTATAATTCTAAATAGTGTACACATCCTACTTCTCCTCTATCCTGAATTGCAGATGGTATTGTCCTGCCCTGTTGGTGATAAGGTGGATGCCAGCAGCAGGAGGACAGGGTCTGTGCCTTCTGCATTTGACCCCTCTGCTTGTTACAGCTTCACACACACACACACATACACACACACACACACGTACTCTTTGTATGTCCTTTTTAAAAACATATTTTGAAATTGCATTTACCCACATACATGTTGTTTTACACACACACGCACACACACACAAATAGAATGCATGTTCCTTGAGGTAGGACCTGATTTTTTGTCTTGGCATCACCAGCACCTAACACATTGGCTGGTACAGAAGGTGTTTCACAAATGCTTGTGGAACAGATCTGAATCGGATTCTACATTCATCCCTCTCTGACCCTTGGCCCTTCTGACTTCCTGTCTTCAAATCTAATGGAGCCTAGTCTATAATTAAGTGTTTTGACCTTACAGATCATTCGCCATGCCCCAGATTTCCTTGGAAAAGGTGCCTCCAGAGCCAGGAGGCCTCTTGATCTCCGGAGAGGAGGAACCTGCCCTGGTCTAGGGGACCAGATTTATCTCTGAGTTCCATGACCTATTCTCATGTTGGGCACTCCCTCTGGTGGACAAAGACCAGCCCAGCAGTAGGGATAGAAAACTTTCTGGTTCTTTTCTGCTTATCAGCAGCACTTAGAGGAAAATCGATCCTGGAGCCATCAGAAGATAAGGACAGAAACCTCCGAGGAGCATGGGACGAGGGAAAGTGGAGCAATTCTGAGAAACAGCCTGCCACAAGCCTCTTGGAGTGCTGGCCCAGTCAAGGAGGGCCTAAGACCTGATACCTAGGAGCAGGACTAAAGACACCACCCCCCCCCTCCCAAATCCCCTTGTATCAACTCTTTGCATACAGATATAAATACAGTGGCAATTCCAGCTAGACTGTAAGTTTTCTGAGTGCAGAACTGTTCACTACTGCCTTCATCTCTCCAGGGTCTGGCATGAGGCCTACTTAATATATATGTTCATTGATTGACTGGAAAAAGGACTAGTGTTGGAGCGGAGAGAGGCCTACATTAAATCCCACCTCTGACCAAGATGAAGTCTTCTCTGAACCTCTTGACTCATCTTTAAAATGGAAGTATTCATACCTATGGTACCCTCCTGAGATTTTGCTGTAGGTCATATCTGACTCTCTGGGATACCATTTGAGATTTGGCAAAGATATTGGAATGGTTTGTCATTTCCTTCTCCAGATGAGGAAACTGAGGCAAACAGGGTAAAGTGACTTGCCTAGGGTCACACAGCTAGTAAGTGTTTAAGGCTGGATTTGAATTCAGGTATTCCTGACTCCAGCACTGGTGCTCTATCCACTGTGCCACCTAGCTACCCTCCTGGGAAGGCAGGCAATAATTCAGGAGAAGGCGTTAGTCAATTTGTTCTCAACCAAGGAGCTGGTGATACCTTCACCTCATCCCCAAGGATCAAGTAAGATTTTATATATATAAAAGCTTTGTGAACTGTGTGTATATAAATGCCAGCTACTATTAATCTAAACTTTGTCTCTGTACACAGGGGCTTTATAATAAATGTTTGGTAGGAGCACAGGAAAAAGGGCAGCTAGGTGGCACAGGATATGAAGTCAGGAAGAATTGAGTTTAAATCTGATTTCAGACACTTAATAGCTGTGTGACCCTGGGCAAGTCATTTCACCTTGTTTGCCTCAGTTTCCCTGGTCTGTAAAATGAGCTAGAGAAGGAAATGGTTAACCACTTGCATTATCTCTGTCAAGAAAACCCCACATGGGGTCACAAAGAGTCAGACACAACTGAAATGAATGAATAACAACGACAGCACAGGAATTTACCTGCCCCATCGTTCTGGCCCCAGTGGTAAGGCTACAGCCAGGAGGCTCCCTGGGGAGGTCAAGAAAAGGCAGCCTAAGACCCAGGAGGGCTGGCTGCCAGCCCCAGCTCCTTCTGATTAGGGCAGTCTTGGATCCTTCATGAAAGTTAAGCCCCCATGCCACATCCCTACCTCACTGCTGAGTCTGAGGAGGCCTAACACCCTTCCAGCATCTAGCAAACAAAACCTCCCACATACAAGTCAATGGTAAAAGTCCTCCTGGGATCCGCCTTCTTGTTCTGCATCCTGTCCTCCCCAGCCCCGGCAGCCAGAAACAGGCTTCATTCTGGTTCCTGCATCCTCCTTGGGTAAGGACAGGGGAGAAAGAAGGAAATTGAAAACTCTTTCCATTTGTCAGGAAGGCTGCCGCTGCTAGGCTGAAATCTCCAAGCCTGGGGTCCCAGTCTATCAACTCACCAGCCATCAGTAGCTCCTAACATATTCTGGTAATTATATACATTTAGGATGGAGGCCTTTGGGGCTCCCAGGCAAAGGGGGAGTGGTAAAGGGAGTTCAGGGGAGCGAGGAAATATTTTCTGCTGCTCTCTTCCTGGTTGGGGGAGGGGGACAATCAGGGTAGAAGAAGGGAGCAATGGAGGTCTGAGTTCCTGGCTTCTACCCAGTGGCCTGGCTTCCTTGAACACACCCAGTGGGATAAGGGGAGGGGTTTTCTCCCCAGTTATAACCTGAGTTCAAATCCAACTTCAGACTCTTTCTAGCTGTATGACCCTGGGCAAGTCTCTTCACCCTGTTTGCCTCAGTTTCCTTATCCATAAAATGAGCTGGAGAAGGAAATGGCAAACCACTCCAGTATCTTTGCCAAGAAAATCCCAAATGGGGTCACGAAGAGTGGGACACAACTGAACAGAGGTTCTAAATCTGGTTCTAAATCTCGTGTCCATTCAGGAGATCCATTAATTTGGATGGAAACAATAAATTATCTTTATTTTCACTAACCTCTAGCTAAAGCTGAGCATTTTCCTCCATTATGAATGTGAGATTCTAAGAGAGATCCCTCAGCTTCACCAGACCACCAAAGGGGTCCATGACTCACAAAAGGGTAAAAATCCCTAGCTTAGAATGGCATCTGGACCTCTGGGCTCTAGCTGTGGGGGATGTGTGTGTGCCCATCTACAGCATGATCTTTCCAGTTAGACCAGGAGCCCCTTGAGGGCAGAGAACCTGTCATTTTTCCTCTGTGCTCCTAAACAACTCATTATCATAATCAATATGTATTTAGCACTTCAAGTCTTCCAAAATATTTTTCAAACATGCTTAGAATGTTAAGGATAAGGATGATGTTTTTGTCTCTGGGGGCCATGATGGGAAAGCAACAAGATGAAAAATGGTCTCTGATTCATGTCATGGGATGATCAGTTTGAAAGAACTAGGAATGTTGACCCTAGAGGAGACTTGGGGAGAACAAGTCCCCACCAGAAAGGCTGTCCCAGGGCAGAGGGATTGGCTGTACTCTGCTTGGCCCCTGATGGAAGAACCATGAGCTAAGGATAAATCCAAGAGGCAGATTTAGATTGGATATCCTCACAATTAGGGTCACCACAAAGGAGAGGATCACTGCAGAGGAGGTGGCCTCCCTCTTACTGGCCATCTTCAAGGGAAGGCTGGAGATTCATTTTTCCTTTACTTTGTAGAGAGGAAGTTTGTTCAGACATGGATTGCTATGCCCTTTCAAGTCTTTTACAACTCTGACATTCTATGATTTTGTCATCTGAGACTTGGGGGGAGGGGAGGAGGAGTATGCTGAAACCAGGATCACTTAGAAAGGAAAAAAAGGATTCAAGGAAGGAAGTGGGGAGGAAGGGATAGAGGAAGGAAAGGAAAGGAGAAATGGAGAAGGAAGGAATGAAGCAAGCAAGGAAGGAAGGAAAGAAGGAAGGATGAATGGAAGGCAGGGAGGGAGGAGGGAAGGAGGAAAGGAGGGAAAATGCCAGGTGCCTCACTATGAATATATTATACAAAAAGCAAGAGAGTTACTGCCCTTAAGAAGTTTATATTCTAAAAGAGGCAGACAACACATATATAGTGGGGCAGGAGGAAGGAGTGGGGCTAGTTATGAGAATAGTGAAGGAAATAGGGCAATTGACTGACGATCCTTTTTAGGAATATTAGGGTTGATTTGACAATTGGAACGTAAGGTGAAAAGGCTAGGGAAGAAGGAAGGAGGAGGGCTGAAAACATGCACATAAGCCTAGCAGGAAGGTGGCCAGAAGCATCCTGGCAGTTCTGGGCTGGGCCAGACAGGTGGTCTCTCCCCAGTCAATGTCAGGTCCTGGTCCAAGGCAAAAGAGGAGGGTGGAGAATGGCAGCATAATGGGGCGATGGTCAAAGAAGTGGGAGGAGAGGTGTGGTGATCTGGGGGAGGACATTCCAAGCCCCCACCTGACTGCTGCCTTAGCACAAGGCTTTTCACAATTTGTTGTTGCTCTGAACCTGAGATTTTGCTGATGTAGGGGACTCCCAAGCCCCTAGGTGAATAGTGGACCGTGGAATCAAGAGGTTTCGAGTTCAAACCTAATCTCAGACACTTACTTTACTAGCTGTGTGTCCCTGGGCAATTCACTTCATCCTATTTGCCTCCATTTCCCTATCTATAAAATGAACTGGAGAAGGAAATGGCAAGCCACCCAGTATCTTTGCCAAGAAAACCCCAAATGGGGTCAAGAAGAGTTGGACATGACTGAAAAATAACTCAAAAACAGCAAAAGGCAGATGAGCAACTATTCTACAACTTATAGTATCAGAGAGGTTGTGGTTTGCCCAGGGCAACAGCCAGTATGGGCTTGAGGCAGGACTTGTGCCCAAGTCTTCTCACCTCTGAGGCCTAGTGACTGTTCACTATACCAAGCTCCTTCTTACCTTGAAGATAGTATGTACTTAATAAATACTTGTTGAATGAATGGATGAGTGAGTGAATGAACAAATGAATGAATAAACAAATGAAGGGATGGATGAATAAATGAATGAAGACTGCTACATTGTCCTAAGGTCAGGTCAAATGGATTTCCATTTTCCCTCTGCCATTTTCCATCAGCAGTTCTGCTTGACTTCCATTCCACGGAGCATCATGCCCCATTCAGGGTTAAGCTGATCACCAGAAATCTCCTCACCATGAAGAATAACTCAGATCTGGATATTCTATACTTTCTCAGCTCACCCTCAGTTGTGTCTTCCTTCTGATTGCCAGACTGGAGAGCCAAGCATTAAATGCCTCCCAAAGCTTTCTATTCTCCATCAACGGCTCGGCATGGCTTTAATTCCAACTCCAAGGACACCATGAGGAACACTGTGACCCCTCATCAAGTCCTCTCCTGCTGACCTTACTCCTACATCCCCTCACTTTTTCACTTACTTTTGTGTGCAATCCTTGAGAGCAGGAACTGTCTCTCTTTTTCTTATTTGTATCACTAGCACTTAGCAATGTGACTACCTGGTCCATAGTGGGCACCTAATAAATATTGATGGAATTGAAACTGAGGTCTCTTTCTCACTGAAGACTGAGGTTTTCCTATGCCCTAGTTCCTCTCCTTTTCCTATGAACCAGGTTCTTTTTACTTGGAGTGTACAGCAGAGAATATCCACACAGTCAAAGAGAAGAGAGGAGAAAGTTGGGGCACCCCCTGCTTTATCCCTCTTTTTCCTACTTTCATTAATTTGTTAGTTAATAAACATTTATTTAGGGCTTTCCTAGAGACAGTTACTGTGCTAAGGACTGGGGATACAGAGAAAGGAGGGGAATACTCCCTGCCTTCAAGGAGCTGAGAGACAATAAGTCAAGACAAGATATATACAGGATTAATTGGAGATAATCCCCATTGGGATGCCTTAAATTTGAAAGGTAAAGTCAAGGGAAATGCCTCTCTAGAGTTACCCACCTGAAAAGCAATATGTCTATGAAAAAGTCTTTGAGGAATGCCAGCTATATGCTCCTAGGGCCCTAGACATTCCAATATCACACCTCTTACTGTAGCCTTATGGGAAGATCATTGGACTCAGAAAGCCTGGGTTTCAACCTCAGTTCTGATGTTTACTGTGTGACCTTTCCCTGTGTGAGCTTCAATCTCCTCTTGTAACATATGGGGCCAATAATACCTATAATAAATCCATAGCTCATCGGACCAGGGAGTAGAAAACTGGAAGGCATTTTAAATAATGCCTTCATTTTACAGAAAAGGAAGAGATGGGAATAAGGCTTCCCAAGGGAAGCAGGTCATCTCCTCCCAGTTTTCTTATCTGGATGACTAGATTTTTTGGCCTTATAGAGTTCTCAAAAGATTATCCTGTTTGTACTGTAGGATAGGATCAAATTACCCTTTGACCTTCTGACTGTAACTTCCCCATTCTCTAACAGATGTAACTCCCAAAATCTAACCTCCAACCCTCTCATTACTACTGTTGATCATAGGGGACAAGGGGATGAAGTGATGAGTGTCCCTGGTGCTCCTTGTGCTGGATACACACAGGTCCATACATCAATGAGCCCTGCAACCTTTCTATGAAATGTCTTAGTTCAAAGAGAGTAAATGATTAACCCAGGTTCACACAGCTAATACATATCAGAGGTAGGAATTAAAACTAGGTTTTCCTAGTTCCAAACCCAGCACTCTATCTACTAGGCAACACCACCTCTTAAGTTACATGAAAACATCTTCTTGTTGTCAAGTTGTCTCTGTCATGTTTGCATTTGGTTTGGTGTTTTTGGCAAAGATACTGGAGTGGTTTGCCACCTCCTTCTCATTTTCCAGATGAGGAAACTGAGGCAAACAGGATGAAGTGATTTGCTTAGGGTCACACAGCTAGTAAGAGTCTGAGGCCGGATTTGAGCACAGCAAGATAAGTCTTCCTGATTCCCACCTCAGTGCTCTATCTACTGTACTACCTAGCTGCCCTAAGAAACTATTAATTAGTCTCTAATTGAGAAGAAAAGGTTAGCAACCAGAAAAGAGGAAGCTGCCAACTGTGTAGTATTTACATAAATTTAAAGAGAGGAGAGAACTCAAAGACTAGAGTAGGTAAAGAATTGATAGTCGGGATAATCAAAGGGAGGAAAGGAGTAGGATGAGCAAAGCCCCAGGTCAGGAGATGAACACACTGTATGGGAAACAGTGAGGAAAATGGAGCTGAAGGTGCAGCCTGGGGGGGGAAGTAGTAGCTAAGGATGGCTAGGTAGGATGGGAGCACACAGTGGAGAGTCTTAAACTTTAGGTAATGCTTGGGCTCCATGCTATAGGCAAGAAAGAACTACCTAAGAGGGCACAAATGGTACAGTGGATAGACCAGACTGGTGCCAGGAAAGACCTGAATTTGAATCCTGCCTCATACATTTACTAAAGTGACTTTGAGCAAGTGTATTAACCTCCACCAGACTCAGTTTACTCATCTGTAAAATGAAAGGATCAAATTCAATGACCTCTAAGATCCCTTACAGCTCTGAATATGTGCTATTATCACCTAGTGATGCTTCATAAACAAGTGGATGAAACTGGGGCTTGAAGAAAATGAGTCTGGTATGCAAAATCGAGAGGAGTAGGAAAGTCAAGAGTCTCTGAGGTCAACTACAAGTGGATGCCATGATCTAAATCCAGACATGAGGCAATGAGAGCCTCCATGAGGATCAGAGGCATGAGAATGGAAAAGAAAGCAGGAAAATCAGAGACATTTTAAAGAAATGAAAGAATGATGTTAGAGAAAGATACAGATGCTCAAAGCTCTATAGAGTGTGATTATGGAGTAATCAATCATTCAGCAAGCATTTACTAAGCATCTACTAAGTGTCAGGCACTATTTTAGACACAGGATACAAAGAAAAAAAAAGAAACATGCTCTGCCTTCACAAAGTGTACATTATAAAGAAGGAAATAAGGACAAAAATTCATGCAGAACAAATATAAAAAGGAGAAAGAATTAAAAACAGAAGTAATTTAAAATAATTAAAAACCAAGTGGTTTGAGAAGGAAAGTTCTTCCATTTATTAAGTTATCTACTATGTGTTAGGCACTATACTGAGCACGGGGGAGACAGATCAAAAAATGAAATAATCCCTGCCTTCAAGGAGCTTATGTTCTAATGGTGAAATCAGTGTGTGAGTATGTATATATGTGTGTGTATACGTCTGTATATACATAATAAATATAAAGTGAATAAATATAGATAAATGCAAAGGAATGAACTGAAAGGCAATTTGAGAGGGAAGACACTAGCCCTTCCAAGATACTTAGCCTGAGAAATCACAGACAGAAATTGAATAGTCAGGAAAAAGAGCCATGGTTAGTCCATCGATGACCTCCCCCTACATACCCCACCCCTGGAGATTTCCCCCCAAAGACTTCTCATTTTCTTATTTGAGGACAGGGAAGATGAAATAGTCAGGATGAAAAACATGCCTCTTTCTCCCCTCTCCAGGCTCCCATTTCTTTTTCTTTTTTGTCTCAAAGATATCTTCCAAGGAGACATTCCATCCCTCCACCTTATCCTGCCCACCTCCCCCAGCCATCTATAAGCAGCAATAGGACAGAAACAAGACATTTATTGAGATCACTTCTCCCCAGGGCTTCTTAATAGAAGAGAGTGCTATTTGGTTTACCTTCCTAGTGAATGTTGGCTCACAAGCATCCCCTCTAAATCCTTTCATTGCATTTTTAATGTGTTCTCTCTGGAACACAGCAGCTGCTCCATTCCCATTGGAGGGCAGGAACAAGAACAGGGGAAAAAACCATACTCCAGAGCTCCCGGAGCTTCCTGGAAAGCCCATAAAGAAGCTTGGTACAATTCTCTAATTTTCAGAGATGGTGATTTATGAAAGCGTCCATCCCCCAGCCTAAATTTACTTCCTAGGACTTCAGCCATCATTGATGTAAAACTAATGAAAGGTTTATGAGTTACTGAGCTCCAGATACTATTGATAAACTCCTTTTCATGCGGCTGTTACATCTCATCATCCTTGCAGTCGTTATGTACCTTTGAAGCATGGAGGGAACCTCAAAGGTGGATCATTTTAATATCTCCCTTCTGAAGATTAATGTCTGGTTAGGCTGCCTCTTCAGGTACATCTCTTCTCTCTTCCAAGTCCTGCCAGAAAGCATCATATTAAGAGAGAGGGGAGGGAAGGAGCCTTGAATCTCTCCAAATTTGGCTAAGAAAACCTTTCAGACCCTGGGAGGCAAACACAGTCCATCTCTCTGCTTTGCCTCCAGGTAGGACTGAACTTGAAGTATCCTGTAAGGTCATCTCCACCCCCTTTCTCAAACATTCCCAGAGAAGAAATTTCTCCAGCCTCCATAGGTGATGAATTCCAGTGCTTCTTGACCCAGCCTCAACTCTCTCCGTCCCTGACATGGCCGCCAAAATGATTTTTCTAAAGCACAAATCTGACGTCACCCAACTCAATAAAACCCGGTGGTTCCCTATTACCTTTTGGATCACAGATTTAGAACCAGAAGGGACACTGATTAAAGGCCATCTGGCCCAGCTTTCCCTTTTTATAGTCACATACACGCTCCTCTGTCTGGCACTTAAAGCACCATACAAAGTGGTACCTTCCTGCTTTTCCAATCCCCCTAATTCTTCCCTCCTTTCTATGTACTGTACAATCCAGTCACACTGGCTTCTTTGCTGCTCATCATAAACCATACCCCACCCCCATGCCTTTGAACTGGTGGTCCCCTATGCCCTGGATGCCTTCCTTCATTACCTCTATCTCTTGAAATCCCTGACTTCCTTCAAAGCTCAGCTCAGGCACTACCTTTAATGGCCTTTCCTGACTTCCTTCCACCCCCATCCCCTAGTGTCTTCCATTCCAAAAGTGCCTTGTATTCATTTGGCAAATAGTCTTTGTATGTGCATAAATGTGCATGCTCTCTCTCCTGTCAGAATTAATACATGTTCCTTGAGGAGAGGAATTGGTTCCCTTTTGTCTTTGTATATCAAGAGTTTAGCACATGGTAAGTACTTAATAGGGTGCAGTGGATAGAATGCTGAGCCTGGAGTCAGGAAGACTTGAGTTCAAATCTGGTTCCAGATACTTCCTAGCTGTGTGATCCCCGGCAAATCATTTCACCCTGTTTGCCTCAGTTTCCTTATCTGTAAAATGAGCTGGAGAAGGAAACGGCAAACCATTCCAGCACCTTTGCCAAGAAAACCCCAAATGGGGTCATGAGGAGTCAGACCTTGCATGATTAATTGATGACTCTAATTTTGGCTCAGTTCTTACATTCTGCCTTCCTGGTGTTTAACCTGAATCTTTTACTATTTGCCTACTATGTGCCAGGTCCTGTGCAAAGCACTGGGGATACAGAGACGGAAGAGAAACAGGCCCTGATCTCAAGAAGCTTTGATTCTATTGTGGAACAACCAGGCCCAAGGATACATATCTTTGAAAAGCATCGGGTACATAATGCACTGGGGTGGGAAGGGGCAGATGAGCAGAGTTGGAGGGCATTTTTTCCCTTCACTTGGATGATGTTTAAATTATTCTTTCTAGAGAGGTGTCCCAGGGGGAAAAAGTGTAGTCATGATGATATGAGGTACAATGAGAAGTATGTTGACTCTGAACTCAAAGATCCTAGGTTCAAATCCTGCCTCTCACTTTCACTATCTGTACGACCTTGGATGAGTTATTTAACCACCCTGGGCCTCAGTTTCCTCATCTGTAAAAATGAAAAGGTTGGACTCAATGACCTCCAAGGTTCTTCCCAGCTCTAGATCACTGATCAGGTGACAGTGACTTCCATATGCTACACAAAGGACTTTTAGGCACCTCTGCCACCAAGCTGAGCCCCTCTCCTTGTTACCAAGAGTAGGCAAGGGGCATTCTGGACAATAGACTTCAAATGACTTAGGCCAGGGAGGTTCTGGACGTGGAAGGACTCTCTGGGCCACTGGCTAAAAGTCACCTGGGTTGTCAGATCTGTCAAATAGAGAGATCTCTCTCTGCTGCTTCAGAGACAGGCACTGCAGAGCGTGGGGTATTGGAGACTTTTTAGATTTTACTCCATTTCCTCTTTAATCTTTTCTTTTTTGGTCTGTCTTTGGCTCATGGGTTTTAGCATGCACTGCAGAGTTTCTAGTGATAAGCCCACAACAAGGAGTGGTAAATCTCTCCTGTTTTCCCCCATTGGCAAGAGCAGAATAGGAAATTACCCAAGTGAGAAGGCAAATCATGCCTTGACTTTTGAGCTCAAAAGGAATATGATGTTTGAGGGGAGTTATTTGTAAGAGATGAAGGAGACTCACCCTCATCAGCAGCATTTGGGTCAGCCCCACAAAAAAGCAAACAAGGCTGAAATTCAAGGTAAAATGCCCAACCCTGAGGTTCTTACCTTCTTTATGTCATGGACCCTCTGGCAGGCAAGGGAAGCCTACAGACCCATTTTAGAGTAATTTTTTTGAAGGAAATCAGGGTTAAGTGACTTGACATGGAACACCCAACCAGTAAGTAAGTGTGAAGTCAAATTTTAATTCAGGTCCTCCAGACTCCAGGGCTGGTGCTCTATCCATGCACCACCTAACTGCCTCCTGAGTAATATTTTATATGCTTGAAATGAAATGTATATGATTAAAAAGAAACTAATTATATCAAAATTCAGCTGTTAATTTTTTTTAAGTTCATCAACCTCAGGTTAAGATCTCCTACCCTCCCCAGACCCAAAGACAGCTGGCCACATCTCCCAGAGGGCAGGATATTAGGGACAAATTCTAGGGACCCAGGCTGCAGCTGCCTCTCTACACTAGGCCTGTGGGTAAAGAGCTTGCTGCTGATCTCTTTGAGAGGACTCCAAAGTGAAGTGGAAACTTCCAATTATCCTATAGGCCAAACAGTCTCCACCACCATTCCCCAACAAAAATAAAAACTCCTGCACAGAAATAAGGAGCATCTCCTCATTTCTGTTTGACGTATCATTGCCTTGGCCTCATGAAGTTGGAAGCTGGATAAATGAGCCTGGGGCTGGAGGAAGAGAAAATCTTTCAAGGAATAGACTCAGAGCCAACCAGCCTGCCCTCCACCTTTGCAGTGGTCATCACCTTGATTCAGCATTTGTGATTGTACAGAGCGACAGCAGAGGATGGGGGAATCAGAAGAGAGGGACGGGGCAAGCAAGGTGGATAGTAGTGATGAGCCCCTCTTTGTTGGTCTGCTAAACAGTGACTCATTCCTTGTAGATTCCCCAGAATCCCTTCCTCAAGATTCATATGGCATGTCCCTGGTCTCCTCAAAAACTCCAGGATCAGTCTCCCCCTACAAACACACACTCTTTCTTTCTCTCGGTCTCTCTGTTTCTCTGTCTCTCTCTCTGTCCCTCTCTCTCTGTCTGTCTGTCTCTCTGTCTGTCTGTTGCTCTCTCTGTCTCTCTCTCTCTCTGTCTGTCTCTCTCTGTGTCTCTGTCTCTCTGATTCTGTCTCTTTCTCTCTCTCTCTCTCTCTCTCTCTCTCTCTCTCTCTCTCTCTGTCTCTCTCTCTCTCCCTGTGTCTCTCTCTCTCTCTTTCTCATACACATATCCCTAGAATATACCCCTCAGCCACCTCTGGGATATCCAGAAACATTCCCAACCCATCACAACACTAAAGAAAACCCTCTTTCATCATCTTTGCACACTCTTTGCCTTCTCAGATACCCCAGCAAGTCTATGCAAAGCCACGATACATGCATCTCCCACAGAGATTTTCTCCCTGCCAGATTGACTTCCCCATTCTTCCAGAGTTTGCTATGGTCCCAGCTACTTACTGAGTTATGCCAGGTGAGATTGGGCAACTCACATGACCCCTCTGGGCTTCAGTCTCCTCTGCAAACTGAGAGGATTGGATTTACTGACTTCTGAGGCTCCTAACCATTAACAGTCTATGATCCAGACATAGCCACTGTGTCACTAGGGATGTTTCACCTGCAGAAGAGAAGACTGGAATAGGGGTGGGGGGCAATGTGGCTGATATTTTCAAATATCTGAAAAACTGCATGGGGAAGGTGCAATAAATATGCTGAACCTGCTTGGCCCCAGAGGGCAAAACCAGGAGCCCTGGTTGGAAGTTGCAAAGAGGTGAGTTTAGGCTCAACATAAAGAAAAATGTAGAGCTATTATTTATAGCTTAAGAATATTTAGAGTTATTATTATTTAGTGGCTCTCAAAAGTGGGGGGGCTGCCTTAGGAGGTCCTGGGACCAGAGACAGAAGTTTAGAGCTGGTAGGGACCCTAGAGGCTAATCCTCTTATTTTAATTATAAAGAAACTGAGGCATAAATAAGTGCAACTAGTCAATGTGAACCTGGGTCTTCCTGACTCCAAATCTAGCTTGCTCTCTGATATGCCCTGTTCTCATCTGCCCATTACCATTCTAGACAGGGATCAGACCTCATTTATCAGCTAGACTAAATGATCTCTGGGGTTCCTTGCAACCTTTAAAAGCAATGAGAATCTAGAGCTAGAAATGACCTTGAAGATCTCCTCATTTTAAAGAGAAGCAACTGAGGGGAAGGGGCTTGCCCAAGGTAGTACAGTTTAGAAGTAACAAATCCACAGATGGGGAGTGAGGAGGGGAAGAAGATGGCTCAGTCAGCCAGTGTGAAAGCTGCTCCAACTTTATACACCTGCCATCAATACCAGAGCCCCTCCCCAGGTCTGCCAACGCCCAGATCATGATGTGCCCCTTTCCCACAGGTCCCTCATGCTCAGTGTCATTTAAGGTCACTAAGTGCTAGCATTTATATAACATTTTAAGGTTTGAAAAAAAAATGTTTTACATGTATCATCTCATTTCACCCTCATGAAAACCCTGGGAGGTAATAAAAGCCATCATGATTGATGATAATGACCGTAACAGCTATCATTTATACGGTGCCTACTATGTGCCAGCCAACTGTGTAAGCAATTGACAAGTATGATCTCAGCTGATGCTCACAACAACTCTGCAAGGTAGCTGCTCTCATTATCTCCATTTTCCAGATGAGGAAATTAAATCTAAGAGACTTGCCCAAGGTCACACAGCTAGTGTATGTCCGTGGCAAGATTTGCACTCAAATCTTCCTAAATCCAAATCCAGTGGTCTATCTTCTAGCTGCCTAGGTGATTTCCTGTCCCTTTCTAGGCTTCCTTTGTCAGTCAATCAACAGTCAACACGTATTTATTAAGAACTGGAAATACAAATAGCAGCAGGAAAATAGTCTGTACCCTTGAGGGGAGGGAGATTCCCACGTGAACTAGAAAGGAGATTAGAAGACATCCAGTGCAACCTTCTCACTTTACAGAAGTGGAAACTGAGCCCCAGAAAGGGGAAGAGACTTGTCCAAGGTCACACAACTGACCAGTGCCATAGCTGAAATTAGATCCCAGGTCTGCTAACTATTAAGCCAGTGTTCCCTCATTACATTTATACTCTGGTTTTGCTAGAATGTCAGTATTGCAGTTGATGATCAGGGTGGGGAGAAAGAAATACATAGAACAGGGAGTCCTTCCACTATTGGGGACATCCCGGGTCATGCTCCTCCGCTGGGAAAGCCTTGCTGAGAAGGAAGAATTGTTGGCTGTCAGAGGCTCGAGGAGGCAGATGCTCTGATTTTATGGATAGCTTGGGGTTTAATAGCCCATCCATTCCCACAATACTACTCTGGCCAGCTAAGTGCCTTCTAGGAAAACAGCAGGTAGAAAAGAGCTGATTTCAACTAGAAATCAGCAGGACACCAACACAGACTGAGTGGGAAAGGGGGACATTTGGGGCTAAGAGGGTTTTCAGCACCCTTCAGATGACACCCCACGGGTGGCCACCTACTTTGCTAACATAGATGCCCAAATACCAAAGACAGTAAGGTTCTTGCTGCCAGCCAGTTCCAAGCATGGATACCCCAGGCAGCCCCTCACTTTACCCACACTTTACTTCAAGATTCTGCTGAGGGGACAGCCACTGTGGCTCACATTGGTGGCCAAGAGCATTCTGCAAAAGGCAAACTAGCTCCCCATACTGGTTGGGGTCTTCAGTCTCATATCTGCCTGGCAAGGGTCTGAGTCAGCCTAGTCCTTGCCTGTCCCTCTGGATCTGCAGTCTGTAATTGGAATTCTAAGCAGCACCTGAAGACAATTTTATCACACTCTGTATAATGTGTAAATACCATTAAGTTAGACAGATTTTCTCATTAATTCTCAGTCCCAGTGACAGACCAGGAATTAACACAATTGATTTTTCAGTCCCTACTCATTATCAATCATCCCCCAGAACTTAGTCACATTTCATCTGTTCCACCTGGGCCCCAACATCTATTTGGAGGCTTCAACATATATTAAACTAATAAGGAGCAATGGGCAACTGCTTTGTCAGCCCCTGGCAACTCCAGTGGGGATGTGCAAAGAAAGAAATCCTAGCCTGAAATGTGATCAAGAAGATTGCTAGGTTGAAAGCCCTAAACAAAACTCTTCATGGTTCCCTGCCCCAGAATGCTGGGATTGCCCAATGTGTGCTCAAGAAAGGAGACACCTCTAACCAATCAGGGGATGGGTTTCCAGACCTTCTTCCAATTAGGATCTGTCCAGCCAAGAGGTAATGGATCTCAAGGACAGCTTATATCCACTGGGGTGATGGTCAACAAGACTGGGAAAAGGAACAACTCACCACACAGCCCTAATGACAACAGATCATTTCTCTGTGCTAATGCAAGGGAAAAGGGGAGGCACAGATTGGGGAATCTTAGCAAATTCTAAAGAATACTGCAGCCTGATCTCTCTCTGCCACTCAGAATATTTCTGAGCTATTTCTGCCCAAGGTAGGTCAATGTGTACTCAGAGGCTGCTAACTCATCTCAATATTAACTTGAGCAAACAAAATGAGCATAGTATATCCTCTGCAAATATATACATATATACACATAGACACATACATGTACATGTATAGAATATATTACATATGCAAATATAAATTATTTTGGATTATCTACTGTTTTAGATATCTGTCCCACAATCTCTCTCATTAACACAGATAACTCCAGATTAATTATTAGACACAATCACAGGGCATGGAATGTATGTCAATATAGGACAGTGAATGAATGAATAAATGAAAAAGCATCTATGTGCTTGCTGTGTGCCAAGCCTTGTGCTAGGCTCTGGGGATACAGAATACATACACACACACACACACACACACACACACACACACACACACACACACACCAAAAACAGACCCTACTCCCAAAAAGCTTGCCTTCCAGTAGGGAGAGGCAGTATGTACAGAAGGGGTAGTCCTGGAGGGATGGTTTCCATTAGAAAGTTATAAAGATGGTAAGTAGACCAAGGGGTAGGGCTGTGTGGTAGACCAAGAGGGGAGTAAATTAACATAAACTTTCATAGCACTGATTCAATTATGGTTCCATAACTGGAAAAGATGGAGAAGGAAAAAAAGAATAAAGGGAGTTGATGAGACGTCAGAGAATAAAGTAAGCACAACTGGAACCATCCACATTGAGCGGGCCATGGGTCATGTTGGGCACTCACCAATGAGTGGAGGGAGAGGGGAAGCTGCTGCAACTGTGCTATCCAGATAGTGGATAGTAAAGTCTGGAAGATTCATCTTCCTGATTCAAATCTGGCATCAGAGACTTACTAGTTGTGTGACTCTGGGCAAGTCACTTCACCCTCTTTGCCTCAGTTTCCTCATCTGTAAAATGAGCTGGAGAAGGGAATGACAAGTCACTGCAGTGTCTCTGCCAAAAAAAACCCTAAACAGAGTCATGAAGAGTCAGACACTACCGACCAACAGCAACAAAAGTCAGAGAGGACCACAGGTCAGGCATTTGGGACATCTTGGGGTAGTAGAAAGAGCACTGAGTTTACTCTGAGAGGTTATACTTTGGCTCTACCATTTATCACCTATGTTACATTAGGCAGGCACGGGGAACCTGTGGCCTCAAAAATCACATGTGATCTTCTGGGTCCTTTGGTTCAGCCTTCTTTTTTTTATAGATTTTTAAAACTAATTAATTTTTAGTTTTCAACATTCACTTCCATGAGATTTTGAGTTCCAAATTTTCTCTCCATCTCTCCCCTCTGCCCACCCCAAGACAGATTGTATGGTCTGATTACTCCTTGTCCCAATTTTCCCTCCATTCTCTCATACCTCGTCTTTCTCTTATCCCCATCCCTTATATTTTCTTGTAGGGCAAGATAAATTTCTATACCCCATTGCCTGTATGTCTTATTTTCCAGTTGCATGTAAAAACAATTTTTAATATTTGTTTTTAAAACTTTGAGTTCCAACTTCTCTCCCTTCCTCCCTCCACATCCACCCCCATTGAGAAGGCAAGCAATTCAATATAGGTTATATAGGTGCAGTCATGAAAACCACTTCCATAACAGTCACGTTGTGAAAGACTAACTATATTTCCCTCCATCCTATCCTGCCCATTGATTCTACTCTCTCTTTTGACCCCATCCCTCCTCAAAAGTGTTTACTTCTCTCCCTCCTCCCATTTGCCCTCCCTTCTATCATTCCCCCACCCTCCTCTTAACTCCTTTTCCCCTACTTTTCTGTGGTGTAAGATAAATTTTCATACCAAATTGAGTGTGCATGTTATTCCCCGCTTAAGCCAAATTCAATGACAGTAAGGTTCACTCTTTATCTCTTATGTCCTCCCTCTTCCTCTCCATTGAAAAAGCTTTTTCTTGCCTCTTTTATGTGAGAGATAATTTACCCCTGTTCTATTTCTCCCTTTCTCCTTCTCACAATATATTCCTCTCTCATTCCTTAATTTTTTTTTTAGAAATCATCCCTTCATATTCAACTCACCCTGTGCCCTGTCTATATTCATATAATCCCTCCAACTGCCCTAATACTGAGAAAAGTCTCAAAAGTTACAAATATTATCTTTCCATGTAGGGAAGTAAACTGTTCAACTTTAGTAAAGCCTTTATGATTTCTCTTTCCTGTTTGCCTTTTCATGTATCTCTTGATTCTTGTGTTTGAAAGTTAAATATTCTATTCAGCTTGAAAGTCCTCTATTTCATTGAATGACCAATTTTTCCCCTGAAATATGACACTCAGTTTTGCTGATTAAGAAATTCTTGGTTTTAATCCTAGTTCTTTTGACCTCTGGAATATCATATTCCAAGCCCTTTAGTCTCTTAATGTAGAAGCTGTTAGATCTTATGTTATCCTGATTGTGTTTCCACAAAACTTGAATTGTTTATTTCTGGTTGCTTGCAATAATTCCTCCTTGACCTGGGAGCTCTGGAATTTGGCTACAATATTCCTAGGAGTTTTCTTTTGGGGATCTCTTTCTGGAGGTGATGAGTGGATTCTTTCAATATTTATTTTACCCTCTGGTTCTAGAACATCAGAGCAGATTTCCTTGGTAATTTCTTGAAAGATGACATCTAGGCTCTTTTGTTGATGGCTTTCATATAGCCCAGTAGCTTTTAAACTGTCTCTCCTAGATCTATTTTCCAGGTCAGTTGTTTTTTCAACGAGATAGTTCACATTATCTGCTATTTATTCATCTCTTTAGTTTTGTTTTCTAATTTCTTAATTTTTCATAAAGCCATTACCTTCCATCTGCTCCATTCTAATCTTTAAGGAATTATTTTCTTCAGTGAACTTTTGGACCTCCTTTCCATCTGGCCAATTCTGCTTTTTAAGACATTCTTCTCCTCATTGGTTTTTTGTATCTCTTTTGACATTTGAGTTAGTCTATTTTTAAGGTATTATTTTCTTCAGTATTTTGGGGGTCTCCTTTAATAAACAGTTGACTTGTTTTTCATGATTTTCTTGCATCACTCTCATTTCTCTTCCCAATTTTTCCTCTACTTTTTTTATTTGATTTTTAAAATCCTCTTTTAGCTCTTCTAGGGTTTGAGATCAATTCATATTTTTTTTGGATGCTTTGACTGTAGGGGCTTTGACTTTGTGTCTTCTTCTCTTTATATATTTTGGTCTTCCTTGTCACCAAAGTAAGATTCTATATTCTGATTCTTTTTCTGGTTTTTGTCCATTTCCCCAGTCATTTACTTAACTTTTGAGTTCTTTGTCAAGGTAGTTCTCTGCTTCCAGTGGGGGTGGGGGCAATGTACTGTCAGCCCCTTGATCCCCCCCCCACAATCCATGGACCTAGAGCTCCATAAATAGCAACTGCAGACTCCTCTGCTCCCTCCACCACCCTGGAACTGGGACCAAACCACTCTACTCTTTTACACAGGTCAAACAGGTTTTTTCCATTGACCTTCCAATTTGTCCTCAGCATTTGGAGGTGGTGAAATCTGAAAACCACCACAGATGCCAGTGATTCAGTTCCCCCGAGGCCTGCTTAGGTCTCATCTGTGCCAGCCTGGTCTACCCTGGACTGTGCTCTATTCCCAGCATGGCACAATAAACACTTCCTGTCAACCTTTCAGGATCTCTTGGGCTGGTGATTTGCTTTATTCTGTCATTCTGAAGGTTCTGCATCTCCAGAATTTGCTTAGAGTCATTTTTTACAGGTATTTGGCTAGATGTGGGAGGAGAGTTGTAGCAAGTCCCTGCTTTTACTCTGCCATCTTGGCTCCACTCTGACTGAATTTGGGTTCGGTCTTTTAACTCAGTCCAAGTTTTACAGAACAAATCCTTTTATTAAGGGGATTTGTTCTACAGTTTGGATTCCATCAAAGGGCTGTACTTGAGGACCTAGAAGGCCACATTTCATCTCCAGGCTGCATTAGTTAGATTGCTTTGGTTTACTTGAGCCTCAAGCTTCATCATCTGTAAAGTGGGATAACACTCACATTACCTAACACTGAACTTGGGTCTGAATCCCACCCCAAATACCTTGTGACCATAAGCAAATCACGTAAGTCCTGTGAACCCCAGTTTCACCATCTGTAAAATGGAGTCAGTAGTTCCATATCTATCTCAGGATCATTGTAAGGAAAGTCCTTTACAAATTGCAAATCAATAGAGACATGAATTTATTGATAATATTAAAACTATATAGATGGTGACTATCTCATCATCATCATGAAGAAACATGAGCACCTACTGTGTGCTATATATTGAAAATACAAGGAGATATATAAGACATAGTCCCTGCCTTCATGGGGCTGTCTGTCCGGAAGTTCCTGTTTAGAAATGGGCAGGCAGTCTGCAGGATCTCTTTGTTCAGTCCTGAGGATTCATCCTTTTTCTCAGAGACTAAAGCTCTTCATTGCTTGTACATTAGCCCTGAGAGTCAAGGAATGAAGGAAAGAGGTAATTAATTATAATATTTGCATGGTACCTACAAGGTACCAGGTACTGTGCTAAGTACTTTACAATTATTATTTCATTTTTGTCTTCCCAAAATTATGGGAGGTAAGTACTGTTTTTATCCCCGTTTTATAGATGAAGAAATTGAGGCAAAATTACTTGCCCAGGATCACTTGTCTGAGGCCAGATTTGAACTCAGTTCATCCTGATTCGAAGCCCAGCACTCTGTGGCACCAATAACTGCTTAAGTAGTAGAAAGAAAACTGACTTTGGAATCTTGGGTTATGCATGTGAATCCCAGTTCCATCACTGTGAGTGAGATCTTGGGTAGGTCCCATCCCTGTCCTGAGCTCCTCTTTCCACATCTGCAAAATCACAGAATTTCAAAGTGATTGGAAGAGACACCCATCCCCCCCAAAAAATACCCCACCAAGATACTTCCTCATCCAGCCTCTCTTTGAAGGGGAGGGGGATCCCACCACCTCCTGAGGCACCTAATTCCATTTTTGACAAGTTTAATTGTCATCCATCCTAAACTGGTTTCTTTGCATTGCTCCCCCCCCCATAGTTCCTGGTTTTGCCCTGTGGGGCCAGATAGAATGGATCTAATCCCTTTTCCACATAAGAGCCTTACAGGTGCTCCAGCAGCACTCTCCTGGTTCCTCTGAGTCTTCTTCAGGGTAAACGTTTCCCTTCAATGCATCCTTATGAGAGTGGATAGATTCAAAGCCCTCCAAGGTCCCATAATCCTACTTGCAATGCCAGAGTAACAAACATCTTTGCTGTCCCCCCACCCTTCCTTCCCTAAGAGAAAGTTGATCACAGTCCCTTTTCCTAGAATTTTTTCCTAGTCACCTCATCAACAAGGAGTTCAATCAAATCTGTTAGATTCAGGGTCCGCTTCCTCCAGACTGCCTGCCCCCTTCTAAACAAGACCTTCTGGACAGAAAACCCCATGAAGGCAGGGGCTATGCCTTATAAATTCTTGTATCCTCAATATCTAGCACACAGTAGGTGCTCATGTTTCCTCATGCTGATGAGATAGTTACCATCTGTATACTTTTAATATTATTAATAAGTCTTTCCCTTTAGTGCTTTCTGTCTCCTCCAATTAATTATCTGGTATTCACCTATCTGTGTACATCATGGATCCCCTCAGTAGTAATTAAGTCCTTGAAGATGAGACCTAGTTTCCAATTTTCTCCACACATCCACTGCACCTTGCACATGGTAGGTGCTTTAAAAGTCCCTGTTAAATTGAATTAAATGATGCTTGTGCTGAGACAAAGCTCTGGGCTGCAGAGAGGAGTGCATGGTGTGGATGAGGCTGGAGAGGCAGATCAGGAAGCTGGGGCTGCATGGGGGGAGAAGGCTGCTTCCTAGGTGGAGATGTAGATGGCACCATGAGTTGGAAAATTAAACTTCATCCGATTCATTTATATTAAGGAAGTCCTTCAGTAGGGTCCCAGCTAAAATTATCACCATACAATAATAACAATCTTTATGGAAGTCATTTAAGATTAATTCTAAACTGCCTTATTAAGTGACTTTTCCAAAGTTCCAGTGTATGGAGGGAAGAGGAGCTCCAAATATTAAGCAACAGGAGTTAAGTAGTGAGGTATGTGCCCTGCGACTGGCCGCCTCCCCAGTTCATCAGCTCCTTCATCTGCAGAGGGTCTGGGACCTCCTGGGAGATTCCCCTCTCTAGCCCACTTCCCTTCTCCCATACATGAAAGGGCTTCCCTCATATATGCACTTAGGAGCCATCCAACCAATTGGAAATGGGTTTTCCCTGACCAGGGAAGCCTCAGCTTAGGAGAGGAAATGCCCCCAAGAGAGACCACCAGTTGAGAACTTGGCAAAGCAGACTCTGTGTGCTGTGTGCACATGATATTGGCACCCCTGCTTTGTGCGGGGCTCGGATGGGGTCATGGCACAGAGTGGAAGGATTCACTTGCAGCGCCATCCCCAGACTTTCGGGGGGGCATCCAGTGACCTGTCCCTAGTGACATTTCTAAAGGGAAGCCAGGACACCCTCTCGGCCTTTCTTGCTACTGCCAAGAGAGTTAGGGTTCTCAACATGCTGATTTTAGGGGTGAAATACAAGAGGATCAGCCTAGCTGGGAAAAACAGGGGAGTCAGAGAAAAGAGGACTGGTCTTCTCAGAGACCAAGAGGGAGGGAACCGAGGACAGTGATGTAGTTTTCCACATAAGACAGGTGGCAAGGTATGACTTGGGGAGGCATCAATCACCCTCAGATTGACCAGATGTGGCCCTAACACTGGAGAAGGGACTGGCACACCATTCTTTCTCTCACAGATTATTTTACAATCATTGTCTCCTTGCTTGTTTGCATTTATTTTCACCCAGGGAGCCATCTTCTACAGTTTCCAGAATTAGTCTATCCTCCCTGCTTCCTCCTTTCCTAGCTTCTTCATGGGTCCCAGGAGCTGGCTTATGAGGGAGTCTTGTGGTCAGGCCCTCCCTGCTTCCTGAGGGATTCTTCTCCATTCTTCTCTGTTACTTCCCAGCCTGGGCCTTTTCTCCTCTTCTCTTGGCTGAAAACATGCTGCCCTCATGTCACTGGGTAGCAGCTCTCTGTCTGCCCTGAGGAGAGGAGGAGGGAAAGGAGCCACTGTAGAAAAGACTTTGGGCCATTCAGCTGCAAGATTTGGCTCTGATGATGGTGGAACATCACAATGCACTGGGAAAGAGTTTGTAAAACAATGTGTCCAGGGATGTTAGAGGCTAAGGACTGCTTCCGTCCAGGAGTGTTGGGGTGCTGAGGGCTGACCTGGGAGCAATTCAATTAAACAGCTATTCACCTGCAGGTAGCAGGACCTGACCTTGGAGTCAGGAGAGGTTAGTTTGAATCTTTCCTCAAACACTTACTAGCTGTGTGACCTTGGGCAAGTCACTTCAGGAAGATTAAGAGAGGAAGATGAGGGAGACTTGGTCTCTACTTTCCTTCCTTCCTTCCTTCCTTCTTTCCTCTTCCCTAGTTCTCCTTCCTTCCTTCCTTCCCTCACTCCCTCAAGTGATCATCCTTTATTAAGGATCTACTGTGTACCAGGGACTCTGATAGGTGCTGGACATTAAAGACTATAGTAAAATGATTCCTACCTTCAAGAAGTTTAGTCTAACTAGAGAGACAAGATAGAATCACTTCTCTATATATCCTCCTCTCCAGTCCTCTACTATGGGTAACTACAACTATTTAGAATGACAAAGAGTCAGAAAACCATGGAAGGGTGAGTCGAAGGAATTGTTTAAATTTAAATAGATACATATACAGGCACACATACACATACACATATACGTGTTTATATAGATATAGATAATACTGTTATGGAAGAAATGGCTCCTCTCTGAGTTCATGTGGTGGGTAAATGCAGCTGAATATATATTTACCCTAATACAGAAATGATGGAGGTAAAAACCTCATTCATAGGTTCAAGTCTCTGAGAAAAGCTAAACAATCATGAAGATTCTGACAAGGCTTCTTATAGGCAAAATTACATCCACGTGACAGAAATAATTCTTTCACATGTTGCAATGTTGGATGTTGCTCTTAGAGTCTAAAAGTTAAAGAGAAGCTAGAGCCATAATCCCACACTTCCTTCAATGTCATAAAAGTTGAACCAATTTACTTAAAGTCATAATCTCATACATCCCCTATAGAAATAAACCTCCTCAAACAAACTCTATAGGTTAACTAAGTCAAGTTACAGATTAAACTACATATAGAGGATTCACAGACTAATTGAGATGGAAGATTTACATGTTACCAAGAAGTCAGGGACAGTTGTCCTTCTGACTTTTGACCTAAGGAATGTTTAACACTCAAGTTAATTTTTACATCTCTGGGACAAGTTTTGATCAAGTGCGGGTCATTTAAAACAAACCTTCAGTTAGCCAAAATTTGCTCTGACAAATGGCCCTGAGTCCTGAATAATACAGGGAAATCAAAAATTCTAACACATAGAAAGTGATTTTAGGGCAAGGGGGTTGGCAGTGGGAATGGCAAAAGATTTTTTAGAAGGTGGCATTTGACTTGAGACCTAAAAGAAATTAGGGACTTGGAGAAAAAGAGGTGAGTATTTTAGGCAGGGAGAATAGCCAGTGCAAAGGTACCATAGGGATGATTGAGAGCAAGCCTCCCTCCTCCCTTTTTCCTTCCTTCTTTACTTCCTCCCTCCCTTCCTTCTATCTCTTCCTTCCTTTTCCCTTTCCATATTTTCCTTCTTTCCATTCATCCCCTTCTTTCTCCTTTTCATCATTCCCTTCCTTTTCTTCATTCCTTCCTTCCCTCCTAGTTTCCCTTTCCACCTTCTCTCTTTCCTTTCTTCTTCCCCAAAATATTTATTGTGTCTCCTGTATGCCAAAAAAAATAAACCTTAGGTGCTGAGTACACAAAATAAAATGTAAGGGTCAGTCTTCGACTCTAACAGGCCAGCTCCCCATTACAGAAAAATAACTTAAGATTTAGAAGTGAAAGGAACCTTAGAGATCATCTGTTCTAACCCCCCACATTTACAGCAGCAGCTCCAGGCACAATGGATAGAGCACCCAGCCTGGAGTCGGGAAGACTCGGATTCAAATCTGACCTTAGATACTTACTAGCTGTGTGACCCTGGGCAAGGTCACTTCCCCTTGTTGGCCTCAGTTTCCTCATCTGTAAAATGAGCTGGAGAAGGAAAAGGCAAACCACTTCAGGATCTTTGCTAAGAAAACCCCAAATGACGCAAAGATTTGGACACAACTGAAATGACTGAACAACAAACTCTTCCAGAGGGAGAAACCGAGGAAGACAGAGAAGTGATTTGCCCAAGGTCGGGTAGTTAAAAAGAGCAGAGCTGAGGTGCTCACATCTGTCCTCCTTAGAAGACTTCTGTGGACATCTCCTGCACAGTCATTGCTGGGCTGAGATGAGCTCCCCTCCCTGCCCCAGTTGCCCCAAGAACAGATTATATTTCAGAGCTGCTTTCATCCTTCCCACTTGACTCATTCTGTTATCTTGTCTTTACCCAGACTTCCAGAAAAACTGATGGCTCTTCTGTTCTGGGCCATCTGCACTCCAGCCCGGCCCCAGCTCTGAAAAGGCAGAATAATAAACAGCTCCGTCTCCTCGTCTGGCCTGGAGGGCTCCATCGGAGCCATCATTTTCTAACAGCCCTCTCAGGTCTCTCTCTATCCTCCCTGGAATTGCACATAGATTGGTTATCTAGTAATTGAGATTGTTTTACAATGTGTTGCTCATTGCTTTGGGTTCCATTAATTTTCAGCTTCTATTGAATCCCGGAATAATAACCATGTCAAGACTTTTTTTTTGTATGCTGGTGACACTTTCAAGGCAGGGACACAGGAGGCTTTCCAGATATGTAGCTATTAAAATCTCACTGTCACCCTCCCACTGGGGAGAACCTGTGTGACTCCTTCTCCCAATGGTACATCTGGAAAAACTGAGAGAGACAGTAGGTACTCTCACAGAGAAAGGCCGCAGGGAAGAAAGGGCTGGGCTGTCAAAGTGATTTTCCTAAAGCATGTCACTCTGATGCTCAATAAACTCCACTGGCCCCCTATTACCTCCAGGGCCAACAATGAAGCCCTTTGTTTGCCATTCAAAGTTCTTTGTCTGGTCTTCTTATATTTTCTTCCCTTCCATAGGGACAACTCAAACAGTACATGCCATGTCTTCTATCTCCCCAGCTCCTGGCATGCTCTCCCTTCCTCATCACTGCCTTAGGAATCCCTAACTTCCTTCAAGACAGCCAAGATGCCACCCTCTACAGGCCTCTCCCAGGCCCTCTAGCTGCCGGTGTCTTCATCTCTAAGGTCATTTGCTTTATCTTATATTATTTTCATCCTAAGTAATGGGAGTTAAGTGACCTGCCCAGAGTCACACAGCTAACAACTGTCTGAGGCTGGATTTAAACTCAGGTCCTCCTGACTCC